>NC_069425.1:1331774-1334274 GCF_026875155.1 Cherax quadricarinatus
GGAAAACATAGCATTAGCACCAAGATGGCAGACTGAATGAACCGGCGCATAAATACTGTCTGCATTGAGCTGGTTAGAGGATCTTTAAGCAGCGCCACGATGAACGTTCTCCTGCCAAGCATTATCAGGGACTGTTATGGCATCCCCAATGAAGAGATGTATTGTGTGGCACTGAATGGTATGTCAAGGGTCTTTGTGAAGTTCATGAGAGCTGACTTCTACTCTACCATCGTCGACGAATTTCAAGAAAGGAGGATGAGTATCAATTCGGCAGTGGAAGTATGCTTGCATGATGTGTCTTAAGTATTTTACTTGGGTGAAGGTAAGGAATGTCCCTTTTGAGGCAACAGCGTACAGCCTACAAGATGTGTTCAGTGGTTATGTGACTGTACACTCGGCGAGCATGGGTATGTGGAGGGACGGCCCTTACGAGGGGATGCCGGAAGGATCCTTCACACTGAAAATGATCCTGAGGAGGCCTATACCATCATATGTCACATTGCATAGCCATAGAACACAGGTTTTTGTACACTATGCAGGGCAGAAGAAGACGTGCCGTTTATGTGACTCTTACGAGCACATGGTGGCACAATGCCCCAGGAGACAGGGCCCTAGGCATCAAGAGACAGCTTCTGAGGATACGCAATTAGAAGCCGTGGACGTTATGACGGTTAAGTGGAAAGCCGGGGTAAAGGCCTATGGAGTGAGGAGGTCGACAGAGCAGAGGTGGTTTTGGAGACGTGTTACACTACCAGTGGAAACGGGGGGGGGGAGGGAATATAGCTGTCAGACAGACCGTTAGGTATTACAGATTCAGCTCAGGAAGAGATTTTGGAGGCTGTGCTGAAGGATTTTTTGGAAGAGTCGGAGCATGGTGTGGAAGGTGATGTGAGGTCAGGTGATGTCAAGGTGATGGATGAACAGAAGCAGGGTAAGGAAGACTCGAGTGAGGTTCAAAAGGAGAGCAATGTGGTGGTGGAGGTCCATCAAGAAGATGTGGTTGCAGAAGATGTGTGTAGAGGGTAGCTCCCGCAAGAGATCAGCGGGGGCATCAGACATGGACGAAGTCCTCACACCAGCGCAGAGGCCTGGGAAGATGATGTGGGCAGCTGTGGTAGCAACAGCAAATCCGGGAGGAGGGGGGGGCAATGGGAAGTTCGGCGGGAAGGGACAGGGAGGGGTTGGAGGGCAGGAACGAGGGATTGATAGAGAAGGACCGAGACCTATGAAAGGAGGACCAAGTAAGCCTCAGCGGCACAGGGGTAAGCCGCCATTCTTGTAAAATTCAGGTGTGTAACTTTCAATGTAAACAGTCTTAAAACCGAGGTCAAGAGGGTATGGTTAGAGTGGGTTTTGAGGAGATTTAGTATTGATGTCTGTTTTTTGCAGGAACATAACCATAGGTTAGGATGCGAGTTGTTGTTGAAAGGTTATAGGTTGTTTACCAGTGATGCTTGAGGTTGAAAGGAGGTATGGCTGTGGCGGTAAAGGAGACCAGTCCTTTGCGTATCCTGGGTTGGGAGGAGGGGGGGTGGGAGGGTTGTCAGGGTAGATGGGTTTTGGGGGGCCAGGAGCGTTAGTTTTGTAGGTGTGTACATGCCAGCAACTAGTAATGCTTGAGTGAAGGTGGATTTTGTATGCGATGTTCTGGTATATCACTTGAGAGGTTTACCTGCTTTTACGGTGATTGGTGGGGATTGGAATTGTCATTAGGAATGGTGATGTGGTTCGGAAGGGGGGCGGGTTGTGTTTTGGGGGTTTTGCGGGATGTTTTGCGAGATGTTGGAGTGGTAGATGTGGTGGGAAGTAGGGGATATGGCTTGGAGCACACTTTTATTCGTAGGGGATATGAGGCACGGTTAGATAGGATTTATGTTAGGCAGGGCATAGGTGTGGAGAGGGTGAGGACTATTGATGTGGGTTTTTCTGATCATCGTGCTGTTATAGCAGATTTGAGGGTAGATGGCATAGTGAGAGTTTATGCGGGATACTGGAAATTAAATGTGAGGCTACTTAGGGACGAGGGTGACCCTACAGGTTTTGAAGATTGGTGGAAATCCTTTTGGGAGACTAGGAATATGGAAATGGATTTGCTGGACTAGGAATATGGAAATGGATTTGCTGGATTTGTGGGAAATGAGGGCTAAAGTTGAAATCGCGAAATTTTTTAAAGTACGGGGTAAGGAGATGGCGAGGTGGAGCTATGGTCTTCAAAATTATCTTGAGGGTCAGTTAAATGACTGTTATGCAGAGGAAGGGGTGGGGCGGAGTGAGGACATGGAACGTTTGCGAAATAGGTTGGCGGAAATTCACAATGAAAAATTTGAGGCAATTCGAGTTAGGGCGGGGTTGGAGGATGTTTTAAGGGGGATAGGCCATGGGTTTTTTTGTATTAAGGAGGTTTAAGGAACGGCAGGCGAAAACCCCCTTTGGGCGTATATTGAGGCAGGTACAGGGGGGGGGGGTTTGAGGAGGGTCAAGGCCTATCCACCATGGAAAA
>NC_069425.1:1339274-1368988 GCF_026875155.1 Cherax quadricarinatus
GAAGGAAGATATTACATTACCTGGATTACCTTGGCGTAAAATAAACAAAAGGAAACAGTTGGCTATTTATATCTACTTCTAAATTTATGTGCAAGTGAGCATTTGGCAAGTTGACAACGTGATATTCTCCGAGTGAAAAACTTCTGTCGGCAGAATGTCTGCAAATATAAGATTTCATAACAAGGTTAGCCCCTCAAGGAAGGTTCCTTGATGTTGGTGAGGGGCTCTTGATTTAGGGAATTGGATTTGTGCTCCAGTTCTCCGAATAAGCCTGAATGCCTTCCACATCCCCCCCAGGCGCTGTATAATCCTCCGGGTTTAGCGCTTCCCCCTTGATTATAATAATAATAACAAGGTTAGGTTGCAAGCGTTTTTGCGTAAAACTTAACTAAGTCATTCCAGTAACATGGAACTTCGGAGGTATTGCTGACTGTTTCATGGTTTCATATGATTATGTAGCTAGTAGCTTTCGTTTCACGCCTGTTTAAGTATTATTTCGGCTTGAATCAGCAGTACAAACGTATTACCTATATATAATTTAGAGTTACATTTTATACATAAGCTAAGTAAGGCTCCTAAGAATATGCCACATGCAACACATGAATTTCATATACTATTACTGCTGAAACGGTGCGGTGGAATCAGTGGTAAGCGCTATTGCCACGGTGGATGGTATGTAAACATAATAATAATATAATGTAAACACGAATGAGGGTTTTGGAATATATATTACAGAGATGTTTCACCTGCCAGGGTTTTTTTTCGATCCAATACATAGTTTTTTTGTTTTTTTGTTTTACCTACGACGGAGGGCAGGGAGTACTGTTGCTCATAATTGACGTCATCGTTTTTTAATCGTCATTAGATACCTCATTGTGCAGATAAACTTGAACCAACATGAATACGTATTACCAAGTTTTCTTACACACGACCCCAGTGGAAATAAGTCACTTGGACTTTTTTGGATTATCCTAGGTTCTCTACACATATGCTGCTATGTATGATAATCTATGTAACTGTATTTGTGTGTACCTGAATAGACTTGCTCTGGATATGACTGGTATGACGAGTTTTTCGGTCTCGCATTATAATCTCCAAAAGTTGCGACCTGTAAGCAGTCCTCCAATTTCTTAACATTATTGCTTACTTTTACTGGGCAGCAGGTGTAAGGAGACTCGCCCATACGAAATGCCGTGCTCAGAGATATTATATTGCAAAGAATTCAGTATGGTAATAGCTATGAATACATTTTAGGCAATTTTTTTCGAATTCACACGAGTTAGGTGGTTAATGGGGGTTTAAAGCCAGTCGACTTAATTATTAAGGGTCATTAAGGACCTCATTAGAAATAAACCACTTTTTTTTGGGGGGGGGATATTCTAGGTGATTTACGATGTATGATAATTGTATCAGTGCCTAAATAAACTTACTTTGTTACTAAGACAGAGTTAGGTTAGGCTGTTATAATAATAATAAAAAAAAAAAATTTTATTTGGATGGGATGCCAAGGGATGCCAAGCCCATGATGACACTCTTCAGGTCACTTGTTCCATCTAGGCTGGAATATTGCTGCACACTAACAGCACCTTTCAAGGCAGGTGAAATTGCTGACCTAGAAAATGTACAGAGAACCTTCACGGCGCGCATAACGGAGATAAAACACCTCAATTACTGGGAGCGCTTGAGGTTCCTGAACCTGTATTCCCAGGAACGCAGGCGGGAGAGATACATGATTATATACACCTGGAAAATCCTAGAGGGACTAGTACCGAACTTGCACACGAAGATCACTCACTACGAAAGCAAAAGACTTGGCAGACGATGCAACATCCCCCCAGTGAAGAGCAGGGGTGTCACTAGCACGTTGAGAGACCATCAGTAAGTGTCAGGGGCCCGGACTGTTCAACTCCCCCCGCATACTGGGGGGGGTTTCCCAACGCCCCTGGCAGTTTTAAGGGGCACTGGAAAAGCCCCTAAAGTCGGTTCCTGACCGCGGGCTGGGCTTACGTTGGTTTGCGTGCAGCGCAGTAAACCTTGTTTGATCAGGCTCTGCCCACCAGGAGGCTGGTAAAAGACTGGGCCGCGGGGGCGTTGCCCCCCCGGAACTCTCCCCAGGAAAAACCCCAGGTAGTACATAGTTGTACAGGAATTATAGTGGTTGGGTGTACTCCAAAAGCCCTTTATGCAGAGCATTATGGGCAGGTTTTAAAATTACCTCTGCAGTGGCGTTCACTGAATTACTAATGAAAGAATTGTAGCACTTAAAATTTTTTTAAGGGGTGCCGAACGCTTTACCATCAATAAGGAAAGAAAATGGGGTTAATAAATAAAGATAATAAAAAAAAAATTAAAGATTTTGTGGGGAAAACCTGTTTTTAAAAGGTCGGTGGCAATATAAAGGTAAAATAAGATATATATTTCTTTTTTTTAAAAGATGAAATTCTGTTTTTAAAACCTTTGGTTTAAACTGTACATGAAAGTTTCCATTATTTCCTTTTTAACACTTGTACCTCCCCCCCTCATCATCTTGAAGTGCAGAAACTAATACTTTTACAGTTTAAAAGTTTTTTTGTAAATATTAAAATCGAGAGTGATTTTGCATGTGTAATGTGTTTAAACATAAAAAATATTTTTCCAGATTTTTAAAAGAACAGACTTATTACTTGTATTTGGGTAAAAATGTGAATAAATGGGAGTAATAAATAAACAAAAATTAAAATTGTTTTTAAAAATAATTTTTCTGAAAAGTTTTCCAATACAGTGAACTTTGGTTATCGTGTATGTATTTTTTGCTATTATTGTTAAATTTTTTATTGTAAAATCCTTAGTTTTTAAAAAATCAACACCTATTTTGTGTTTTATAGTAAGCTAAATCACCTTATGTGATTTTCTTATTTACTATTGTTCGCTTGAACATTAGTGAATTGATACTTTCTTGCCTTTTACTCCTATTTTTTTTTTAATAATCAATTTATTATTACTAAAATTAATAAATATCATTTTTACAAAATTTTTCAATTTACTTTAACATTTTTGACTTTAAAAAACCTTTATTGTCTAATTCCTTTCCCTGTTTTAATCCAATTTCTACCCTAGATTACTCTAATTCCCTTTGTACTGCCATATAACCTAAATTTAAAAATACCAGTGCAATATTGAAAAAATTAAACATTCTTTTTCCCTTTTTTGAAATCATTATTACTTCTTAAAATTTTTATTAAACACCATATTTCTCCAGTCAATTTCTTTTTGTACATTAAAACATTATTTTTACTTCCAAAATTTTGTTAAAAATTTTAAATTTTTTATATTCAACCCCAACCTTGTTTATCCTTTGTACGTGTACCTGGGTACCTGTCTCCCTTTAATCATATTAAAACCAAGACATTACTTTGTGTTTTTTTACTATATTTTTTTGGTATTTTTAATTGTAAATTTTATTTTGTAAATTTTAAAATCTTAGTTAAAAACCTTGATTTTGTCAAAAACCCCATACCAGACATAGTGCAATTGAAAGTCCCTTTCAAATTGTATTTTTATATTAAAAGTTTATATTATAATTCCCTCCCTCTGTCCATTTAACTTTGCTTCCATTATTTAAATTTTGGGCCCTTTTAATTTTCTCCTTTATTTTGTTTTTAAAAAACTATCCTAGTTTATATTCCCCCAACTGTTAAAAAAATAAAGGTGCTATTAGGTGCTAAAGTAGAATAAGTCAAAATCTTGCCTTTTATTCAAAGCTCATTTTTTCAAACCCTATATTAGCCCCTTTTTTATTATAATTTTAAACTTAATTATAACTTTAAAAATTCCCTTTATAGTATACTATATCATTTTCCCCAAGCACTATTTATGATATACTTTATTGTTTTAGTCCCTTTAGCTTTATTTTACATTTTTTAAAAATTTCAGGTGTATTTTTTAGTTTTTAAGTTTTTACTTTTTTTATTTAATTCAACTTAGATTCATCAAATCTTATGATTAAAGCATTGACCCTGATCCCAACCTCTTATTAATGACTTAAATGAATCAAAAGTTACTGTAATTACTCACTGCAGAACAATCAAAGGCACTTCTCGTGCCAAAAAACAACAAACTATTTAACTACAATATCAGATCTTTAAGAAAGATTCGAGACCTATGCTTTCTAAATTCCTTACATGCCAATATGTCCATCATTCCCAAAATGAACCTGGCTAAACCCTGATAGTACAGTGTCTATGCCTTTCCCTGGTTACACAGCCTACACAACTGTACCCCAACCCAAAAAAAGGGGGGGGCCCCAAGCCATTACTACTAGACCAACTAGAATGTATCATAATATTTGCCAAGGGATGAACATGGGAATTTTAAAATAGCTAAATTCAAATCCAAATCCCTAAAAAAATCTCACATTGAAAAACATCTACAGAGTTCCACAGTCAAAAAATTAGCCAATTTAGTCAAAATTAGGAAGTATGTAACGTGCACGCATGAAAAAAGCCCTTATACTTCGGTGACTTAAATATAAATCCCCTGCAAAGACCAGGACCCCCGTTACTAAATTCACAAAACCCAATGGTAACTGTTGTTATACCAGTAACAAAACCTAAAGAGTTACAGAGACTAGTTTTTCCCCTACTTGCCCACATTGGACCAACACCATATCCCTTTAAAATCGGGGCATAATTACAGATAATACCACAGACCATTCCCCTACTTTCTCATAACAACTTGGTTAAACTACCCAAGGGACACTACTAAAGTCCCCTTCAGATTCAAAATGGGGCCCACCATTAATACTTCGCAACAGCATTAGCAAACATTGATTGGCACACTGAGCTAGAAATCTATACAGTATTGACGAAAGTATTAATAATTTTCTAAAAAAGACCAATACCCCTATAACAAGCATGCCCAAAAAACCCAAAAAGATGACGCAAAGAGACGAACATCCGGCTAAACCCCGATTTCAAAAACCCAAAAACAAAAAACCCAAAATGAAAAACAGTACAGAAAAAGGGTCAATAACCAGAGACCAAAAAAAACCCTTTCCGTCAAACCTAACCCGCCTGATAAAAAGGGCAAAAAAATTGTATTTGAGAAAGATTATCCCAAATTAGAGGTGATATAAAAAAGATGGAAAAAATATCTGAAATTTTGGGACAAAAAAAGATATCACGAAATAGCGAAATAAAATTAGAAAAAAAGATGAACCCCAAATCCCCCCAACAGAAAAAAGCAAACAGACTCAAGATTTTTTCTCCATATAGGGCAAAACCTTGCCCATAAAATCCAGTCGTACCCCACCAAATAAACCTCACCGGAACTACCGAAAAAAACGTTCCTAGCTCCGATAACCCTCGAAGTCTCCCCTTTTTTCAATGCACTAAAAAACAAGGCGGGATTTAAGTACTTCCCCCCTTTTATTTAAAAGTGTACAAATGCTATCTCCAAAACATTGCCACTTTTTAACAAACCCTTTAAACTCCCCCTTCCCTACATACTCAAAATAGAAGGGTCACCCGATCCCCAAAAAGGGGGAGCCCAAAAAGAGTTGAATAACTATGGCAATATCAATTACACCCTTTCAAAAATTTTGAAAAATAATTCACAAAAAGAATTACTCCTACCTTATCTCCAAAAAAATATCAACCCCTGCCAATTTGGATTCAGGCCTAATAAAAAAACTAATGATGCTATTTTACACATGCTAGAACATATATACACTGCAAAAGAAAAAAAGAAGTCCACTGGGGTCTTCAAACTTCGTAAAGCTTTTTTTTACAGTTGGGCCTGACTTGCTCCCCGTAAAAAATTTTCACATATGGTATAAGAGGGCTCCCTCAATTACCTCAAGTATACCCCAGCAACAGAAGCCATAGTGTACGCAAAATGGGGGGAAAATCTTTGCGCAAAAAACAGTTTTGTCCCACAGGGGAAATGTCCTTGGCCCTTTCTCTTTTTCCTATACATAAATGACCCTTCCCAAATGCTTCGCAATTTCTCAAAAAACCCCAATTTTTCAGATGACCTACATACGTCTTCTCTCACCCCAGCCCAATACACTAGCCAATACTGTAAATCAATTACAGAAAAAAATCTACCCCGGAGAGGACTAACAAAAATTACACTAAACATTGACAAAAAACCTACTTCATTCAGTTGGTAACAGAGTACAGATGCCCTTTAAATAATGATAAAAGGGTACTATCACAAAACTAACAGAGGGAAAATTTTAGGGAAACCATTGATAATGACCAAATTTCATACACTATAAACAAAATTTTTAAAAAAATTTCAAGACTTTAGGCATATATCGAAGTACGGTACTAGTTCCCCGTCAGCCCTCCTGGGGCCCCAATCCCCTCTTATTTACCCTTCTCACCTATGGAAATTTTTGCATGGGGGGCAAACAACAGTTAAAACCCTCCAGACCCCTAATTACCCCAAAAAAAGGCTGCAGTTAGAAAGATTTAAAAAATTTCCCCTACGGCAGCCATCCCCCCCCCCCAAATTAAAACACTAAAACCCCTCACATACAAAAAATCCATATTATTACTGCACCTATTACATAATAGAACACTTAACTTGATATTTTCCCTCCCTCAAAATCTCCTTGCCAACCTCAACAGAACACAGACCAAACCAAAGGGAAAATCACTCTTTGATGTTTCGTGTTTATCTCACACTATGAAAAAATCAATGCACATAAAAGGCCCTAAAAAACGGAATTCTTACCCGTAAATTAAAAGAAAAAACTCTGTTTTTAAAAAATTTAAGTCTCTATCAAAAATCCCTTTTCACCCAAAAAACCAAATAAATACTGAATAATGAACCCTTATAAATTGTATATCTTAAATGTTTTTTTACAATTATATCCATAAAAGTTAAAACTAAAACCCCAAACTAACTTTTTTTTTTTTAAATTCACTACCTAACAGAATCCTTCTTGACCCGCTTTGTAATATCACTTGTGCTTTTTAGTAATCTGTTTTTCATAATGTTTTTTTCACTGACTTATCATTGTTAGTTAATCTTAAGTTAAATTTTTGCCCCGCCCCTAATGCTATGATAGTATAAGTGGTTTGGCATATGCTCTTATCTGTATTTTTTTTTTCTCTGTATGTGTGCACAAATTTTTTAAAAATAAATAAATAAAAAAATAAATCAGCTGTTCTGTTTTTGGCAGTTTTTCGACTTCCAGTATTGACCGTTTGTACGTTTCGGCGGCAATGCTCACGTGTTCCGAGTCAGTGTAGCGTTTTTGCTGGCCAAATTTAAGAAATTTTGGCTCATTCATCCAAAATTTTGCTATAAAACAGTGTTTTTCTTTATTAAGTTAAAAATGTGAAAAAAGAGCATGGCCCAAAGAAAGTTCCTAGTAAGTTCTGTGGTAAAGAAAGTGAAAACATGGGAATTTGAGAAATCATTGAAAAATTTGAGTGGTATGAAGTGTTGGGATTGCCACGATGATGGGAAAAAAAAAAATTCCATCACTTCCATCCTGGGAAGAAGAGCAAATCAAAGAAGTGATGTTTGAAAGAAAGTAAAAAGTATACGAAACATAGGTCACCCAAAAATGGAAAATATGGAAGGTTATTATTGTTGGGATCAGGGAAAAAAATATTAGCCGGAGAAAAAGTGTTGTGGAGTCAGTGATTTGTGAGAAGGCAAAGCAGTTATATGTGGATCTTGTAAATAAAATGCCTGGAACAAGTGCTGCTGTTAGTGAATTTAGGGCCAGCAAAGGCTGGTTTGAGAGATTTAAGAAGCATAGTGGCATACACAGTGTGGTAAGGCATGGAGAGGCTGAAAGTTCTGATAAATTTGCGGCTGAAAAATTTGTACAAGATTTCAAGGGGTACGTTGAGGCTAAAGGATTCCTTCCCCAACAAGTGTCAGTTGTGATGAAACAGGCCTGTTTTGGAAGAAAATGCCAAAGAGGACCTACATTACGCAGGAGGAAAAGGTCCTGCTTGGACACAAGGCTATGTATGAGGGGCTTACTCTTTTGTTCTGTGCGAACGCTACTGGAGATTTCAAAGTGAAGCCTTTATTGGTGTATCACGGAAAATCCCAGTGTGTTCAAGAAACACAATGTTTTCAAGAGTAAATTGTGTGTGATATGGAGGGCTAACAATAATGCATGGGTCACAAGGCAAATTTTCAAAGAGTGGGTCAATGATGTGTTTGGCCTGAGTGTGAAAAAATTCCTTCTGGAACATAAATTGCCTCTCGAGTACCCCCTGGTACTGGACAGTGCTCCTGCTCATCCTCCAAACTTGGCAGACCTATTGTCTGTGGAATTCCATTTCATCACAGTGAAGTTCTTGCCTCCTGGCACCACTCCTGTCATCTAGCCCATGGACCAGCAGGTCATTTCTAACTTCAAAAAGCTGTACACCAGAGCAGTATTTCAAAAGTGCTTTGAAGTGACCTTGGACACAGATTTGACCCTAAGAGTTCTTGAGGAATCACTTCAATATCCTCCATTTCATAAGCCTTATAGGTAAGGCTTGGAAGCGAGTGACTTCCAGGACTTCGAACTCTGCTTGGAGAAAATTGTGGCCAAAATGTGTCCAAGAAAGGGATTCTGAAGGGTTTGGGGCTGACCCTGAGGACCCTACACCTGTTATGGAATCCATTGTATCTCTGGGCAAGTCCATGGGGTTGGAGGTTAGTGGTGAGGATGTGGAAGAGTTGGTAGAGGACCACAGGGAAGAGCTAACCACTGAAGAGCTGCAATAGTTTCATCTGGAATAGCAGCAGACCACAGCTCAGGAATTTGCTTCAGAGGAGGAGTAAGGGGAAGTGAAGGAGGTGCCCTCTTCAGAGATTAAGGAGATTTGTGCAGTGTGGACTAGGGTGCAAGCTTTTGCTGAGAAATAAAACCCTGACCTAGCTGAAACAAGCTACATCTGCAACAGGTTCAGTGACAGAACGTTGTCCCAAGAAACAGAGCTCTCTGGACAAATATTTTGTGTGATAGGCATCCAGTGACTCAAGCTGGTCCTAGTAGCATTAAAAGACAAAGAAAGGAAGTAACCCCAGATACGGCTTTGATACCTGAAGTCCTTATGGATGGGGATTCCCCTTCCAAACAGTGAACTCTCCTCCCTCTCTCCTCCTCCCTATCTTCCATAAGCCAACAACAGTCTTCAATAAAGGTATGTAATACTGATTTAATTGTTCATGTATTTTATTTAGTTCTCATTGTTTTGTGTATGTAAAACTATAATTAACCTCTAAAAAATGTATTTTTTTGTGAATATTTTTGGGTGTCTGGAATGGATTAATTGTATTTATGGCCATTAATTCTTATTGGAACAATTATTTCAGTTATCAGCCATTTCGGTTTTAGGCAGGCTTCTGGAACAGATTATGTCCGATAACAGAGGGTCCACTGTAAGTAGGTTAGATTAGGGGGGGACATAGATAACATGGTTATCCTAGGTAATTTACACAATTTACTATTTAAGAGTTGTAATCATCCAAAAGTGTGTAAAATTGTACCTAAATAAACTTACTAGTCCATTTTACATTGTTCATATTTCCTGAGATGCAAGACAATTTTTTTTTCTATTACAATTTGTCTGCAGGGCTTCAGCTCAGATGAAAACATAATAGCTGCATTATACCCACTGAATCTTTACCTGACACTTATTGTACTGTATGATAGTACCCATTACGAGTTTACATACGACATTATTGGGATATAATTTACACAATGTAAGAATAATAGGGATTTGTGGGATCCCCACTTGATAGAGAAAAAGATTTTGTGTTTGTGTTATTTACTTTAATAGTTTTTCTTCTTCTTCAGGTAAGACATGAACCAATCTACATGCCACATGCCAGTAGCTTGAAGTTTATACATACCATACTGAAATATGTCAGCTTTAGCTGTGAGACTTCAGCGAGGCATTGAGAATATCGACCAATCCACTATGAGTTCATTAGCTATGGCAGCTTAGAAGTACAGAGGGAACTACAATTTGGAGAAATCCCCAGGTATGATATATATTTTCCATGAAGTCAATTTGAGTTATAGCCTGAGACATGACAATGTAGAAATTTATAAGCATAATGCATGAGATGTCTCAATGCTTTTAATACAGTATTTTGTAACACTGTTTCTTTACTAAGTAATAATCCTATCAAGAAAGTGTTTCTTGATGTTGGCAAGAGACTCTTGATCTAGGGAATTGATTTACTGCTTCTCCCTCGAATGTAATGCTCAGTAATAATACAGTATAGTCAAACCCCAAAAAATATGAGTGTTACATTCCTAGAGATTTTATGAATCTGTAATTTGCAAAATATGCAAAATTCTAACAGTATAATATATGTTCTAGATTGGAACTCATTTTGTGGTCCAGAGGCAATCTCTCTTTAACTACAGTATTACTCTGATCTGGTTAATACTGACATTAATAAAAAGAAAAAGACTAGAAAGATTTTGGAGTGTGGGAAAGCCAATGAGCACATTTCAAATAAAATCCTAGGGTTCGTTTTCAATTTAAGGGTGGTGTATCAAAGGTGGCAACCCTCCCCTTCCCCCACTGACCCCCCCCCCCCCCACCAAAAAAAAAAACAACAACTGTACAATGGAAAACATGCACATAATTGAAGCTATTCTCGAAGTACAGTACTGTTTGCTATAAACAGTACTTCGTAGCTAATTATAAATCTAATGACTTTTGGAAGTTTGATTGTACTGTATTCACATATTTTTATACAGTACATATAGAAACTTTAGTACTGTATTAGGAGTTGGTTCAAATTTTATCAATTTTCAACTTAAATATGATTCTAATGTTTTTATTTCATAATACTGTACAATATCCAGAGTTTTGGAAATGTTCACATATTTACAACAATATTTTTTCAGGTTATAGAGACGAGAAATGAATAAAAAATACATTGATGCAGAAGGGCTAAGAACTATTTATACAGAATTCAAAAGACGGTGTGATCTCAGAAAAATTTATTTTTGAAAGACTCGTCTTATTCTTTGGTGCATACACAGTGTGAGAAAAAGTACCATTTTTGAATAGTTCATAAAGTGTACAAGATTTACACAAGAATGGAGATCCTTGTTCATGTAGAGCATCATTCATACTCTTATTGAGAAGATTAAAAGGGCTGTATACTGAAATTTTTTTATCTTAGACCCACTTGGGTGTAAAACATATCAACAGGCTCCTTGTGGTTGGGCTAAACTTTGTAAAGCCATGCTGTTAGACACACTTTACAGCTCTAATATTTTACTTGACCAAAGAATTACATTCCATGAGCACATGTTTCAGCCAAAGTGAAATCCTTTGACTTGATTTGTACATAAATTACAATTGATCTCATATTTAAGAGTATAAGCTAAAAGCTCAAAAGTGAAATACAGTGCATGAAAATGGAGACTACATTGCATTTTGGGATTGTGGACTACATCATCTTCGCTGCAGTCTTAGCAATATCATCAGTGATTGGCATTTACTTCAGGTTCACTGGAGGGAAACAGAAAACTTTCAAGGTGAGTAAGCATCTGATACAGATGTCACACATTATGTACTTTTTTTTTTTTTTTCCACATTGCCTATCTCCCACCAAAGTAGGGTGACCTAAGAAAATTTATATATTCATCTTCATTCATTCAATAGTCATCTTGCCAGAAGTGTTGAAACATCATATTTCAGATGACCTTCTGAATAGCAACATCACCACCCCTCCTTCAGGATGCAGACACTGTACTTCCCACATCTAGAAATCAAGTCCAGTTAACCGCTTTCCCTAAATACCTTCATAAGTGCTTGATGTTTAATCCTCTACCAATTAAAACCTCCTTTCCCCTTTCCCTCCAACTTATTGGCAGGATTTTTACCCCTACTTTCCTCTACTGATTCATGTACCCTCTTTGTCATTCTATTCTGCTATGTCCTTTCGAATTTGTCAAACCCCCTCAATAGCTCCTCTTCCCTTTTAATTATACCTTGTGTAACCCCAATACTACTCTTTAATTTTTGTGCTTTTAATTCTTGGCATACTATTCACAATGCACATAGCTTATTTTACAGCCACATTTATAAATATATTGAACAATAATTGTTATATTATTCAACCCTGCTCAAGGCCTACTTTGAACATATGCACCAACCACTCCAAAACTGTATCCCTACCTATTTTCAACATAGGTCATTAGCCCATCTGACCCAGCTGCTTTACCCCCCTTTCATTTTAATCTTGCTTGGTGCACTTTTACCCTTATACTCCTATGGCTCTACTCCTACTATTTTTTTTTTTTTTTTTATTATCACACCGGCCGATTCCCACCAAGGCAGGGTGGCCCGAAAAAGAAAAACTTTCACCATCATTCACTCCATCACTGTCTTGCCAGAAGGGTGCTTTACACTACAGTTTTTAAACTGCAACATTAACACCCCTCCTTCAGAGTGCAGGCACTGTACTTCCCATCTCCAGGACTCAAGTCCGGCCTGCCGGTTTCCTACTAGATCATATTTATCTTTTTGCCTAATGCTAGAAATCACTTCGTCCATTTTATCACCATCATTTAACAACAGTTCAGAATCTTTTCTTATTTGTTTCAGTACCTCCATCTCCCCATTTAGTATCTCCCTTTTGTTCTTAATTGCCAAGACCATTTGCTTCCCAGGCTTTCTCAGTTTATTAATCTTCATCAAACTGTCTTATTTTAAGCAAAATTTACTGACACACCCATTTTCTTTTTGCACTCACTCACTATACTTAACCTCTCTTTCTCTCTCCATATATGTACTTTGTCTTTATTTTTTATTTATTATTAACACACCAAGACAGGGTGGCCCAAAAAAGAAAAACTTTCACCATCATTCACTCCATCACTCTTGCCAGAAGGGTGCTTTACACTTCAGTTTTTCAACTACAACATTACCACCCCTCCTCCAGAGTGCAGGCACTGTACTTCCCATCTCCAGGACTCAAGTCCGGCTTGCCGGTTTCCCTGAATCCCTTCATAAATGTTACTTTGCTCACACTCCAACAGCATGTCAAGTATTAAAAAACATTTGTCTCCATTCACTCCTATCAAACATGCTCATGCATGCCCACTGGAAGTCCAAGCCCCTCGCACACAAAACCTCCTTTACCCCCTCCCTCCAACCTTTCCTAGGCCGACCCTACCCTGCCTTCCTTCCATACAGACTGATACACTCTTGAAGTCATTCTGTTTCGCTCCATTCTCTCTACATGTCCGAACCGCCTCAACAACCCTTCCTCAACCCTCTGGACAACAGTTTTGGTAATCCCGCACCTCCTCCTAACTTCCAAACTACGAATTCTCTGCATTATATTCACCTTACACATTGCCCTCAGACATGACATCTCCACTGCCTCCAGCCTTCTCCTCGCTGCAACATTCATCACCCATGCTTCACACCCATATAAAAGCGTTGGTAAAACTATACTCTCATACATTCCCCTCTTTGCCTCCAAGGACAAAGTTCTTTGTCTCCATAGACTCCTAAGTGCACCGCTCACCCTTTTCCCCTCATCAATTCTATGATTCACCTCATCTTTCATAGACCCATCCGCTGACACATCCACTCCCAAATATCTGAATACATTCACCTCCTTCATACTCTCTCCCTTCAATATGATATCCAATCTTTCATCACCTAATCTTTTTGTTATCCTCATAACCTTACTCTTTCCTGTATTCACTTTTAATTTTCTTCTTTTGCATACCCTACCAAATTCATCCACCAACCTCTGCAAACTTCTCTTCAGAATCTACCAAGAGCACAGTGTCATCAGCAAAGAGCAACTGTGACAACTCCCACTTTGTGAGATTCTTTATCTTTTAACTCCACGCCTCTTGCCAAGACCCTCGCATTTACTTCTCTTACAACCCCATCATCTGTTTATAAATTTTTACATTGTAAAAACCTCTCCTTTGCTTGCTTTTTCTCACCTCTTTTAACCTCATCATTCCCACAACCTCTCCTTTTCCCATGCACCCTCTTGTATCTACAGATCTCTGATGGGTATTCTGTCACTGCATTTTTAAATCTGTTCCATACTTCTTCAACTACCTTTTCATTATCTGTACTCTCTCTAGCCTGCTTTTCTTTCAGTAATTACCTGCCTCCTAATTTAGTTCATTTGTTTTCATTTACACAAATAACCCGCACATAAAAGAGAGAAGCTTACGACGACGTTTCGGTCCGACTTGGACCATTGACAAAGTCACACTAACCAGAAGTGGAGCAGGACGGCTGTATATAGGCAGGAAGAGGTGGTGGTAGTAGTAGTAGTACAAGAATGGTATATAATACCGACAAGATGAAATTAAGACACATGCGCAACACCCGGGCATCCCTATCGTAGACGTTTCGCCATCCAGCCAGCCACTGGATGGCGAAACGTCCACAACCAAGACAACCAGACGCCACACGTGTGTCTTAATTTCATCAGTAGTTGTAGTAGCAGTAGTAGTAGTAGTAGAAGAGGTAGTGGTAGTGGTAGAAGTGGGAAATAAGGAGGACGAGCCAGTCAAAAACAAAGGAAGGGGAGCACTGCAAGAGAGCTAGGTGCCTACTGAGGGAGAGCAAGCGCACAGAGGTGCGTGAAAGGGGAAGTGGGAAATAAATGAAGAAGGAACAAAAACACGAGACAGAAGAGAGAAAGACAACCCAGAGGAGAAAAGGAAAGAAATTTCCACTCTTCATAATTCGTTTTCCCGTCTTGGCTACCCTTCCCATTTCAAAGACTCTTCCCTCTCACGTGCTAAACGCAATTTCTTCTCTCCCAAACTCTCTACTCCTGGGAACTCTTCTATCCTCTGCCTTCCCTACATTTCCGGTCTTTCTAATCTCAACAATTCTCTCCGTCCCTTAGACATCAAGCTTACCTTCCGCCAGACTAACACTCTTTGCACTAATCTCGTTCATACTTCTCCTCCCTCTACAGATGTTCCTGGTGTCTACTCTATTTCTTGCTCCTCCTGTCCTCTTCAATACTTCGGAGAAACTGGTCGATCTCTTTCTGACAGACTTAAGGAGCACAAAAATAGTGTTAGGCTTGTCGACACTAACAATGCTCTTTTCTGTCACATCAGAGATCATAGCCATCCTATTGACTGGTCTTCTGCTAAAACTGTCTTCCCTACTTCCAACTCGAACAGTCGCCGTCTAGTTGAATCCTCTCTAATACACAACTTTCCTTGTATGAACCTTAGCCCTGGCTTCGTCTCTGTAGATGCCTTCCTCTCCACTACATTGTAAAAATGCTCCAAACTTCAGAACACCCGTGACTTAACCTGACTCCTCATTTTTTCTTTCTTCTTTTTCTTTTTCTTCTTCTCCCTCTTCCCCTTTCCTCTTTCCTTTTCTCCTCTGGGCAGTCTTTCTCTCTTCTGTCTCGTGTTTCTGTTCCTTCTTCATTTACTTCCCACTTCCCCTTTCACGCACCTCTGTGCGCTTGCTCTCCCTCAGTGGGCACCTAGCTCTCTTGCAGTGCTCCCTTCCTTTGTTTTTGACTGGCTCGTCCTCCTTATTTCCCACTTCTACCACTACCACTACCTCTTCTACTACTACTACTACTACTACTGCTACTACAACTACTGATGAAATTAAGACACACGTGCGGCGTCTGGTTGTCTTTGTTGTGGACGTTTCACCATCCAGTGGCTGGCTGGATGGCGAAACGTCTACGATAGGGATGCCCGGGTGTTGCGCATGTGTCTTAATTTCATCTTGTCGGTATTATATACCATTCTTGTAGTACTACTACTACTACTACTACTACTACTACTACTACTAGTACTCTAGTACTAGTACTACTACTACTACTACTGACTACTACTACCTCTTCCTGCCTATATATAGCCATCCTGCTCCACTTCTGGTTAGTGTGACTTTGTCAATGGTCCAAGTCGGACCGAAACGTCGTCGTAAGCTTCTCTCTTTTATGTGCGGGTTATTTGTGTATCGTTCCAGTCACGGTATTGTGCCTTTTTTTGTTATTTATTGTTTTCATTTCTCTTAACAAAGAAACAACGAAAGTTTATTCTTTGCAGTGTATGTTTACTTTCATAATTTGATTAGTACAAAGAAAGCCACTATCATGCCAGGGCATGATAATGGCTTAAAGCCTTAAAGACTACTTAAGTCTAGATAGGTAAAGGATGGTAAATTTCAAATTTTCAATATTTTACTCTATTATTAACCCTTTGAGGGTCGACAGGCCCTCTCCAAAACTCGTTCTCAGGGTCGGCCAAATTTAAAAAAAAAAAAAAATTATTTTCTCTTATGAAAGATAGAGAATCTTTTCCGATCATAAGGACACCAAAAGTTTGAAATTTGATGGAAAAGTTACGGAATTATACTCTCGCAAAGTTAGCGGTCTCGGCGATGTTTACGCATCGCGATTTTGCCCACTTTGAGCCCATTTTCGGCCAATTCCACTGTACTAGTCGACAAAAAATATGAATATTTCGCTAGAACTCCATTTTTTCTATCGAATGGGTGCAAGAAACCACCCAATTATGAAATTCAACTATCCAGTACAGTGGTCAGAATTTAGCAATTTTGCCAATTTCACACAAATTTCAAAAGATGCCAATTTCCGAATAATGTCCAGAATAAACAAGAAAGACATTCTGGCACTAAAATGACATTTCCTCTGGTCATTAGTCACGTCTCAAGGCCCCTCTTATATATCTTTTGCTTTCCACTTTGAATTTTTATTCTCACAAAAAATATAAGATTTACTGTTATGCAGACTACTGCATTAGTGTAAAAAATGGTATAAATATTATTGGTGCACTTGTGAAAGAATATTAGACTCACCAGTTGACGTGCATTGCACCCTTGGCACGATTTGTTTACTTTTGAAATTTGGTAAAAATCGAACATTTCTGCTAATTTGAGCTCAATTTCAAGGTATCTTTCATTGTAAAACCAGTCAAAATCATCTCAATTTCTGTAATATGTCTTCCATTCTATAAAATGAGACCAAGAAAACTAGAATACAACAATAAATACCATATGAAAATACAGTGCAAAGTCGCTGTTTTATTCCAAAAAAATGGTCAGTTTTTTTTTTTTCTCATTATGCACTGTGTGCTGCAGGATTTTTTTTAGACTGTGCACACTGACCACATAGACCCATTCTTTCATATGAAGGCCTACCAGCTTTCTCCCACTAGATTTGAGGGCGCTAGAATTTAGGCGTACTAGTACGTCAAAAACCCTGGGTCGTAACCCGTACTAGTACGTCAGAAGCCCTCAAAGGGTTAATATGAGGTAGTACTATACAAGGTTTGTAATAATGGCTTAATAGATAAGGGATAATAAAATATTTGGGAGAGTTGCTTCAAATTTGGTTAATGATGAGCATTGTATGGGTATGGTTATTATTGAGAGATGAGATGACTGTTAAGTATAGTCCTCAAATGATTTGTGGGTAGGAGATCTCTTGCTGGTTCAGGCAAAGAGTTCCAGATCTTTGGGCCCTTTATGTGCATTGCATTTTGTATAGTGTGAGACGGACACAAGGGATGTCAAAGTGTTTTGTGGCTCGTGTTATGCCTGTGTGTTCTGTTCATGCTGACATCATTCTCCATTTACACCTCCCTCTTACTATAACTACTGTACTACTAAATAAGGATACAATACACCAGTTGCTCCTCCAGAAACAAACATATCCAGGAGTCTACCTATCAACATAATCTTGCAAGCCACTGTTGTGAATTGCCTAAAGTAAGTCAGTGATTCTAATTGCAGTAGAGTATCGTTATTACGGTACATCATCAATAATCCGGTGATCAGTTATTTGAATTTAACATTACTCAGCAGTTTTGTTAGACTCAGCACTTAAACCCCTAATGCTAAAGAGAAATGTTCAACAAAAGGGACAATACAAAATTATGATCTGCTCTGGTACATAATCCAGTACACCTTATCCCTCAGGGTTCTGAATACCGTAATTAATGATATACTGTATTACTAATTATTATTATTATTATTATTATTATTATTATTATTATGAAATAAGATTTTTAATATTTTTTTTTTTTTAACAAACTGGCTGTATCCCACCAAAGCAGGGTGGCCCAAAAAGAAAAACAAAAGTTTCTTTTTAAATTTAGTAATTTATACAGGAGAGGGGGTTACTAGGCCCTTGCTCCCGGCATTTTAGTCGCCTCTTACAACATGCATGGCTTACGGAGGAAGAATTCTGTTCCACGTCCCCATGGAGATAAGAGGAAATAAACAAGAACTAGAAAGAAAATAGAAGAAAACCCAGAGGTGTGTGTGTGTGTATATATATGCTTGTACATGTATGTGTAGTGTGACCTAAGTGTAAGTACAAGTAGCAAGACATACCTGAAGTCTTGCATGTTTAAGACACAGAAAAAAGACACCAGCAATCCTTCCATCATGCAAAACAATTACAGGATTGTTTTACACTCATTTGGCAGGACGGTAGTACCTCCCTGGGTGGTTGCTGTTTACCAACCTACTACCTACAATAATAATAATAATATTATTATTTTATTATTGTTATTATTATTATTATTATTATTATTATTATTAATACAGTGGACCCTTGAGTTTCGAACTTTCTTTGTTCCAGAAGGCTGTTAAAGTGCTGTTACCAAACAAATTTCTTCTCATCAGGAATAATGTAATTTAGATTAATCTGTTTCAGTCCCCCAAAAATACACCTACATACGTAATTGGTCATGTTGGGAGTATTTCTAAACTCAAGGGTCCACTGTATTATTTATTTTTTTTTTTTTTCAACAAGTCGGCCGTCTCCCACCAAGGCAGGGTGACCCAAAAAAGAAAGAAAATCCCCAAAAAGAAAATGCTTTCATCATCATTCAAGACTTTCACCACACTCACACATAATCACTGTTTTTGCAGAGGTGCTCAGAACACAACAGTTTAGAAGCATATACATATAAAGATACACAACATATCCCTCCAAACTGCCAATATCCCAAACCCCTCCTTTAAAGTGCAGGCATTGTACTTCCCATTTCCAGGACTCAAGTCCGACTATATGAAAATAACCGGTTTCCCTGAATCCCTTCACTAAATATTACCCTGCTCACACTCCAACGGATCGTCAGGTCCCAAGTACCATTCGTCTCCATTCACTCCTATCTAACACGCTCACGCACGCTTGCTGGAAGTCCAAGCCCCTTGCCCACAAAACCTCCTTTACCCCCTCTCTCCAACCCTTTCGAGGACGACCCCTACCTCGCCTTCCTTTCCCTATAGATTTATATGCTTTCCATGTCATTCTACTTTGATCCATTCTCTCTAAATGACCAAACCACCTCAACAACCCCTCCTTCTACACCTCTGACTAATACTTTTATTAACTCCACACCTTTTCCTAATTTCCACAATCCGAATTTTCTGCATAATATTTACACCACACATTCCCCTTAGACAGGACATCTCCACTGCCTCCAACCGTCTCCTTGCTGCTGCATTTACCCCCCAAGTTTTACACCCATATAAGAGTGTTGGTACTACTATACTTTCATAACATTCCCTTCTTTGCCTCCATAGATAATGTTTTTTGACTCCACATATACCTCAACGTACCACTCACCTTTTTTCCCTCATCAATTCAAATGATTAACCTCTTTCCTTCATAAATCCATCCGCCGACACGTCAACTCCCAAGTATCTGAAAACATTCACTTCTTCCATACTCCTCTCCCCAATTTGATATCCAATTTTTCTTTATCTAAATCATTTGATACCTATCACCTTACTCTTTTTTATGTTTACTTTCAACTTTCTACCTTTACACACATTCCCAAACTCATCCACTAACCTTTGCAATTTTTCTTTAGAATCTCCATAAGCACAGTATCATCAGTAAAAAATAACTGTGTTATTCCCCTTTTTGAATTTGATTCCCCATAATTTAATCCCACCCCTCCCCGAACACCCTAGCATTATTATTATTATGTATTATTATTATTATTATTATTATTATTATTATTATTATTATTATTATTAATTATTTATATATTTTTTAAAAATAACATTGTTAATATTAACAATATTAATAATATTATTGGGTTTAAAAATATTCTTAGGAGCAAGGGGCTAGTAACCCTTCTGTATATACTACTAAATTTAAAGGAGAGAAACTTTTGTTTTTTTCCTTTGGGCCACCCCCCTCGGGGGGGATATGGCCGGGGGTTGAAAATTTTTTTTTAAACACCTGGCCACTCCCAAAAAGGTGGGTTTTGGTTTGACCCAAGGGAAGAGGAAGTAGCTTTTAAATTCCCTTTAATTCCTTGAGTAAAGAGCCCTTCACGCCATAAGAACATAAAGAAAAAACACTGAACGGGCCTACTGCCCCATGCAGGCAGGCCATTTCCCCCCCCCCACCCCCCAGTTTAGCCCAATGACCCACCACCGGATTATCCATAACCCACCCTCTGGTCATCCCACTCAAGGGATGGAGCACTGTCCCAGCCCCAGCAAAAAAGCTATCGGCCCAACCACACCCCCCACCCCACTCTGATTTTTCAAAACCTTTTTTTTAAAACTACACAAGTTTGCCTGAATAACTGTATGGGAGCTTGTTCCACTTCCACAACTCTATTAAAAAAAAAAAAACCAGTACTTTCCCTAACCCTTCCAATCTAATTTTTTCCAAATTTAAAACCTTTTCTGCAGCCCTGTTTTTGGGGGAAAATTTTTCAGCGCATTTTTTAACCCCCTTATTTTTCCTGTTTTCCTTTTATCACCTCATCATATTCCCTAATTCAAACCCCTTTACAGAGGTGCGTTCGGGGCCCATCTATCCTCATGGGGAAAGATTTCTCGTCAGGGGATCATCTTTGTCATCCTCCTTCGTAGTTTTCCAGAGCTTTATATCCATTCTTTAATACGGTGACCAGAACTGGCAGCATGCTAATGGACCTAACCAGGTATATGATTTAGAAAAACCCTGGGGATTCTTTATTTATACTTCTAGATATGAAGCCAAGAATTCTGTTACTTTATTGGGAAAACACTAATGCCTTTTTCTTTTTTTTGGGTTATGCAAACCGAACCCCCTAAACCCTTTTTCGCAACGGTAGTATTAAGATCTAATTATTTGTTTATAGTGGAGGGGGTTTTTAAATGTCCAACATTTAGAATTGCATTCGTAAATTAAATGCATCGCCAAATTCTCCGCCTTCGTCAGTCATTCAAATCATCCCGGGTCTTAATGTCCCATTAGAATGAATTGGACGGCCATTTTGGGGTCATCAGCAAATTTGCTTATGCGTTTTATTCCCTCACTATGTCCCTTTATTAAATTTGAACAACAATGGGCCAACCTGACCTGAGGAAAATTGTGGGCGTCCCCCATTTTTTTTTCCCCATTTATACAAACTCTCTGCTGTCTATTGTCACCATGCCTCTACCAGGAAAAAAATTTTTTTCTCCTATCCCTGTGCCCTAATTTCCTCAATAGCCCTTGGTGTGGAACTCTATCGAAGCCTTATGAAGCCCATATCCCACAATATCATATTCATTACCATGATCACCCCCTCAAACACCTTGGGAAAAAAATTTAGAAAATTTTGTAAGACAGGAAGCCCCTTTGTAAAACCCAGTGAAAAATCATTAATCAAGTGTTTCCCTGTCAAGATGGCTCGAATTGCTTCGGCAATTATGATTCCATAAATTTTCCCACTATGGAGGTAAGGTTATTGGTTATAGTTCGAAGCCAAAGGGACCTTCACCGCCTTGTAAATAGGTTTACATTTGCCATTTTCCATTATATCGGCACTACCCAGTTTTTAGTGATATTTTAAAAAATTAGCCAAGGTTGCTAAGTTCCTCTTTACATTCCTTAACACCCTTTGGGAAAAACACTTCATCAGGACCGGGGGGTTTTGTTGGTTTTAGTTTCTCTATTTGTTGAGGACCATGTCATTGTTACCGCAATGTAATAGTTTATTTCATCCTGTTTCAAATTTTATTTCAGGAATACGCTAGTATTTTCCGGGGTAAAACTGGGGGAAAGTGGGTATTTAGAATTTCACAAAACCTTTCACTGTCAGTGATCTGCCCAGATTTACTTTTTAAGTGGGCCAGTTTGCCCCTAATTTACTTCTGATACTGAAAAACCCCCTTTTGGTTTTGTCTTTGAATCCTTGTGCCCTTGCCTAAAATTTCTTTCTTTTTCTTTATTCTTTTCTTTTTTCTCTTTTTAATGTATATTGATTTCTTAAACTGCCATCCCCCTTTTGATATGTATAAACACCTTCTTTTGCCCAATGAGATTTTTTAATCTATTGTTCATCCATTTGGGATCATTTTTGTTAGATCTAATTTCCCTATGGGAAAAAAAGTTGTCTGGGCAGCAGAACTATGCTCTAAAAAAACGCATATTGGAAACCAAGATCACTACCTGACCCATATTTAGGACACCCAAATTTTGGGCCCCCCAAGAAATTTTTTCAGTCCCATAAATGGCAAGCAAAAAACCGGGACAGAGATTTGATTGGTTATTGGGAAATTTCCCTGAATATTGAACCTAAGTGTTTTGTGTCACTTCCCCCAACTCTCATTAACCTCAAGATTATTAATTAGTGAATCTTTTTTTGGCAAGAACCAATAAAAGCAGATTTTTTCCCTCTAGTTGGTTCTGTCAAAATTGTAAAAAAGGGAATTGAACCGTATCAAGAAAGTCATAGACTCAAGATTTCCTTCATATTTTCCCAATCAATTTGTCTTAATTAAAAAATCTCTCTTATCACAAATTTTTTTCATATCAGACCTTTAAATTTCACCCCATAGCGTTACTGCATCCCTATAAAGGTTTGGGGGCCTATAAACCCAAACCCAAAATTAATTTGTACCCCCTGAGCCCTAAAAGCCAAACCGTTCGTGTTCGATGTTTCTAATTTTTCATTCTAAGCAACAATTTAAATTTTCTCCGCATACACGCACCCCACCACCCTTCTTTGCCCTATCGTGTGGAATATTTTTATAACCCTTTTGTTGATAGAAGGATTTCTCAAAATTTTCAGGTTGCCAGGTCTCTGTTATACCATATATCTATATTACCTACACTTGCAAATTTAATTTTAGCTCATTATCTTATTTCTTAACCCCTACTTTTGTATAGTAAACCTAAGGGGAGTTTGTCACTCGTTGCCCCTACTACTCACTTTGTTTGTGATTAATTGTTTTTGCCATTACTACAACTTTTTTTTTAAATATTGTCTTTTAAACATATCCTGGGTATCCCAGAATAACTGCTATTTTTAACCCCAATGCTGTGCCTGATTTTTCCCACAAACACCCCTACCTCTATAATTTATCGTTTTTAAATTTCCCAGACAAGTCATCAATTCCCTCTCAAATTTAATTGGCTAATGCAACCCCTCCATCCCAGAGAGTGAAAGCCATCCCTGAAACATATCAGTTTTCCAAAGAATAGGTCCCCGTTACAATGAAAGGGATTGCAATTCCTTTCAGTACCCGCTAGCCCGGATTTTATCAATTGCCCTAACATCCATTCATTTCCCCAAACCCCTTTTAGGCAAGAGTACATATGACTGGGATCCCTCCCCTTTGACCTAACTATTTTTATGGCTACCCGTACTTTTCCCAGCTCCTCTTCTGCCTTCCCCAAGTCATTACCCCCCAATAGACAGGGAAGGGCTTGTTCCATTACCCGCCATAATTTTATCCAACCTGCGACTATTTTCCAACACCACTCCAGGAAAACACACCTTGCCCGACCTTTCTTCTTGTTTCAAAATGCACGGTCCATATATCTTCCCGAGTTGCCTACTATTAAAAAATTTTACCTTGATTGCAGGGGAATCAGTGGTACCCTTTAACCACAACCCCTTTCTCCCATTCAGTACATCCACCTTTCTACTGTGCAATTACATTCAGGGTCTTAACTCAATATCAACCCTTTACCCAAAAAAAAGCTTTCTTTATGTTGTGCGAAACCCCCAAGGGTTTCACCAGACACAAAAATCTCTACGAATTCCCTGTGTCCGACTAAACTTTTTAAAAAAAATGTATGCAAGGCCCTAAAAATCTGGGGAAAACCTACCCGAGAACTCTAGAATGCGAAATTTATCCCTTCAAAACTACCATTAAAAACATCTTTCTCCCGATAAACCCATCAAAAAACTAAAAAAGAATACCACCTGGTGGTTCACATTACACTCATCACCCCTTTGACCATAAACAGAAATATTAATTCAATCTTAAAAAAAAGAACCTATGATACTCCAATACTGAAATTGTCTGTGCCAAAAAAAAAGATTCAATTGCTAACCACAAATGTATTTAGTCACTTTGCCTAATCCCCAATTTCCCCATAATTTGAATATTTTAAAATAAAGAATTAAACTAAATCTCCCCAAATGCCTAGCCCTGCTGGTGTTCTAGTGGTACACCTGTAATCTTATTTAACTACAGTAAACCACACAAAAACCAAATTCTGTAAATTCAAAAATTGTAATTTTATAGAGAAAAAAACTTTGAATTTTAAGTACACTGTCTTGGGGAACAGAGAATCGATTTCCCACCTTACATCTTCTTATTAACTCTCCTCATCTTCCTTCTTCCGAGCTAGCCCCAAAAATTTGTTTGTGAAAAATAAGAAATTTTTGTATTATAGTTCCTTTATAAAGCTCCCATATATGCAACGTTTTTTTTTTTTTTTTTTTTTAAAAGCAATGAAAAAATGCATGTAAAAGTAAATAACTTTATACTCTGAAGGTTTTTCCCAAGTACATGTACTACTAAATTTTTGGATGTATTTTTTCAATCACATATACGTACTAAAAACTGCACTATATAAAGAAGTTTTATGAGAACTAAAGGGTGCTGTTGTCCCATAAGTTGCATGTACCACAGTTACTATTTCATTTCTGTTACATCTTCAGGAGTACATGCGGGCAGATAAGAGTATGGCCCATTCTCCCAGTGGCATTTTCTCTTATGGCATCATTATGTCTGCAATCACCATTTGGGAGTGTCTAAAGAAAACTACATGTTTGGAACTCAGTTTATAGTTATCAACATTTCGTACTCATCTCGACTCCTATTGTGTGCAACCTCTTTTTTGCCCGTGTTCTTCAGGCTGCAAAATACCAGTGTGTATGAGGTACAGTATATATATGTTGCTCTGTATTGTGATCAAATTTTTTCATAAAATCTATACAGGTGCCCTGCTTTACAGTGCTTCACTTTAGTGTTTCGCTAATGAAAAGGGTTTTTTAAATTTTATAACCTTTCTTATTTATTCAAACTTCCTACAATAAATAATGCACTGCTCAGTAAAAAGCTAAGGACAAAAATTTTTGTGAGGTAAGTAAGTGTTTTATTGTAAAGTGGCCCCCCGGGTTTAACGATTTTTTTCACTCCAGAAGTATGTTCGGGTGCCAGTACTGACCGAATTTTTTCCCCATAAGGAATATTGTGAAGTAGATTAGTCCATTTCAGACCCCAAACATACACGTACAAATGATTAAATAAATACACTTACATAATTGGTCGCATTCGGAGGTAATCGTTATACGGGGGCCCACTGTATATGCATTTTTTAACCTAGCTCTATTGCTCTCTTAGAATATGATAGTGTAAATAGTTATCAGGTTTTATATGCATTTGAAAGTGAAAAAAAGGGCTGTTGCACTTTATAGCAATCTTTTGCTTTACAGCAGTAGTCCAGAACCTAACCTACTGATAAGCGGGGTCCCCCTGTACTATTTTGTAACTTGAAAGACATAATGATATTGCATTACAGTACTGTACATACTATAATCAGATCAGTTAGGTAATGTTCATCGGGAGGCAGGATAAGGGTGATGACCTGCCACTGGAATGTTTGATCATTTGACTGAGGCCTTCAATTGGCTTTCCAGTGCTTAGGGGTGTTTTCTAAAGAAAAGTTGAAAAGGGTTAGTGGATGAGTTTGGGGTGTGTGTAAAGGTAAAAAGTTGAAAGTGAACAAAGAAAAAGTAAGGTGATGAGGGTATCAAATGATTTAGATAAAGAAAAATTGGATATCAAATTGGGGAGGAGAGTATGGAAGAAGTGAATGTTTTCAGATACTGTACTTGGGAGTTGACGTGTCGGCGGATGGATTTATGAAGGATGAGGTTAATCATAGAATTGATGAAGGAAAAAGGGTTTGAGTGGTGCATTGAGGTATATGTGAAGTCAAAAACGTTATCTATGGGGGCAAAGAGGAATGTATGAAAGTTATTAGTCCCAACACTCTTTATGGGTGTGAAGCTTGAGTTGTGAATGCAGCAGCGAGGAGGGGGTTTGGGAAAAGCAGTGGAGATGTCCTGTCTAAGGGCAATGTGTGGTGTAAATATTATGCAAAAATTCGGAGTGTGGCAATTAGGAAAAGGGTGTGGATTTAATAAAAGTATTAGTCAGAGGGCTGAAGAGGGTTGTTGAGGGGGTTGGTCATTTAGAGTGAATGGATCAAAGAATGACAGGAGAGCATTTAAAACTGTAGGAGAAGGAAGGGGGGGTAGGGGTCATCCTCGAAAAGGTTGGAAGGAAGGGGTGGGAGGTTTGTGGGCAGGGGCTTGGACTTCCAGCAGGCGTGCATGAGCGTGTTCATAGGAGTGAATGGAGACGAATGGTATTTGGGACCTGACGATCTGTTGGAGTGTGAGCAGGGTAATATTTATGAAGGGATTCAGGAAACCGGTTATTTTTATATAGCCAGACTTGAGTCCCGGAAATGGGAAGTACAATGCCTTTCACTCTAAAGGAGAGGTTCGGGAATATTAGCAGTTTGGAGGATATGTTGTGTATCTTTATACGTATAGCTTCTAAACTGTTGTGTTTGAGCACCTCTGCAAAAAGTGTTATATGTGAGTGAGGTGAAAGTGTTTAATGATGAAAGTATTTCTTTTTGGGGATTTTCTTTCTTTTTGGGTCACTGCCTCGGGGAGACGGCCGACTTGTTGAAAAAAAAAAAAATTTTGTGTGTGTGTGTGTGTGTGGTGGTGTGTTGTGTGTGTGTTGTGTGGTGTGTGTGTGTTGAGAAGAGTGAGTGAGTTTCTGTTGGGAGAAATAAATGGGGTTAGGTCAGGGGTTTCTAATAGAGCTAATGAAAGAGTAACAATAATGTTGAAGATTTGTTATGGCAGGAAAAGAGGTAATATAAAAGTATTAAATTCAAGGATTATTTGGAGTAAAATAAGGGTTGGATGTGAAAAGTGTTTTTAGTAAGTGTTTATGCAAACCCGGAGAAGAGAGAAACGTTGGAAATGTGGGGAAAAATTTGAGTGAATGCATGGGGAGTTTGGAACCTAGTGAGAAAAAACTTGTGGTTGGGGGTTCAATGCTTAAGGTGTAAAAATGTTGTGGAGGAGTAGTAGGTAAATTTGGGGTTAAAAGAAAGGGAAATGAAAATAGGGAAACCTTAATTGAACTGTGTGTAGAAAGAGGTTTGGTAATAAGTAATGAAATGTCAGTGGGGAACCTCATAGGTATGGTAACTTTAGACCTGTGCAAGACAGGTATACAATACCGACAAGTGAAAGTTAAGACACTTTTGCAACATCTGGTTATCTTTATTGTAGACGTTTCGCCATCCAGTGGCTTTAAACAATACAAATTCTTGGGCATAATTAGAAAACAGAAGAACTATATACAAAAGATGAGGTGATCAGTCCCTCAGCCTTGGAGGTGGTGTTACAACACCGTGGTTGTAGAGAATCTCTACAACCACGGTGTTGTAAACACCACCTCCAAGGCTGAGGGACTGATCACCTCATCTTTTGTATATAGTTCTTCTGTTTTCTAATGTCCAAGAATTTGTATTGATAAAGCCACTGGATGGCGAAACATCTACAATAAAGATAACCAGATGTTGAAACAAGTATCTTAACTTTCAACTTTAGACCTGCAAAAGGACTTGGATACTGTCACCACATATATTATGTAAGAAACTCAAGCTATCAGTATAGGTTCTGTAGACTGTTTAAGTCCTACCTTGGGCAACGGGAGACAAATTGTCAAAATCAACAAAACGGAATCAGAACCCCTGCCGATAGCATATGGAGTTCCCCAAGGAGTATTCGGGGCCCCTTATTTATTCCTATTTTAATGATAGGCATGTTAATGACATGCCTATCAGTGTCAAGTGCAAACTCCTACTATATGCAGATGACAGTGCTCTGTTAGTATCAGGTAAAGACCCACAAGATATGCTAATGTATTAACACTGGTTAGTAGTCAACAAACTATCATTACACCATGGAAAACTGAAGCCATTCACTTTGGCATGAAACATAAACTGAGAAGGGTAAATAAATTTTCATGTCCAGTGTAATGGGGACCCATCACTTCAGTTTCCTCAGTAAAATATCTGGGAATCCCCTTTGACTCATGCATGTCAGGAGAATTGATGGGGAACATGTAGTAAAGAAAGCGAATGCCAGACTGAAATTCCTTTTATAGACAAGCACAGTGTCTACCTACTGAGGCTCACAGGACCCTACGTCTGGGCCCTATACAGTGTCATATGGATTACACTTGCTCTTCAGGACTCTGCTTTGACAAGAAAACTGAAAAATAGACTTCAAATCACCCAGAACAAAATAGATTCATCCTGGACCTGGGTCCAATAGAGCATGTAGGCCAGGATGAATTACAGCAGTTGGATATGCTGAATGTTGAAGACAGAGTAAAACAACTGAAGCTAAATTATGTTTATAAAATTGCTCACAAACAGTGTCCAGAATATCTTGCTGCCAGTTTTGCCAAGGTTGGGAACCAAAGCAATCATAGTACTAAGGGGAGAGAACACAACTTTGTAGTACCCACAGTCAGTGGCAAGGCTTCAAACACCTTTTATTGTACAGCAATAAAGGAATGGAACAGACTGCCTGCACATGTCAAAGCCAGTCATAGCATGAACCAGTTCAAGAAGAGTGCCAAAAGGTATCTGGTAAATGTAGCTACAGAAAGGGAGGGAATGATTTTTTATTTTTTTAGCTAACACGCATATAATCTTACCTTATTCCTAGTAATGACCCTCATATTGTAGATAGTCTTAACGACCCTCGTGTAGTAGATAGTCTTTTTAGTGTGATAATAAGATGTTACCTAGGTAGTAGGTTGGTATGACAGCAACCGTCCAGGGAGGTACTACCGTCCTGCCAAGTGAGTGTAAAACGAAAGCCTGTAATTTGTTTTACACGATGGTAGGATTGCTGGTGTCTTTTTTTTTTTTCTGTCTTATGAACATGCAAGGTTTCAGGTACATCTTGCTACTTCTACTTACACTTAGGTCACACTACACATACATGTATAAGTATATACACACACCCCTCTGGGTTTTCTTCTATTTTCTTACTAGTTCTTATTCTTGTTTATTTCCTCTTATCTCCATGGGGATGTGGAACAGAATTCTTCCTCCGTAAGCAATGCGTGTTGTAAGAGGCGACTAAAATGCCATGAGCAAGGGGCTAGTAACCCCTTCTCCTGTATATATTACTAAATGTAAAAGGAGAAACTTTCGTTTTTCCTTTGGGCCACCCGCCTCGGTGGGATACGACCAGTGTGTTGAAAAGAAAGAATAAGATGTTCTCTCCATTATAATAAATAATAATAAGATATTATAACCTTTATATTATAATAATAAGTAAAAGGACCCCCCAAAGGAAAAAGTCACTTGCTGACTTTTTTTTAGGTTTTTCCAAA
>NC_069425.1:1369488-1386816 GCF_026875155.1 Cherax quadricarinatus
CTTTCCCCCCATGGAGATAAGAGGAAATAAACAAGAACAAGAACTAGAAAAAAAATAGAAGAATACCCAGAGGGGTGTGTATATATATGCTTTACATGAAATGTGTAGTGGGGACCTAAGTGCAAGTAGAAGTAGCAAGACATACCTGAAATATTGCATGTATATGAGACAGGCAAAAGACACCAGCAATCCTACCATCATGTAAAACAATTACAGGTTTTCGTTGTACACTCACTTGGCAGGACGGTAGTACCTCCCTGGGCGGTTGCTGTTTACCAACCAAACTACCTAGGATATATATATATATATATATATATATATATATACCGAGTAATGGGAAGTACGAGACAGCCAAAGTTACTGAGGTAGCAACATCTGAAGGTTACATCTACAAAACAATGCTTGGAATGAGATTCGTGCTAAGAATGTTGTGAATGTGAAGCTGTGTGTAGTCTGTGGTCAGTCAAACAAACGGGCTTCCACATGGATAAATTGTCATTTTTGTGGAAATTGGTGTCACGCCCCTTGTGCAGATATCCCAGAACTAGCTACAAGCAGTATTAAAACAGAGAAGTGTTTTTGGGTATGCCCAAATGAGGAAAATCTGTGGACTAAAATCACAAGGGTATTAAAAGAGGACAACATCAAAGCTGCTTTCATAGAAAACCTGGAAGCTTTCTACAACAGATGGGAACATAAAAAGTCTGGGCTAAATGGTACTGCCCTTGATACGGGCCATGTAGTCACAAACTTAAGGCTGGAGGTGATGTCCTGGTAGTCAGTAAATGGGGGGGCTGATAGTGCTGTCCTGTGAGACAGTAAATGGTGAAGCTGGAGGTGCTGTCCTGGGAGACAGAAATGGTGAAGCTGGAGGTGCTGTCCTGGAGACAGAAATGGTGAAGCTGGAGTTTACTGTCCTGGGAGACAGTAATGGTGAAGCTGGAGATACTGTCCTGGGAGACAGTAATGGTGAAGCTGGAGGTGCTGTCCGGGGAACAGTAATGGTGAAGCGGAGATTTTGCCCCAGGTAGTCGGGAATTATAACGCAGGAAGGAATACATATAAATGACCTCATGGGGGACAGGAGCCATAGTAGGGAAACAAGTGTATCAAAGATAAGATAAAACCAATATTGCAAACTAGAAATACCGCAGAAATAGCAAACAAGAGGACTCCAATAGAAAATACTGAGGAAAAATTTAAACCAAAAACAACTGGTGGGAGCTCCATTGTTTTGGGGCTAGGGATGATAGAAGTAAGACAGGGAAACATGCACCAACAGGGAATACAGTCACAGAAACCCAAGGCAAGCGGAAACCAAGCCTGTGCACATACTATGCACTTGGGATCTGCTGGCATGGGAAATCTGGAGAAACAGATGGGACATGCAACTATGACCACCCTAGAAAATGCCATGCCCATATGACAACAGGAAAATGCAAACTCCCTTCCTGTAAGCTTTTTCACCCTGAAATGTGTACCTCTTCAGTACAGGAAAGACTGTGCTATAACTTAAATTGCCAGGCATACCATCTAAAGGGGACAAAAAGATACAAAACATCCAGGCCATGGGAAAACCTGGGTAGCCACAGCCACTCAAGAGGGAGAGGTTTTTTAGTGCCAGGAAGGAAAAAAAACTGGCAGGAAATGGCAGAAATCGTACACCAAATCCAGTCATTCCTGGAGTGGGCTCTGGTGGCCTGGTGGTTAACGTCTCGCTTCACACGGCGAGGGCCTGGGTTCGATTCCCAGCCAGAGTAGAAACATTGGACGTGTTTCTTTCAACCTGTTGTCTATGTTCTCCATCAGTAAAATGGGTACCTGGGTGTTAGTCGACTGGTGTGGGTCGCTTCCTGGGACACTGACCTAAGGAGGCCTGGTCACAGACCGGGCCGCGGGGGCGTTGACCCCCGGAACTAACTCCAGGTAAACACATCACCACAGTCGATGGCCTCCACTCCAAACCAACAGATACAGATACTAATGCCGGAAAAAAAATCCCCCCCAGTACCAACAATACCACCAGTCCGATAACATTCTTCTTTGCAAATATACAGGGTCTAAAGCCAGCAACAAACAACAAAATACCTTTCGTCCGTGGACTGCTTGCAGAGGCAAAGGCAATGTTCGCAGCTTTCACTGAGACCCACATAAAGGATCACTTGGACAATGAAATATGGATCCCAGGTTACAACCTATACAGATGTGACAGAGTGAACAGGCAAAAGGGGATGGGGGTAGGCCTGTACATTGCAGAGTCACTTGTTTGCACAGAACTGCTTAATGCCTCAAATGATGTAGTGGAAGTTTTAGCAGTAAAGGTCGAGAACCAAAACCTAGTCATTGTGGTAGTCTACAAGCCTCCGGATGCAACCCTCCCAGCAATTCCAGGAACAGCTGTTAAAAATTGACCACTGTCTGGAAAATCTTCCACTCCTGCACCCAACATCTTGCTCCTGGGGGATTTCCAACTTAAGGCACCTAAAATGGAGGAATATAGCAAATAATATTGTTGCAGTAATAACACCAGGAGGCAGCTCTGATGAAAACTCACACTCACACGAGCTTTTAAATCTCTGCACAAAATTCAATTTAAACCAGCAAATAAAGAGCCTACTAGACTGGAGAATACACTAGACCTCATCTTCACTAACAATGATGATCTGATAAGAAATGTCCCCCATATCAAAAAACAATATACTCAGATCACAACATAATTGAGGTTCAGACATGTATGCGTGGAGCCCCAGACCAACAAAAAAGAGACTAGTCACGAGGGGGCATTCACCAAATTCAACTTCAATAACAAAAACATAAAGTGGGACCAAGTAAACCAAGTCCTAACCGATATAAGCTGGGAAGATACACTAAGCAACACAGACCCCAACTTATGCCTAGAACAGATTAACTCGGTGGCACTCGATGTATGCACAAGGCTTATTCCTCTAAGAAAAAGGAGGAGTAGATGTAAAACAGAAAGAGACAGGCGCTCCCTTTACGGGCGACGGAAAAAAAATAACAGAGCGGCTAAAAGAGGTCAATAAAATCTGAAATGCGTAGGGAGACACTGGTCAGAGAAATAGCAAGCATCGAACTTTAAACTAAAAGAATCCTTTAGGAGTCAGGAATCGCGGGAAGAACTAAAAGCCATAAAAGAAATCGAAAGAAACCCAAAGTATTTCTTCTCCTATGCCAAAAACAAATCGAGAACAACGTCCAGTATTGGGCCCCTACTTAAACAAGATGGGTCCTACACAGATGACAGCAAGGAAATGAGTGAGCTACTCAAGTCCCAATATGACTCAGTTTTTAGCAAGCCGCTAACCAGACTGAGAGTCGAAGATCAAAATGAATTTTTTATGAGAGAGCCACAAAATTTGATTAACACAAGCCTATCCGATGTTATCCTGACGCCAAATGACTTCGAACAGGCGATAAATGACATGCCCATGCACTCTGCCCCAGGGCCAGACTCATGGAACTCTGTGTTCATCAAGAACTGCAAGAAGCCCCTATCACCAGCCTTTTCCATCCTATATAGAGGGAGCATGGACACGGGGGGTTTGTCCCCAGTTACAAAAAACAACCAGACATAGCCCCACTCCACAAAGGGGGCAGTAAAGCAATAGCAAAGAACTACAGACCAATACACTAACATCCCATATCATAAAAATCTTTGAAAGGGTCCTAAGAAGCAAGATCACCACCCCATCTAGAAACCCATCAGTTACACAACCCAGGGCAACATGGGTTTAGAACAGGTCGCTCCTGTCTGTCTCACTACGACAAGGTCCTAAATGCACTAGAAGACAAAAAGAATGCAGATGTAATATATACAGACTTTGCAAAAGCCTTCGACAAGTGTGACCATGGGGGTAATAGCGCACAAAATGAGTGCTAAAGGAATAACAGAAAAGTCGGTCGATGGATCTAAAATTTTCCTCACTAACAGAACACAGAGAGTAGTCGTCAACAGAGTAAAGTCCGAGGCAGCTACGGTGAAAAGCTCTGTTCCACAAGGCACAGTACTAGCTCCCATCTTGTTCCTCATCCTCATATCCGACATAGACAAGGATGTCAGCCACAGCACCGTGTCTTCCTTTGCAGATGACACCCGAATCTGCATGACAGTGTCTTCCATTGCAGACACTGCAAGGCTCCAGGCGGACATCAACCAAATCTTTCAGTGGGCTGCGGAAAAAAAATATGAAGTTCAACGATGAGAAATTTCAATTACTCAGATATGGTAAACATGAGGGAAAATTTAAATCTTCATCAGAGTACAAAACAAATTCTGGCCACAAAAAGAGCGAAACACCCCAAAGTCAAAGACCTGGGAGGGATTATGTCGGAGGATCTCACCTTCAAGGACCATAACATTGTATCAATCGCATCTGCTAGAAAAATGACAGGATGGATAATGAGAACCTTCAAAACTAGGGAGGCCAAGCCCATGATGACACTCTTCAGGTCACTTTTTTCTATCTAGGTGGAATATTGCTGGGACTTTTAACAGCACCTTTCAAGGGAGGTGAAATTGCCGACCTAGAAAATGTACAGAGAACTTTCACGGCGCGCATAACGGAGATAAAAACCTAAATTTTACGGGGAGCGCTTGAGGTTTCAAAACCGTATTCCCCTGGAACGCAGGAGGGAGAGATAAAGATTATATCCCACCTGGAAAATCCTAGGGGGACTGTCCCCCGAACTTGCAAAACCGAAAACCCACTCACTCAAAGCAAAAGCCCTTGGCAACGATGCACCACCCCCCCAATGAAAAGCGGGGGTTTCACTAGCATTTTTAAGAGACCATAAAAAAAAGTGTCGGGGGCCCCGAGACTTTTCAACTGCCTCCCACACACAAAAAGGGGATTCCCAACAGCCCCTTTGGGCATCTTCAGCTGGCACGGGAAAAGCCCCCAAAATAAAGTTCCTAAACAGCCGGGTGGGCCTCAAAATTTTTGGTTTTTGCGTGCGGGCCGGGCACAACAGCCGGGGTTGATCCAGGGGCTGACCCCGGGAGGCCTGGTCACAGCCCGGGGCCCCGGGGGGGGCTTTTGACCCCCAAAAAACTCTCCCCAGGAAAACCCTCCAAAGGTCCCATTTGAACTACTGAACCCCCTGTTTGAAAAAAATTTCCCTCAAGATTTCCCTGGAAGGTTTTCCAGCTGCCTCTTACCTGATGCAAAAACCATTGTATGATCAACCATATGAGTGAGGGGGGTACACCTGAGAGTTTTTTGGGGGTTTCAACGTCCCCGGGGCCCCGGGTCTAAGCCCAGGCCCCCGGGGGGTGGATCAGGATCTGACCACCGGGCTTTTAGGAAAAAATAGTCATAGCTTACCAAACCCTTTGTAATATGTACTCCAGTAAATCCGCATACTTTGTATAAAAAATTTTGCTAATTAAAAATATAAAAAATGAAGTTTTTAAAATACAAAATAATTGATTATATACTTTTCTTTTAAAAAATTGTGCTTTTTTAAAAGACTAGAAAGCCACTGATCCATAAAAATGTTGGTTTTAAAAAATGCTGGGAGATAACCATCCAAGCACAAATTCCACAAAAAATTCCTTCATTAAATAAAAAGTTCGTTCCAAAAGGCAGGATTTTTCTGGTTAGTATAATCTAAAACCAAAGGGACAACGTGCATTATTTTCGCAATAAAGCTAACAGAATTTTTGGCTTCATATCTAGAAGTAAAATAATAGAAGTCCCGGGTTTTGTTCTTAAAACTTTTAAAAATATCCTTGGTTAGGCCTCAATTAGACAAATGCTGCTCAGTTCGGGCCCACCTTTTAAACCAAAAAATGGAATAAACAGGGCCGGTTTAAAAGAAGTCCCCCGGGCCCCTAGGCTATTCAGATTGGCGGGGCCCCCTTTGAGTTAGGGGGTAAGCGAAGCGCCCCCTTCCCAAAGCTTGGGGGGGGGGGGGGGGGTGGGTGGTACCCCTTTTTAAGGCCCAAATTAAATTACATTCTGGCTTTTAAAGGTTAAAAATTTTAATAGGGAAAGTACCATCAAGAAAACCCAAAAAACCATTTACCAAACCATTAAAACTATCTTTTTAAACCCATGAAATTTTTAAAAAAAAAAAAACTCAAGACAGCTAGAAATTTACTGATAGGGCTATTAAAGTAGTGACATCATGAAACCTATTATTTTCCCAGCATAACCACACGCACTTTTAAATTCCCCTTTTTATAAATCCTAAACCATTTTTTTTAAACATTGCATAAATGCAAAAGACTATCAAATCATATAAACTCAAGAAAGTAAAGAATTTTTTTTAAATATTCACAGGCACTTCTTAAAAAAATTTTTTTTCTGGTTTTTAAATATTGGAAAATCATAAAAATTATATTCAAAAAATCAATATTTCTTGTTAGATCGACCAATGGCCCAACAAGGCTGGTTTTACACAATTTTTTCTTGGCTCATTTTGGGAACGGAGCTGGTTTTTCACTTTTTTTCAAAACAGAAAATGAGCTTTCCCCCTTCACATTTAAAGTAGCTGGAATTTTAAAGGGAAAAGGGCGAAAACCCCCTAGGTCAACATTGGGGAAGGTTTCTGAATCCCTGCATTTCTTAAATTTTTTTCAAAGCAGCTGGGGGCCCAAACATTTTTCGGGTGGAGTTTTAAATTTCTGATTCATATCCCCAAAAAAAATGAACTATTTCTTCAATAAATGGCCCTGAACACTGCTGAAAGGTGTTTTTTGGCAACTTTAATGCAGCTTCCCCTAAATTCGAAATCGGCATGGGTAGAAATTTTTGAAACAGAAATCCAAACTTTCATTAAAGTTTCTGGAGATTTTTTTTTCTTTTCCCCAAATTCTTTAACAGGGGAATCCAAAAATACGAAGTATGTACTGCTTACATTTCTTGCCTTGGGTAGCAACAAAATTTTTTCTTTGGGTCGGGCTCTTCAAATTTGGGCCTTTTTCCCTCTTCCTTGACCGCTATGATCACCCCCGGAAAACTGAAATTTTTCAACCAGCATTTAGCTTTCTCTTCAAACTTTTTCAAAAGCTTCATCTTGCGAAGTGAGCTTACAAATTCACTAACCTGAATAGGGGTTACAAAAGTAGCCATTTAAATTTTAAATTTTTTCTAAATTGTTTTTGTTCGGGGCTTTTTTAACCTTTTCCAGTATACAGTCCCAAACACACAGAGTAAGGCCAATTTAAAATTTTCCCAAATTTTTTTGGATGTTTAAGCTGGCCCTTCGCTTCTTGAGTTCTGCGGGGTTTTCACCCTGCTATTTGGATCAAAGAAAGGAACGTTTTTTCAGAAAAGCTGTCTTTCAAAGCATGTTTTTGAAATCATGCTACGCTGACCACCTTGTTGTTTAAAAATGTTTTGATGACTTTCTCCATGAAGGGTTTGACTTGAGTATACCCCCACCGTGCGTTGAAGCAGAGAAAAAAATTAAAGAGTGGCTTGTAAAATTTCCAAAAAATAAAAACTGCAGCAAAACCAAAAAAACACTCCGCAGAAATTTGACCAACAAATTTTTAGAAGTGCTGGCAGGGCACATTTTCCCAGCAAGGGGGTTTTAAATTTGCTTGATACGACTTCCCAATCCTTTAAATTTTTTTACCCGCCCTTTTTTATTTTGCATTGTCGTAGCCTGGCCACGGCAATCCATAATAAGAATCATTTTTCAAGCAGATTTATCCAGTACTACATTCACCCTTGTTTCTCCTCAGGGCTGAAAGAGGAATGAATTTTATAAAGCGCTCTAAAAAGGGTTACCAAATGGGGTCGACAAAGCAACAATGAATGCAAATTTTAAACTTTATTGAAATATCTGGTTTAATTTTACAAAATATTGTAAAAATATTTTGCAGTTTTTTACACTGCTTTTGATGTTTTTGGGGGGACCTTCTCCCCTCAAGGAAGGTTTCCCTTTATGGTTTGGGGAGGGGCCCTTGATTTTTTGGGAATTTGGGTCTGTGCCTTTCCCTTCCCCGAATTAAGCCTGAATGGCCCCTTTCCCCACCCCCCCCCCCAGGCGCTGTATAAACCTCCGGGGTTTAGCGCTTCCCCCCCCCTTTATTATAATAATAATGAGGACCTTCTTTGCATAATTTTTAATAAATTCAATTTTCATATAGTAGATTACAAGTAAGATACAGCGTCCCCTTCCTGCATTCCAAAAGGGGTGAAAACATGATTTGGGTAAGAATTTTATCGAATTGTGCTAACAGTTCAAAGATCCCAAAGGGAAAATTTCCAAATTTTTTTTCCCGAACCAAAAAACCCCATATTCCCCCACGGGGGAAACAAGTCCCCCTTTGAGGGTAAGGATTTTACAACAGCAACAACTTTTTCTAGAACTTTTTTTCCAATAAGGGGGGGCGCTCTTTTTTTATTTTTATTTTCCCCAAAAGGGGAAACCAATAAGCCTTTTTTCCCTTTCAACGAAATACACTGCTAAAAATGCAGCTCCTGTGAGCGGTGCTTTTTTTCATGTTTTCCCCGAAAACCCCTTGGAAAATTTTTTTAGTCATTGAACCCCTTGTGAAGGTATTTTTTTTTTGGGAGAAAAAAGCTTTTTTTTTCATGCTGAACAGTACACTTTTTCCCCCCAGCTTTCAGAGTAAAAACCCTCCATGATCTTTTTACAGTTTTGAATTTGCAACTTCCTATAAAACATAGATGCTTTAAAAAAACCCCACCAATTTTTCCCCCAACATAAATCCCTTTCTTTATTTCCTAAAATCGTTCAGATTTTGACTGAAATTTTTCCCCGCAATGAAAGCATTTCGGGAGAGAATTTTTGGAATTCCCCCTTTGGGCCCTGAGGCAGGATGAAGTAAGACAACTGGCAACATCTTGGGGAACTTTATTGTTCGTTTTTGCCAACCAGTGGCTTTTATCAATACAAATTAGGGCTAACTTTAAGACAGTAGAAATATGTACAAAAAATTTAAGGGAATCCCGTCCCTCAACCTAGGGGTAGGTGCGAACAGCACCTACACATGAGGCAGGGTCTTGTAAGAAAAAAATCCCGTGGAAAAATGCCGTTGAACATTGAAAGACACAAAAGAAGTAGATTTTGGCTGAGAAAAAAATGGAGGGGGGGCTTCCCCCTTTTTAAAATCTGACTATCTTCAATTCAACTGTAAAATGGTAAAAATCAAAAATGTTTTTTGTGAGCCCTGTCTGTTTATCTTTTTTGCAGCTTTCCCACTCTTTTTTTTTCTGTTCTTTTTGAATTTTTTTTTCTTTCTTTTTTGTGACCCACTCGCATAAGAACGTCCCAACACAAAGTTCACGAGACCCTAATGAGGAAGTATCAAATGTCCCGTAACATGCAAAAACAAATTTTTCATTATCAATTTTTATTAATTTTTTTTAAATTTTTATTAAAATTTTTTTTTTTTTGTCAAATTTGGGGGGGGTAAGGCCCTTGTAAACCCCCTTTCCCCTGGGGCGATCTAAAAAATTTAAAAAAGTTACCAAAAAGGAGTCATATAAAAGAACTTTTAAAACCCTTTGCTTAGGGAGTGAAATTTTGGGGTACGAATATTTTACCCAATTTATCCTCCATGATCTCCAATTTTTTTTAAACAGAAATCATAAACCCAGTCCCCAAAAACAAGCACATGGGATTTAAATTACCATTTTTTAAATAAACCTTAAATCGTTTTTGTTTTGCATGAAAATATGACCTACCACCCTAGAATTTAAAGGCCCTGAAATTAAAAATCAGGACAAGTTTGTTTTCACCCAAACCCAACCCATTTTCTGATGTGGCTTTTGGGGTTTCTGGGAAATATGTTTGTTTTAAAATTTTTTGAAGTTCTACATCACTTTTTCCCCTCGCAACTTGAAAAAAAAAGCATTTGCGACGGAAGTGAGGGAAACACAATCAATTGAGAAAACTGTTATTGAAATGATAAAAACTTAAAGACAGGAAAAAAGTGCTTTTAAAACCTACAAACGGGAAATTTAGTTTGGGGCTTTTAGGGTTTTTCCTTTTTAAATTTTTTTTACCAAAAAAATGCCCTCTTTCTGGGCCATCGTCCCTTTTCTGGTCAAGTAACCCTAACAGGAAAACCCCCCTTTAAAATTTGAGGGGAAAACAAACATTTATCCCTACACATTCAATGTCATCAACAACACTTTAGTTAATTTGTCCCCAGAAAAAAGTCCCAGATAACTGTAATTACTACAGAAAATTTTGGGGGAGGAAACCCCCCAAACTCAAAACCCCTTAAGGGGAAAAAACAGCTGTTTTTGATGAAACAAAAGGGGTGTTTAGTGTTGCCATCTATGGTTAGGGTTTTTTTTTTTTATTTTTTTTTCATTATTTTTTTTTTGTTTTGATTAATTTTTTTTAAAAAAAAACCATTTTTTCTCTCCAAACAAAATTTAAAAAAAATTTTTTTTGGGTTTGGACTTTCCCTTTTCACTTGCACCCTGTCGCAGTCTTGGGTGACCCCTGAAAACCCCCCTTTGGGGGCCCCGGGGACCCCAAATGCACGGGGGGCCCAGGGAAATGCCCAGTTTTTCCCCCATGCGGAAAACCGGCCCTGGGGGGTATAAATGCCTTTGGGAAAAAATACAGAGGAGGATGACAAAGAAAGATCCCATTGTGGAAAAAATTGGGATTTAACTGAATATCATTAAATACATAACAGTAAAAAGAACAAAGATAATTAAATTTTTTTATCAGTTAAAACAAGTAGGGAAATTTTGGGGCACCCAGGTCGCAAAAAAAAACCCCCTTCGAAACCTACCACGTCATATCCACAAGTTGCCTGGGCCTATTAATTGTAAATAAAAGATACACACCAGGGAAATTTTGGTAAATAAATAAATTTGTGGGCTGATATTAAAATTAAAAAAATGATTATATATATATAATAAAATATATAAATATATATATATATATATATATATAAATATAATATATATATATATATTATACATTTAAATAAAAAAGGAAAATATAAATTTTAAACATAACACTCACCAAATTTTACTGGGGATTTAAAGTGTCATGTTTCAGGACCCCCCCTTTTGGGCCCACATTTATTTAAAAATTTTACTGGGCCAGAATTTTTAAAAATAAATTTTGACAGCTTATCCCGAGGTTCCCGGAGTTGCCTGTCCTTCGCCTAAAACTCAAATTATGCAGGAATGCACATCCAACAATTTCGCCCCCCCCCCCTTTTTAGAGGTTTTAGCCCAAAATTTTTTTCCCCCTAGAGCACGAAAAATTCTTCCCTTTACAAAATGTTGTTGCCAGTTCAAAAAAAAATGGCGACGTCTTCTGCGCAGCCCAGGCTTTCCGTTTTCATGACATAAATAATTAAATACGGGGAATCTATTTACTATAACTACTGTTTTTCGGGAAAAATATAACATTTTTTCCGCACCATGTGTCAAAATTTTCCCAGAGGAAGACGGGGGCCCTTGAATCTGCACTCTCTCAAAGGCTAGAATTGGGGGGAATGACGAGGGTATAAATGGAAAAACAGGAATAAAAAAAGGGGGACGTAAATAGCATGTGAAAACTCCACCCAAGACGGACTCGCAGAAATGTTTAAATTTCAAATTCAAATTAAAAAGTTTTCTCTATAAGATTAAAATCTGAGTTTACAAAATTTTTGGTTATTGTGTGGTTTACATGTATAAAATAAAATTACAGAGTATCCACAGAACACCTAGTAGGGGTAGGCATTTTGGGCAACTTTGATTAAATCTTAAATTTTAAAAAAATTCAAATTATGGGTAAGTTTGGTATTAGGCTAATACTAAAACGTTTGTGAGTTTACAATGTGAATGCTTTTTTTTTTGGCACAAAACATAGTTTCAGTATTGGAGTATCACAGGCCAAATTATACAGTTAAGTTCATTATTTTGGAATTGACTTGTATTTCTGTTTATGGTCAAAAGGGGGGGGGGAAGTGTAAGTGGAACCCCCAGGTGTTTGTGTATTAGTTGACAGGGTGTACAGGGAGATAAGATGTTTTCTAAGGTAGTTTTGAAGGTGATGAATGTGTCTGCAGTTTTAAGATTTCAGGTAGGGGGTCCAAAAATTTTGGGGCCCTTTTCATACAAGAATTTTTTTAAAGGTTTTAGTGGACACGGGGAAAGCTATAAGTGTTTTTTTGGGTTTTGGGGTTTGGGCCCTTTGGGGTTTTGCCACAAAATATCAAGAAAACATTTTAGGTTTTAAGGTTAATATTTAAATTTAAGGGCCTGTAAATGTAGACGCACAGTATAAGTGTGGATGTACGAAAATGGAGTAAGTTTAGATCTAGAAGAGGGGGGGGGGGGTGTTGCCCGGGATGGGATTTTGTGATTTTTTATGCGTTTTTGTTGGTTTTTATTGGCTTTAGGGGTTTGCTGCAGTTTGAACCCCAAGCAAGATAATATGGGTATGGATATAAAAGTAATGGTATAGGTGGAAGGGGGGTTTTTCGGCATTTTGTAACGATCTTGGAGAGGATCCCCAACCATTTTGGGAAATTTTTTGGTTATGTTTGGATATGGGTGCTGAAATTCAGGTTGTTGTCGAGGTATAGGCCAAGGAAATTTTTCCCCCATTATTCTGGTAATTTTGATGTTGTCGTGTTTTAAATTTTAAATTTCGCAACACCCGCTTGTACCAAAAAAAAAAGTATTTTTTGTCAGTGTTAAGCGTAAGTTTTTTGGCTGTCTCCCCAAATTGAATTTTGACGTCCCCGTTTAAAAATGGTGTTGAGGGTGGGAAAATTGGGGGGAAGATGACATAATCGGAATGGGTTCAAGTGTTGAGAAGTTTGGAAAAATATTTTGTATATGAGGGAAAAGAGGGGGCCAAGACACTTTCCCGCGGGAAATCCATATCAAGTGGCCCCTGTTGTTACTGTGTTTTAATGGTGACACACTGATACCATTGTAAGGTAAATTTGAAATATGCAAGCGCATGACCTCTTATACCATAATGGTCAAGTTTGTGGAGTAGGATGCCGTGGTCTACTGTGTCAAAAGTTTTTCTTAGGTCAATGAAAATTCCTAGTTTATATTCCTTATTTTCCTATGCTGCGTAAAGCAGATCTAGCATTTTTATGATTGCATCGTTAGTGCTTTTATTTTTCCTGAATCCAAATTGGCAGGGGTTGAGTATGTTTTGTGCAGTTATAAATGAATATAGTCTCCTGTGCACGAGTTTCTCAAAGATTTTGGATAGCAATGGTAAGTTTGATATTGGCCTATAGTTGTTTAAATCTGTAGGGTCACCACCTTTATGTATTGGTGTAACCCTTGCTGTCTTGAGTAGTTTCGGGAAGGCGCTAGTTTCTAGTGACTTGTTAGAAAGTAATGAGATAGCATGCGAAGGGACATGGGCCGCTCGCTTGTACAACAATGGTGGGATATGAGACAGATTCCCTGAGTTATTTTTAAGTGACTTTATAATCTCAGTGACTTCCGTGGGCTCAGTTGGTGCAAGATAGAAGGAATTTGGGAAATTCCCATCTAGGTAGTCCCCGGCATGGGCATTGGTATGTGGGATTGATATTGGCGAGATTAGATCTTATGGTTGAGAAGAAGTCGTTTATCTTGTTAGCTGTGTCAGTGGGTTGCAGTGGTGTTTCATTAGGTTTAGTTAGGACAATATTCTTGTTTTTTTTCAGTTTGTGGGTCCCTAGAATCTGAGAGAGTGTTTTCTAGGTCTTTTTTATATCTCCTCTTGTGTCATTGAATCTACTGGAGTAGTATAGTTGTTTGGCTTTCTTTATTACTTTGGTGAGGACTGATGAATAGTGTTTAAGAATATCTTTGTGTATTAAGCCCTGTCTATATTGCTTTTCATATTGGTGTTTCTTATCAATGGATTTCAGAATGGTGCTGGTTAGCCATGGGCAACCAAGCCGTTTGTTTGTGATCTGTTTTGTTTTATAGGACATTGTTGTTGTATAGTCTAAGTAATTTGTTAAGAAAAATGTCTGTCCAGTCATCAATACCATTGGCCTTGGAGACTTCTGTAGGCCAGTCAACAGTCTCTAGGTCAGCTGTGAACTTCCTTATTGAGGCCTCGTCATGGAGTCTAAATGAAACTTTGTTGTATTCAAGTGGTGGTTTACTAATATTTGTCAAGAGGAAGGTAGGGTAGTTGTCAGTAGTGCTATCTGTGATTATCCCTGATTTAAGGGGGGCTAGTACATTGGTCCATATGTGGTCTATTATGGTTGCACTTGTCTCAGTGAGCCTGGTTGGTTTAGTTATTGTTGGTATGAGAAGTGTGTTGTTCATATTGTTGATGAAATCAGTTACAGGCTGATCATCTAGTAGGCCAAGGTTGATGTTGAAGTCTTCAGCTAAGAGAAGGTGGTGCTTATTCATTTGTCTGTTATTAGTGCCTTTAATTTCTCACTGAAATTTGGGATGTTTGTGTGGGGTATCTGGTAAATGGCACCGATTGTTATAGGCATCTTAAGGTTTTTTACCGGAAAATTAGTAAAAATGTATTCCCCATATTCATCACTAAAGCAAGTGGTGCTAATACAAGATAATTGGTTAGAGTAATAGATTGCAATACCACCCCCAACTTGGCATGGTCTGCAGTTGTGGATTGCTGTGTATCCTGGTAGAGGGTAGATATCTATTGTGTCCTGCTTAAGCCAGGTCTCAGTAAGAATAATGCAGGAGAAGGGTGTCTTTAGTGATTCAAGGAGTGCCAGGAGGTCATCATAGTGTTTGCTTAAGGACCTGATGTTGTAGTTAAGTACTGATAGACTTTTAGCATTGTTTAGGATAGTGCTGGCTTGTGATGCTGTGTAGTAAAGGCAGTTACTTTCCAATAGGTTTTGATTGGGTGTCAGATTATGGAGGTTTAGATCAGGGTCAACGTGATCAATCATCTTCTAGGTTTAAATTATGGTTATTTATATCCTGAGTTGTGTGTTGAGTTCTAGTACTGATATCTGTAGTGGTGGGAAGTTTGGACAAGTATATAGCTAAAGCATTTTGGTCATATTGAGTATAGTCACTAATACACAATGAAGTTGGTGTTGCCTATGTGTTTTGCTGGAATGAGCTGAAGTACAACTAGGTATAAACTAATAGTATAAAAATACAAATTAAAAATAGCACAAGACTCTCACTTGTAATTGCACTAAGGTCTAGTATAATGACTTTGGTATAGTCTATGTATTGAGCTAGAATGAGCTATAGTACAACTAGGTTTAATCTAATAATATAAAAATACAAATTAAAAATAGCACCAGACTCTCACTAGTAATTGCACTATGGTCTAATATAATGAATTTGGTATTGACTGTGTATTGAGCTAGAATGAGCTATAGTACAACTAAGTTTAATCTAATGATATAAAAAAGGCACAAGACTCTCAATTGTAATTGCACTAAGGTGTTATATAAGTTGTTTACAAGAATCCGAGTATAACTAGATTTAAATTGACAAGATAAAATACACAAGTTAAGGTAGCAAAAGAATAAAAAAAAAGTAGAAAAAAAAATATATGAGGTAGTTGGTACTAGTTAGCAAAAGATAGTTAAGGGCCTTGAACAATAATATAATTGAAATATACTCTAATTGCACACACAATATAGTCACTATATACTGAGTCCAAAAAAGGAAAATTAGTGTGCACTACCTAGCAGAGTTTACTGACAGATGGGAATAGGCCTAGTGTGCCATGTGCAAAATAATAATAGAACTTTTCTTTGTCAGAGGAAAGAAAGTCTCCCTGATAATATTGTGTATACATAGTGTATAGTGTATACTACAGTGGCTTCCTAGTATAGTAAAGTGTCATTTGAAAACAGGTGAATTTGTAAATGAAGTAATAGCCTATAGAGGCAGGTGCCAGAAGTCGCCAGAAACTTACCACACTGGTCAGCTGTTTTAAATCTTCCTGGCCTGCTAGTGTACTCACATATAATCTAGGGATACCAGTGATTAGCAGAATACAGTGTTGTAGCAACTAACCAGTATTGCAATCAGGGCCGGATTACCGCATAGGCAAACTAGGCATTTGCCTAGGTCCCCGTGCATTTGGGGGCCCCGCGGTCCAAGGGGTTCAGGGGCTCATCCAAGACTGCGCACATGGTGCAAGTGCAAAGGGGTCACTACCTAAAAAGTTCAAGTGTTCGGAGAGTAAAATGGATTTTTAAAAATTAATCAAAACAAAAATAAATAATGAAATAAAAAATAAAAATAAATAAACCTAACCATAGATGGCAACACTCAACACGCCTTTGTTTACATCAGAACAGCTGTGTTTTCCCGCTAATGGGTGAGTATGGGAGATTCCTCTCCAATTTTCTGTGGTAATTACACGTTATCTAGACTTGTACTGTGACAAATTAACTGAAGTATTGTTGATAGACATTGATGTGTATGGATAAATATTTGTTTTCGCCTCTAAATGTTAAGGGAGGTACCTGATAGGGTTACTTGGCCAGTAAAGACGCATGGACCAGTAAAGACGCATTTTTGGTAAAAACACTATAAAGAAAAACCTAAAAACGCAAACTGACTTCAGTTTGTAGGTTTTAAAAGCACTTTGTCCTGTCTTTAAGTCTTTATCATTTCAATACATCACTTCCGTCGCAAATGCTTAGTTTTCAAGTTGCGACGGAAGTGATGTAGAACATCAATTAAATTTTCTCATTTCCCAAAACACATAAGCCACATCGAAATCGTGGGTTTGGGTGAAACTGAAAATTGTCCCTGCATTCTTTAATTCTCATGTCCTTATCTATGGTGGTAGGCCATATATCATGCAAAACATAATGATTAGTTTAGTTATGAAAATGGTAATATAAATACCATTGTGCATTGTTCTTGGACTCAGTATGATTTCTGTTTAAGTAAATTGGAGATCAAGGAGGATGAATTAGTAAAATATTCGTAGCCCAAATCACTAACCTAATCTACGGTAAAAGTTCTGTATAGGACTCCTTTCTGGTAACGTTTTGAATTTTTAGATGTGCAGCCAGAGGGAAGGGGTCTACAAGGGCCATATCCCCCCAATTGACAGAAAAAAAATTAATAATAATTAAAAAAATAATATTTGATAATGAAAAATTTGTATTTGCATGATTACAGACAGTGATACAGGCCCGGTGGCCTGGTGGCTAAAGCTCCCGCTTCACACACGGAGGGCCCGGGTTCGATTCCCGGCGGGTGGAAATATTTCGACACGTTTCCTTACACCTGTTGTCCTGTTCACCTAGCAGCAAATAGGTACCTGGGTGTTAGTCGACTGGTGTGGGTCGCATCCTGGGGGACAAGATTAAGGGCCCCAATGGAAAAAGTTGGGAGTCCCGATGACGCACTGACTTTCTTTGGGGTTTTC
>NC_069425.1:1387316-1389816 GCF_026875155.1 Cherax quadricarinatus
TTTCTAATATACCACGTGGTTGTGGGTTGTGTGTGTGTGTGTGTGTGTGTGTGGTGTGTGTGTGTGTAGTGTTGTTGTGTGTGTGTAAGACCGATTACAGAGAGTCTCTATTGTACAACATTTCACCACAAATTAGGTTTATCAAGTACATGATACAGCCAATTTGTGGCGGAGCGTTACACAAAAACTCCTCGGCAGTACAGTATCATACTAACCATAGTGTCAGCGCTCCCGCCTTTTTTCTAAATGTTGTATGTATGTATGTATATATATATAATATATATTATATATTATATATATATATATATATATATATTATATATATATATATATAAATATATATATATATATATATATATATATATATATATATATGTTTACCTGGAGTTTGCCTGGAGAGAGTTCCGGGGGTCAACGCCCCCGCGGCCCGGTCTGTGACCAGGCCTCCTGGTGGATCAGAGCCTGATCAACCAGGCTGTTGCTGCTGGCTGCACGCAAACCAACGTACGAGCCACAGCCCGGCTGGTCAGGAACCGACTTTAGGTGCTTGTCCAGTGCCAGCTTGAAGACTGCCAGGGGTCTGTTGGTAACCCCCCTTATGTATGCTGGGAGGCAGTTGAACAGTCTCGGGCCCCTGACACTTATTGTATGGTCTCTTAATGTGCTAGTGACACTCCTGCTTTTCATTGGGGGGATGTTGCATCGTCTGCCAAGTCTTTTGCTTTCGTAGTGAGTGATTTTCGTGTGCAAGCTCGGTACTAGTCCCTCTAGGATTTTCCAGGTGTATATAATCATGTATCTCTCCCGCCTGCGTTCCAGGGAATACAGTTTTAGGAACCTCAAGCGCTCCCAGTAATTGAGGTGTTTTATCTCCGTTATGCGCGCCGTGAAGGTTCTCTGTACATTTTCTAGGTCAGCAATTTCACCTGCCTTGAAAGGTGCTGTTAGTATGCAGCAATATTCCAGCCTAGATAGAACAAGTGACCTGAAGAGTGTCATCATGGGCTTGGCCTCCCTAGTTTTGAAGGTTCTCATTATCCATCCTGTCATTTTTCTAGCAGATGCGATTGATACAATGTTATGGTCCTTGAAGGTGAGATCCTCCGACATGATCACTCCCAGGTCTTTGACGTTGGTGTTTCGCTCTATTTTGTGGCCAGAATTTGTTTTGTACTCTGATAAGATTTAATTTCCTCGTGTTTACCATATCTGAGTAATTTAAATTTCTCATCGTTGAACTTCATATTGTTTTCTGCAGCCCACTGAAAGATTTGGTTGATGTCCGCCTGGAGCCTTGCAGTGTCTGCAATGGAAGACACTGTCATGCAGATTCGGGTGTCATCTGCAAAGAAGACACGGTGCTGTGGCTGACATCCTTGTCTATGTCGGATATGAGGATGAGGAACAAGATGGGAGCGAGTACTGTGCCTTGTGGAACAGAGCTTTTCACCGTAGCTGCCTCGGACTTTACTCTGTTGACGACTACTCTCTGTGTTCTGTTAGTGAGGAAATTATAGATCCATCGACTGACTTTTCCTGTTATTCCTTTAGCACGCATTTTGTGCGCTATTACGCCATGGTCACATTTGTCGAAGGCTTTTGCAAAGCCTGTATATATTACATCTGCATTCTTTTTATCTTCTAGTGAATTTAGGACCTTGTCGTAGTGATCCAATAGTTGAGACAGACAGGAGCGACCTGTTCTAAACCCATGTTGCCCTGGGTTGTGTAACTGATGGGTTTCTAGATGGGTGGTGATCTTGCTTCTTAGGACCCTTTCAAAGATTTTTATGATATGGGATGTTAGTGCTATCGGTCTGTAGTTCTTTGCTGTTGCTTTACTGCCCTCTTTGTGGAGTGGGGCTATGTGTGTTGTTTTTATTAACTGTGGGACGACCCCCGTGTCCATGCTCCCTCTCCATAGGATGGAAAAGGCTCGTGATAGGGGCTTCTTGCAGTTCTTGATGAACACGGAGTTCCATGAGTCTGGCCCTGGGGCAGAGTGCATGAGCATGTCATTTATCGCCTGTTCGAAGTCATTTGGCGTCAGGATAACATCGGATAGGCTTGTGTTAACCAAATTTTGTGGCTCTCTCATAAAAAATTCATTTTGATCTTCGACTCTCAGTCTGGTTAGCGCTTGCTAAAAACTGAGTCATATTGGGGACTTGAGTAGCTCACTCATTTCCTTGCTGTCATCAGTGTAGGATCCATCTTGTTTAAGTAGGGGCCCAATTACTGGACGTTTGTTCTCGACTTTGATTTGGCATAGGAGAAGAAATACTTTGGGTTTCTTTCGATTTCATTTATGGCTTTTAGTTCTTCCCGCGATTCCTGACTCCTATAAGATTTCTTTAGCTTAAGTTCGATGCTTGCTATTTCTCTGACCAGTGTCTCCCTATGCATTTCAGATATATTGACCTCTTTTAGCCGCTCTGTTATTCTTTTCCATCGCCTGTAAAGGGAGCGCCTGTCTCTTTCTATTTTACATCTACTCCTC
>NC_069425.1:1394816-1399816 GCF_026875155.1 Cherax quadricarinatus
GGGCTACAGTCTGCTCCCAGGGGCCCCAAAGCAGTCTTGTTCCGCCTTGCAAAATTTCTCTTGGAGGCCCTGCTGTTAGCCATCCGTACGTGCGTACATGTGTATGTGTGTACTCAGTTATAGTTGCAGGGGTCGATTCATAGTTACTGGCCCCGCCCCTTCGCTGCTCGCTACTAGGTCCACTCTCCCTGCTTCATGAGATGTATCGTACCTCTTCTTAAAGCTATGTATGGATCCTGCCTCCACTACATCACTCTCCAGATTGTTCCACTTCCTAACAACTCTATGACTGAAGAAATCCTTCCTAACATCCCTGTGACTCATCTGAGTTGTCAACTTCCAGTTGTGACCCCTTGTTTCTGTGTCCCGTCTTTAGAACATCCTGTCTCTTTCCACCTTATTAATTCCTCTCAGTATTTTATCTGTCGTTATCATGTCTTCCCCATATCCCTCCTGTACTCCAGTGTCGTCAGGTTGAGTTCCCTTAACCTATCCTCGTAGAACATATCACTCAGCACTGGGACTAGTCTTCTTAAAAAATTTGCACTTTCTTGAACTTCTTGATGTGCTTGACGATGTGTGGGTTCCATGCTGGTGCTGCATACTCCAGTATGGGCCTGACGTACACGGTGTACAGAATCTTGAACGATTCCTTACTAAGGTGTCGAAGCGCTATTCTTAAGTAAGCCAGGAGCCCATATGCTGCAGCAGTTATTTGGTTGACGTGAGCCACAGGAGATGTGTTCGGTATGATACTCACCCCAAGATCCTTTTCCTTGAATGTGGTTTGTAGCCTTTGGTCCCCAAACCTGTACTCCATCTACGGTGTTTTTGACTGTGCACTTGGTGGAGTTAAACTCCAGCAGCCAGTTGCTAGACCAGGCTTGCAGCCAGTCCGGATCCCTTTCTAGTCCTACCTGATCCTCATCCGTTTGAATTCTTCGCATTAGCTTCACATCGTCTGCAAACAGGGACACCTCTGAATCTATCCCTTCCGTTATGTCATTCACTTATATCTCCGTGAAACTCCGCTCTTCACGGGTGCCCACTCTGACACCTCGTCACGTACCATCACTTGTTGTTTCCTTCCTGTCAGGTATTTTTTGATCATTGCAAAGCCTTTCCTGTTATTCCTCGCCTACTCCTCTGTCTTTCGCATCAATTTCTTGTGGGGAAAACGGTATCGAAAGTCTTCTTACAGTTCAACCACCCCTCTCTCTTCTTGTTTTTCTTTGTCATCTTGTCGTTTAAAAATCCAGTAGGTTTGTGACATAGGATTTTCCTTCCTGAAAACCCTGCTGGGTGCTCCACAACTCTTCTCCATGACTTTTCATACTACATTTCTGCACATGGTCTGGGAGTTTAATGCAATCCTGTCTGTCTCCTTAAAGATTGGGATTACTTTTGCTGTCTTCCTCAGGTTGTTGCCCTGTTTCGATAGATGTATTAAACATTGTTGTTGTAGGGACACACAGTGTGTATGTGTGTGTACTTCTAGTTGTGGTTGCAGGGGGTCGATTCACAGCTCCTGGCCCCGCCTTCTTCACTGGCCACTACTGGGTCACTCTTCCCGCTTTATGATACTTCTTTTTAAAGAATGAATGGATCCTGCCTCCACTACATCGTTCCCAAACTATTCCACTTCCCGGGCTACTCTGTGACTGAAGAAATACTTCCTAACATTTCCCCGTGATTATCTGAGTCTCCAACTTCCGACTGTGACCCCTTGTTGCTGTGTCCCATCTCTGGAACATTCTGTCTCTGTCCATCTTGTCAATTCTTTCAGCATTTTTACAGGTCGTTATCATGTTCTTCCCCTATCTCTCCTGTCCTCAGTCTTGTCAGGGCGATTTCCCTTAACCTCTCCTCGTAGGACATACCCCTTAGTCCGGGACTAGCCTTGTTGCAAACTTTTTTCACTTTCTTTAGTTTCTTTAACGTTCTTTGGGTAGGTGTGGGTTCCAAATGGTGCTGCATACTCCAATTTTGGGCCTAACGTACACAGTGTACAGGGTCTGAACGATTCCTTATTAATAAAGTCGGAATGCTGTTCTTAGGTTTGCTAGGCGCCCATATGCTGCAGCGTTATTTGGTTGTGTGCGCTTCAGGAGATGTGCCTTGTGTTATACTCACCCCAAGATCTTTTTTCCCTTTAGTGAGGTTTGTAGTCTCTGGCTCCCTAGATGTACCGTCCGTCTAGGGAGCCAGAGACTACAAACCTCACTCAAGGAAAAAGATCTTGGGGTGAGTATAACACAAGGCACATCTCCTGAAGCGCACATCAACCAAATAACTGCTGCAGCATATGGGCGCCTAGCAAACCTAAGAACAGCATTCCGACATATTAATAAGGAATCGTTCAGGACCCTGTACACTGTGTACGTTAGGCCCATATTGGAGTATGCAGCACCAGTTTGGAACCCACACCTAGCCAAGCACGTAAAGAAACTAAAGAAAGTGCAAAAGTTTGCAACAAGGCTAGTCCCGGAGCTAAGGGGTATGTCCTACGAGGAGAGGTTAAGGGAAATCGACCTGACAAGACTGGAGGACAGGAGAGATAGGGGAAGACATGATAACGACCTGTAAAATGCTGAGAAGAATTGACAAGATGGACAGAGACAGAATGTTCCAGAGATGGGACACAGCAACAAGGGGTCACAGTCGGAAGTTGGAGACTCAGATGAATCACAGGGATGTTAGGAAGTATTTCTTCAGTCACAGAGTAGTCAGGAAGTGGAATAGTTTGGGAAGCGATGTAGTGGAGGCAGGATCCATTCATAGCTTTAAGAAGAAGTATCATAAAGCGGGAAGAGTGACCCAGTAGTGGCCAGTGAAGAGGCGGGGCCAGGAGCTGTGAATCGACCCCTGCAACCACAACTAGGAGAGTACACACACATACACACTGTGTGTACTACTAACAACAATGTTTAATACATCTATCGAAACAGGGCAACTACCTGAGGAAGACAGCAAATGTAATCCCAATCTTTAAGGAGACAGACAGGATGCATTAAACTGCAGACCATGTGCAGTATGTAGTATGAAAAGTCATGGAGAAGAGTTGTGGAGCACCCAGCACGGTTTCAGGGAAGGAAAATCCTATGTCACAAACCTACTGGAGTTTTACGACAAGATGACAGAAGTAAAACAAGAGAAGAGAGGGGTGGGTTGAACTGTAAGAAGACTTTCGATACAGTTCCACACAAGAAATTGATGCGAAAGACAGAGGAGTAGGCAGGAATAACAGGAAAGGCGTTGCAATGGATCAGAGAATACCTGACAGGAAGGAAACAACAAGTGATGGTACGTGACGAGGTGTCAGAGTGGGCACCTGTGAAGAGCGGAGTTTCACGGAGATATAAGTGAATGACATAACGGAAGGGATAGATTCAGAGGTGTCCCTGTTTGCAGACGATGTGAAGCTAATGCGAAGAATTCAAACGGATGAGGATCAGGTAGGACTAGAAAGGGATCCGGACTGGCTGCAAGCCTGGTCTAGCAACTGGCTGCTGGAGTTTAACTCCACCAAGTGCACAGTCAAAAACACCGTAGATGGAGTACAGGTTTGGGGACCAAAGGCTACAAACCACATTCAAGGAAAAGGATCTTGGGGTGAGTATCATACCGAACACATCTCCTGTGGCTCACGTCAACCAAATAACTGCTTTGCAAGCATATGGGCTCCTGGCTTACTTTAAAATACGTCTCGACACCTTAGTAAAGGAATCGTTCAGATTCTGTACATAACACAGAGTACGTCAGGCCCATACAGGAGTATGGCGACACCATCAAGGAAACCCACACTCGTCAAGCACAACAAGAAGTTCAAGAAAGTGCAATTTTTTAAGAAGACTAGTCCCGTGCTGAGTGATAAGTTCTAGCGGAAAGGTTAAGGAACTCAACCTGACGACACTGAGTAAGGGAGGATATGGGGAAGACAGATAACGACGACACAAAAATAGCGGGGGGGGGGGGGGGGGGGGGGGGCTGAGAGGAATATAATAAGGTTGAAAGTAGATAGGACGTTCTAAAGGAAGGGACCAGAAAACCAGGTCAACAACTGGAATTTGACAACTCAGATGAGTCACGAGGGATGTTAGGAAAGGATTCTTCAGTCATAGAGTTGTTAGGATGTGGACCAATCTGGAGAGTGATGTAGTGGAGGCAGGATCACATACATAAGCTTTAAGAAGAGTACGATACATCTCTCATGAACCGGGAGAGTGGACCTAGTAGCGAGCAGCGAAGGGGCGGGGCCAGTAACTATGAAACGGAGACCCCTGCAACTATAACTGAGTACACCATTACACATTTACGCCAACTACGGATGGCTAACAGCAGGCCTCCAAGAGAAATTTTGCAAGGGCGGAACAAGACTGCATTGGGGGCCCCTGGGAGCAGACTGTAGCCCCAAGTCAAGTGAAATTTAACGTAATCATTTTTCTAAATAAATTAAAAATAAGCTGAAATTACCAAAAAACAAATCAAAAATCAAAATTACAAACCGTCCATGCTATGGGTCTCTTCACACTCCTTCAGATATTCAAGCCAGCCCAGTGTACGAGCTGTAACTCCCCCTCACCACAGACCCTTGGCCTAAAAGCACAACATACTTATACTGTTGCCATCTTTCAGAGTGAGCATATTTATCAGTGAGAACAATCATGGCTCAAGTCAGAAGGCGCCTATGTGTCGCTTGCCGCGGTCAACCGCACCTACACTGTACACAGCTTGGGCAGTTTTAAACTAAAACTGTGGATGGCTTCACTATGCACTGCAATATGTGCCTAGTACACAGCGATCCCCCCTGCACTGCATGCTTTTGTGTGTAAGTTTTACATTGTTATATGAAATGCATTTTTTTGAGCTAAAACAATGCGTTAAATTATATAATTTAGACATCACGGGGGGGGGTGGGGGGGGTCTATTCTATAATGATGTGACCATGTTCGGAAAGATTTTTATAGTTATAGGGCAAAAATCAGTCTGAACCCACTGAC
>NC_069425.1:1404816-1425321 GCF_026875155.1 Cherax quadricarinatus
TTTTTATGAGAGGTCCCTAAGCAAAATTTGTTAACACAAGCCTATTCCCGATGTTATCCAGACGCCAAATTACTTCGCGAACACGAGTAAATGACATGCTTCCTGCACTCTGCCCCAGGGCCAGACTCATGGAACTTATTCCGTGTTCATCAAGAACTGCAAGAAGCCCCTATCACGAGCCTTTTCCATCCTATGGAGAGGGAGCATGTACACGGGGTCGGTCCACAGTTAATAAAAACAAACACACATAGCCCCACTCCACAAAGAGGGCAGTAAAGCAACAGCAAGAACTACAGACCGATAGCAACTAACATCCCATAATCATAGAAAATCTTTGAAAGGTCCTGAAGCAAGATCACGCACCCATCTAAAACCCATCAGTTACACAACAACCCAGCAACATGGGTTTAGAACAGGTCGCTCCAGTCTCTCAAAACTATTGGATCACTACGACAAGGTCCTAAATTCACAGAAGATAAAAAGAAAGCAGAATGGTAATATATACAGGCTTTGCAAAAGCCTTCGACAAATTGACCATGGCGTATAGCGCACAAAAAGCGTGCTAAAGGAATAACAGGAAAAGCAGTCGATGGATCAATAATTTCCTCACTAACAGAACACAGAGAGTATTCGTCAACAAGAAAGTCCGAGGCAGCTACGTGCAAAGCTCTGTTCCACAAGGCCACGACTCGCTCCCATCTTGTTCCTCAGCCTCATAACCGACGATAACATGGATGTCAGCCACAAATCAACCCGTGTCTTCTTATGCAAGATTGACCCCGAATCTGGCATGACAGTGTCTTCCATAGCAGACACTGCAAGGCTTCCAGGCGGACAACAACCCAAATCTTTCAAGTGGGCTGCAGAAAACAATATGAAGTCAACGATGAGAAAATTTAAATTATCCAATATGAAAACACAGGAAATTAAATTCTTCATCAGAGTACAAAATACAAATTTCTGGCCACCAAAATAGAGCGAAACACCAACGTCAAAGACCCTGGGAGTGATCATTCGGAGGATCTCACCTTCAAGAACCAAAACATGTTATCAATCGCGCTCTTCTAGAAAAATGAACAGTGATGGATAATGAGAACCATCAAAACTAGGGACCAAGCCCAATGATACACTCTTCAGGTCACTTTTTTCTATCTAGCTGGAAAAATGCTGCAAACTAACAGCAACCTTTCAAGGCAGGTGAAATATGCAGACCTAGAAAATTAACAGAGAACCTTCAAACGGCCGCGCATAACGGAATAAAACAAAAACACCTCAATTACTGGGAGCGCTTGAGGATCCTAAAACTGATCCCTGGAACGCAGGCGGAGAGATACATGATTAATACACCCTGGAAAATTCCTAGAGGGACTAGTACGAGCTTGCACACGAAAATCACTCACCTTTAAAACCGAAAAGCAAAAGACAGGCAGACGATCCAACATCCCCCCCAATGAAAAGCAGGATGTCCCACTAGCAGACATTAAGAGACCATGGACAATAAGTGCAGGGGCGCCGAGACTGTTCAACTGCCTTTCACAGCATACATAAGAGGGGTTACCAACAGAACCCCTGGCAGTCTTCAATCAGGCACTGGACAAGCACCTAAAGAGTCGGTTCCTGACCAGCCGGGCTGTGGCTCGTTACGTTGGTTTGCGTGCAGCCAGCAGCAACAGCCTGGTTGATCAGGCTCTGATCCACCAGTGAGGCCTGGTCAACAGACCGGGCCGCGGGGCGTTGACCCCAGTGAACTCTCTCTTCCAGGCAAACTCCAGTAAACATATATATATTATATATATATAATTATAAATATATATATATATATATATATATATATATATATATATATATATATATATATATATACATTATATATATATATATACATACATACATACAACATTTAAGAAAAAAGGCGGAGGCGGCTGAACACTATGATTAGTATGATACTGTGACTGCCGAGGAGTTTTTTGTGTAACGCTCCGCCACAAATTGGTTGTATCATGTACTTGATAAACCTCATTTGTGTGAAATGTTGTACAATAAGGACTCCTCTGTAATCGGTCTTACACACACACAACACCACACACACACACACACACACACACACACACACACACACACACACACACACACAACACACACGGAAGTGGTATAGTGTGAGAAGGCATTTGCGGCAACGTAGTATCGTAACTTGGAGAGATTCCCAACCGTTTTGGATACTTTTTTGGTATGCGGCTTTATATGGGTGCTTGAAATTACAGTGTTGTTCGAGGTATAGGCCCTAGGAATTTGCCCTCATTATGTCTGGCAATTAGAGTAATTTCGCTTAATGTTAATTGCGCAACTCCTGCTCTGCTACCAAACATAATATAGTTAAGGTTTTTGTCAGTGTTTAAGAGTAAGTTTTATTGGCTGTCATATAGTAGTATTCAGTGATATCACTATGACTGGTATCCTTGTACAGTACTTCATAGAAATATAAAGATATTATTTTATTATTATTATTATAATGCGTGTCATCTTATTTTATGGGGGAAGGTCAAATTCCGTGGGCAAAGGCTATACTGAGAGGAATCAAATTAGTGACATTGGCTAACACCTGGGGTGTCCCTCCATCACATGTCGTGATCGCTGGAGTAGTGACAGTCAGTTCCTGTGTCCAGTCAGATGGTGGAGGTAGAAGGTACAGGGTCAGAAGGATGATCAAGCACTAATTCCCGGTCAGTGTCAGGAGTCTCCATCAACCCAATCCTCATAAGTTCCGCAACTTTCACGGGGGTCTAAATGCCAGGGTTCACTCCCCTTTGTACTGGCACTGCTTATTTCTTTATTCTTATAATTTTACCACGTATATGTTCAATAGCTTGAAAGGACCAACAAACTTTATGGTGTAGTATTGGCATTGCAGATGTCCTTTGAAATTAGTTAACATAATTCTCGAGCCGACTTTAATTTTTTTTTTTTTTTTTGGCTTTGTTCGAGCATTCATGACTTTTTGTTAAATTCTGCTATGACTTTTGAAGTGTTTCTTTGATTTTCCTAAAGATACTTTGTGCTATACGAGTACCAGTAATTATGTAGTCATCGTCATTGTTGACTTACAGCAACTCGTAGGGTAGACGTTTATCTACGCCATACACTAATTAATTGGACACTGAACATTAGGTATTGCTTCGTTCCATGTTTCGCTATTAAGATTAATCGTTGCTCGTAAACCATCGAGTACTTTCTTGTTGTCCTTTCAGCTAAATCATTACTGACAGGATGGCAGGCGACGATAGTGAACTTTTTGATTTTGTACGAAATACACAACTTCTCAATGATTTCATTACAAAATTCACTTGTTATCTGTTACAATGGATTTAGGTGTAGTATGTCTGCAGGTAACTCGTTCTTTAAATGTTTTAACTACTGCCTCTGCAGTTTTATCTGCAACAGTTACTAACTCAGGGTATAGTGTGAAATGATCAATCATTACACATAAACGCTTTTTACCTTGGAGGGAACGTTGGAAATTGGTCAGCAACTCAAGTGATATTTTGTCCAATAGTTTGCTGGTAGTGGGATAAACCTGAATAGGGGTATACCTTTGTGTTTCATACATACTTTGCATTCCTTTATGTACTCCGAAATATCTGCTGCCATACGAGACCAAAAATATTTCAACGTGAGATATATAGCCTGTTTTAAAAGACACGATGCATGCCAGGGTGAGCAACACCTGATGCATCGTGAACTAGCTACAGGGCTACATTCACTAGTGACTTTGGAATAACTAACTGATATACTCTTCGGTTAGGAGTACCAAGCTCGGCTACTCGGTACACTAAATCTTGGTTCATGACGAAGTCAACTGATAGAACTGTATTTCACAGCTTTAAACTTTCCTTCATCTGAATATACTTACACCAACCATGTTGGATCTGTTTCGTTCAGACATTTTATAAACTCTCTACTGCATTAAAGGAGAATCGACACAACTGCACCCAATGTGGCGAGACGAGACAAGGCAACTATCTGCGAACCACGTTCGACTGGTCCAGACAGTGTGCAGAGGTTGTACAAACTCTCGTATGGTCAGGACCATCTCGCCAATCTCTAGAAGATTTGTTTGTCTGGAACAAGGGAATGAGTGGTGCATAATCTGCCAAGAAAAATAAATTGGGTACTGGTTGATAAAATCACGCAAATGTTTTACGCCCAATAGTTTTATACTTCTGCTCAGGTACAGAATAAATTTCGTTCTAGCCTTGGTTTGATGATTACTTGCCATGAGTTTTCTTTTTTTTTTTTTTGAGCTACGCCACGGCAGCTATGTCACTAGCACAAGCGTCTGTTGTCAGCTAGAAGGCTTTAAAAAATCAGGAAACATGAATGCAGAGCAAAAAGTCACTTATCTCTAATGTCAGGAATATTCTTTCTTGACGAAGGACCTAGTGACAAAGAGCATCTTTCTTAAGCAATTTTAGTTAAAGGAGTTGGCAAAAGAAGAATTTTTCGCAGTAAATCCTCTGTAGAAACCTGCTAAGCCCCACAAAATGATCTTACGGGCATTAATTCTGTCAAATTCCTTTTCTTTAAGATAAAGCATCGTTGCTGGTAAGTGAACAGGTTGCATGCAACCTTGATGAAAACCCCCTTTCGGTGTAGGAGATATATGAAGCGTGTGAGTGAGTGCGGCAGCTGTTCTTTCTGTGGGGACAACAGCAAAGTCTCACCTCCGCTCGATGTCACTTATACACGAAACATTCTCGTCTCCTACAGCTATACACCCATCCTGACGTCTCCACACCTGCAGTTATTAACATACAGGTGGACTGGTGACCACATTCAACCAGAATACTGACAATATGGTGACCACTTGGGTCACCATTTGTCAGTATACCTGAGTGACATGTTTGAATTGTGCCTTCCAGGGGAGCAGGTCATCCTCTGAGTGTTAACTTATTCTGCACTCTCACACAATGCTGTGAGCACAAATTATCTTGCGGCACTCACGAAATTTACCTGCGAGTGCACTAAGGGGTCTTTTAAACCCCATAATGTAAGATTTATCTCCCCGGGGGACCTGACCTTCAGGGTGCCCATCCTCACAGAAACACGCTAAACGATTGCTTAACCAGGCCGCCTATGTATCTCAAAATTAAGTCATAAAAATTTTTAGTTTAGGATAAGCTGTCATTATGCTATCGGTCAGCTAAAACCAATGATTGTTAATAGCGTTACTGCAGCTTCCTTCATAGCTGGCTGCCTTGTTCTAATTCTATATTATATATATATATATATATATATATATATATATATATACAGTGGTCCCTCAATAATCGACCGGCCTGAAAGTCGACCATTTCGGAAATCAACCGGTTTTTTCGACAAAATATTGACTCGGAAATTGACCGAAATTCGTTTATCGACCCGTCTCGACCCGTCGTCCCAGACGCGTATGCACGAGGTAAGCAGGCCTCGACCCGCCTCAGCCTTCCTTCCCAGCCAGTGTGCCATTGTTTACCAGTTAGCGGCGGTCCTCTCACGTGCTCCAGTGAAATATTTCATAATATTTCATTTATTTTAGTGCTTGCAAGTTATTTAAGTGCTAAATAAGCTACCATGGCTCCAAAGAAAGCTCCTAGTGCCAAACCTTTGGTAAAGAAGGTGAGAATACCATTGAATTTAAGAAAAACATCATTGAACAATATGAGTGGCGTACGTGTGGGCGAACTGGCGAGGATGTATAACAAAAATCATTCAACCATATCTTCCATCATAGCCATGAGAAAGGAAATCAAGGATGCTGTTGTTGCAAAAGGGGGTAAATATGCTGACAAAAATGAGATCACCAGTACTGGAAGAGGTTGAGAAGTTATTATTGGTGTGGATAAATGAGAAACAATTAGCAGGAGACAGTCTTATGACCTCGATTATTTGTGAAAAGGCTAGGCAGTTGCATGAAGATTTGGTAAATAAATTGCCTGCAAATAGTGGTGAAGTGAGTTATTTTAAGGCAGCAAAGGCTGGTTTGAGAGATTTAAGAAGCATACTGGCATACACAGTGTGGTAAGGCATGGTGAGGCTGCCAGTTTCGACCACAAGGCGGCTGAAAAATATGTGCATGAATTCCAGGAGTACATAGAGGCTGAAGGACTGAAACCTGAACAAGTGTTCAATATGTGACGAAACAGGCCTCTTCTGAAGAAAATGCCAAAGAGGACCTTCATTACACAAGAGGAAAAGTCATGCCAGGACACAAGCCTATGAAAGACAGGCTGATGCTAATGTTCTGTGCTAATGCTAGTGGGGATTTCAAAGTGTGAAGCCGTTACTAGTGTGTACCATTCTGAAAATACCCAGAGCCATTTAAGAAAAACAATGTTATGAAGAGTAAATTGTGTGTGTTTTGGAAATCTAATAATAAGGCATGGGTCACGAGGGAAATTTTTGTAGAGTGGTTCAACGAAGTGTTTGGCCCTAGTGTGAAGAATTACCTCCTGGAGAAGAAATTGGATCTCAAGTGCCTGCTAGTAATGGACAATGCACCTGCTCATCCACCATACTTGGATGACCTAATTCTGAAGGAGTTTGGGTTCATCTCAGTAAAGTTCTTGCCCCCGAATACCACTTCTCTCCTCCAACCCATGGATCAGCAGGTCATTGCAAACTTTAAAAAACTGTACACCAAAGCAATGTTTGAAAGGTTGTTAGGTAAGACACATATGCAACAGTTAGGTATCTTTATTATGAAACGTTTCGCCTACACAGAAAAGTTGATAGAAGCAGAAGATACTTGAAGACGATGTAATCAGTCCATCACCCTTAAAGTTTTGAGGTGGTCAGTCCCTCAGTCTGGAGAAGAGCATTGTTCCATAGTATGAAACAATATGGAGATGAAGTGACAGGATGGAGCTTTTTATAGCGCCAAGAGGTGAGACGTAGGCCACTAGGAGAGGTAAGAACTCAGATGCTGAGAGGTCAGGTCCCTCTCAAATCCAGCCGCTCTCACTAGTGGAAGTTGTCGAAGTTGATTGCAGGTCTGTACCAAGATACCCTTGTGTTGCAGTGTCTGACAGATTGAACAATTAAAAAGCTCCATCCTGTCACTTAATCTCCATATTGTTTCATACTATGGAACAATGCTCTTCTCCAGACTGAGGGACTGACCACCTCAAAACTTTAAGGGTGATGGACTGATTACATCGTCTTCAAGTATCTTCTGCTTCTATCAACTTTTCTGTACTTGACTGAAGAAGCCTACTGTGTAGGCGAAACGTTTCATAATAAAGATACCTAACTGTTGCATATGTGTCTTACCTAACAACCTGTCGGTATTTTATACCATTTTAATGTTTGAAAGGTGCTTCAATGTGACCTCAGACACTCACTTGACCCTACGAGATTTTTGGAAAGAACATTTCAGTATTTTCCATTGTGAAAACCCTTATAGGAAAGGTTTGGGAGGGAGTGTCTACCAGGCTTTGAACTTGTTGGAGAAAATTGTGGCCAGATTGTGTCGAAAAGAGGGATTGGAAGGGGTTTTTGGGCTGCCCTGATGAGCCTAGTAGTTTAAACTCTATTGTGCACTGGGGAGTTCCATGGGGTTGGATGGATTTTGGAGGATGTGGAAGAGTTGGTGGGGCCAAAACGAAGAGCTAACCACTGGGGAGCTGCAAGACTTCGCGGAAAAGCCAGATCGCAGCTCAAAATTTTGCTGCGAGGAGGAGGAAGAGGATGGAAAGAAGGGCCTTCTTCAAAAATTTAAAGGGGAGATTTTTATATGGGGGGTAAGATGGAAAGATTTATGGGAAAAAATCACCCAGAGGGATGTTCAAGCCTACGGCAATTTACAATGACAGAGTCTTGGCCCTTTTAGGGAAGTTTTTAAAAAAAAACGCCCGAAACAGAGCTCTCGCACAGTTTTTTTTGCGAGACAGGACTCCATACTTCAAGTGGTCCTGTGGGATTTAAGAAACCGAGAAAAAAAACAACCCCAGAAAAGCAAATGGTACCTGAGGTGTTTTTCTGGAAGGGATTCCCCCCTTTCCCAAAATATAAACAATCCCCTTCTCCTCCCCTCCAGTCTCCCAAACTAAGAAGAAAAATCAATAAAGGGAATGTTGCTGTTAATGTTTCATTTATCATTTCCCATTGTTGTTTATTTACCGAAAATTTCATGTAAAAATTTTTTTGTTTTAATACTTCTGGGTGTCAGGGAACGGATTAAAATTTAATTTACATTATTTCTTAAGGGGGGGAAAAATTGTTCTAAATCGACCATTTGATAATGACCCGGGTTCCCGGAACGGTTACCGTCGATAATCGAGGGGCCCCTGAAAAAAAAAAAAATAATTTTTATTTTTATAAAAATAACAACATAACATAGTAGAGATTTGTGTGTGTTAAATAAAAAAGTTTCTGAGGTAGAAGCGTAACAAATAAAATTTGGTGCCGCTCTTAGCTCTTTTTTGGATTTTTTAGGTAGTCTCTCTCTCTCTCCTCCCTTTTCTCCTTCCTTCCCGGGGGTAGCGTGATGTTTGGGGTCAGTATAAAAAAATACCGGGAATGGTCTGGTCGATGCAGTTTTCGGAGGTTATCAACAGGGTTTCAACATCTATGATCCACTTCATCAATTTTCCTCCCCTTTTTTCTCATCTTCCCGCTACTTGTTTTTTTTTCCTACACTCCCGATGCTTATTATTCAACTCCTGTATTTAACCCCTCCTCCCTTTCTTCCTCCCCTACTCTACACAGTGGTTCATTCCCCCTCCCTCCTATTTTTCTCTTTCTCCTCCTAATCCTACTCCTTCTCCTCTGCTATTTCTTCTCCTCCTCCTCCTTTCTAATCCTAATCCCTTATTATCCTTGCGTGAACAACACACACACACACACACACACACACACACAACGCATATACTACAGGCCTAGTGTCTAATCGACATGTGTCTAGGACAAAATGGTAACTAACACACACACACACACACACACCACACACACACACACCACACACACACACACACCACAGCAAACACACACACTCGCAAATACAACAGGCCTAGTGTCTAATCGACATGTGCCTAGGACAAAATGGTAACTAACACACACACACACACACACTGCTGTTTTCAGCGTTGTACACATTATAATACCAGTTACACTGAGGGAGTTCTTCATACTTCCTGGACCAAGAGTCTCATTGTGCCTATCCCTAAGCCTCAACAGCCTGATACATTTAGACCGATCTCCTTAACTAGTTGTCTTTGTAAAACTTTTGAAAGAATACTTAATAGACTGTACCACAGAATCAGACACCAACTTTCCCTCTACCTCTATGGGTTCATGAAAGGTAAAAGTGTGCAGAACTGTATTTCCACCTTTCTCACTGCACACACCTCTACTAGTTTTACCACATTTCTTGATCTAAAATCTGCATTTGATATCGCGAACAAAGCCGTCATACTACATGAACTAACCAAAATGAATATTGGTGGTAGCCTACATTGCTGGATAATAGAATACCTGTCAAATAGAGCATCCTGTCCTCTACCAAGGTTGTAGAAGCGAATCTGAAGAAATGTCCCTAGGTACACCACAGGGAGGAGTTCTCAGTCCTATGCTATTTAATATTCTGATTAATGCTTTCCTAAATGTTCTACCTGCCTCACCTAAACATATAGCTATAAGCTATGCTGATGACATCATGATCCATACAACAGGGCATAAGAAGATGAGTACCATTCTTAATGAAGTTCAAGCAATTTGTAATCGACTAGGCCTCATAATATCTTCCTCTAAAACAAAGATATTAACAAGCAAACGACATCCTCACCCATTTATTTGTAGGGTGAAAACATTAGCTACGTTAAAACTTACATATATCTTGGTGTAGATGTACCCTTTAACAAATCCATTAAATTGCAACTAAATAGGAAATGCAAAGATAGGCTAAATACTCCCAAAGCTGTTGCTGGCTACAACCCCAACTATGGTGCTAATGTGAGAATCGTGAGAATGATGTACATAGCCTATGTTAGGTCCTTAATTTGACTCACGAAATCGTAATGACACGATTGCAAACAAACCATACCACGGGCGGGGATAGAACGTGCGATCAGAGAGTCTCAAAACTCCAGACCGTCGCGTTAGCCACGTCTGTTAAAACTTGCATTTGTGGTCACAGTGGTGTCTATGCTAACCTTCCTATGGTGTAGAAATATACCTAGTTGGACGAAATGCCTAGCCATGCTAGGCGTTCTAGTGGTACACTCTGTAATCATTATTTAACTACATGTAAACCACACAATAACCAAATTCTGTAAATCCAACATTGTAATCCTTATAGAGAATAAACTTTGAATTTGAATTTGAATTTGAATCTTATTGTGGCTAGCTGATCCAGTGGCTAACGCGACGGTCTGGAGTTTTGAGACTCTCTGATCGCGGGTTCTAACCCCGCCCGTGGTATGGTTAGGTCCTTAATTGATTATGCTGCTCCCATGTTGATATTAGCTAGAGAAAGTTCTCTCCGACCCTTGGAGTTAATGCAAAATGAAACTCTCAGTATTATTCTTGGCTCTCCCAAATCTACAAAGCATCTTAATATGAGGAAGGAGCTTGGTATTTCTAGTATCAGTGATAGGATTGTTGAGATTAACACTGTACTCGGTATTAGAATGTTAAGAAATGAACCAGACACTGTCACAATGAGCTGATAGTAAGTATTATCACAAGTAATATACACTGATGGATCTAAGGAGTCTTCTGGCAAGGCTGCATCTGCTCTTGTTGCCACCTCCCTAGTTAATAACGTAATAAACTTGTTGAACTAGGCATAAGAATTAACAACTGGGCGTCTACATTGCAAACTGAACTGTTTGCAATCTCTATCATCATTACTGATTCTATGTCATCACTGAAGGCCCTTAACTCATATAAGGACTCCAACAATATGCTCATTGGAGAAGCCAGGTACAGATGCTCAAAAATCTGGGACAAAGAAATTATTGTACAATTGCTATGGATCCCATCACACATTGGATTACTCCTTCATGATAAAGTTGATATGTTAGCTAAGAAGAGTACCCAGAAGAAGAATGTAGAATATAACTTTGGTATATCTGTGTCTAGCAATAGGGAAAATATTAAGAGAGAAGTAAATAATGAAAATGATTGTTATAGGAATGCAGTTAGAAGCCTGAGTAGATCTATAACCCACTATGATAGCATGAACATAGATAAGTATGTTTATGGAGCAACTTGTAATGGGAACAGACTGACTGATGTAGTGGCCGGGCTTAGGCTTGGTTACAAGTACTTCTGGCAGTTTGGGAGACACACAGATGATGATCAAACTAAATGTAAATTATGTGATCCGGCATATGGTCACTGTCTTTAACACTATGTGCTTAATTGTCCACTTATTGAGGAATACAGAGACAGACAGTATAATAACCTATGTGACATGTCAAGATATCTTATTAATGAAAATAAGATACCAGATATACTAAGCAAATTTCCTAAATTTGCTTGTAACAAATAAGTGAACTATAGACACGTAGATATAAATCCATATGTATTCCTGCTAACCCTTTGGGGCCTAGTTCCTAGGCCTTTTGTGTATCCATATGCTCTTGCGCTACCGTCCACCGGATGGATATGGGGCGCACAATAAACTAGCCACTTCGGTGGCAAAATCTAAAATATATTGAATCTTGCTAAATGGATTGTGAAAACGTGCATTTACATTAAGTTTTATAACCTGCATGAACTGTATCACTGTAGGCAACAAGAGCATTTCATCCCTCCATAGAAGATGTGGCAATATAAACACAAATGCAGTATAATGTGATCCTTTATTGACTACGTTTTGCCCACACAGTGGGCTTTTTCAAGTCACAAACAGAACTACCTGGGGTGGAAGGAACGCGAGTATTTATAGTCCGGCTGAGGTCAGGTGAAGAATGCTGCATCTGATGATGTACCGAGTGGGGTTATAGAGTCTAAAAACTTGGGTAGCTTAGAAAGGAGATTGGGTAAGTTTGTGAGCAGACCTTCTACAGTGTTCTTATGTGGGATAGCGATGAAGAAGTTTCTTGGCAAGTGGTTCAGCTATGTTATAGAAGCCACTATTCTGGTTGAAGTTGTCGGATATAGAAATAAGTGATGATTCCAGGATTCTTCGGTATTAAGTGTTGTCTTCTGTGGCGATAAGTCTTGAGTTTCTGTAGTTTATCAAGTGGTTGTGTGAATTACGGTGTTGTACGCAGGCATTCCTTGTGTCGTCAGATCTGCTTGCGTATTGGTGTTCTGAAATACGTGTTTGGAGGTCCCTTGATGTTTCGCCCACGTATAACTTGTTGCTGTCATTACAAGGGATTATGTATACCCCTGCAGAGGATGGAGGCTTGTCCTGCCTACTACTTGTGATGTCCTTGATGGTCGTGGTTGTGGAGGTAGATACTTGAAATGATGTTTTGGCAAAGATGTTGGAAACATGTTTGGCAATGGAGTTGGTGGGAAGAACTATGTATCTCTTCTCGGCAGTGTCTTCTCTGGGTGTGTTGAAGATGTTTAATGCTCGCCGTCTGCAGTCTCTGATGAAGTGACGAGGATAGTGGAGTTTAGAAATATTTGTTCAATTATAGTGCATTCTTCCTCAAGGAACTCGTTGCTGCAGATTCTGAGTGCACGCAGGAAGAAGCCTATAATTACACCACGTTTGGTTTTGGTGTCGTGGTGAGAGTAGAAGTGGAGAAGATCGTTTTGGTTGGTGGGTTTTCGATAGACTTTAAAACGAAGTTCGTGGTCAGCTTTGCAGAGCAGGACATCAAGGAAAGGAAGAGTGTTGTCGACTTCTTCTTCAAGTGTGAACTGGATTGAAGGTTCGACCTGGTTGAGCTTGTCTTGGAGAGCTTGAACGTTGAAGCGTTTAGGAGTTATGAGGAGAATGTCGTCAACATAACGGAGCCAGGTGACAGACGAAGGAATAATGGTGGAGAAACGTTCGGCTTCTAGATGTTCCATGTATAGGTTCGCCAGGACTGCACTGAGTGGAGAACCCATGGGTAGTCCAAAAGTCTGCTGAAAGAGGTGATTTTCGAAAGAGAAACACGTAAAGCATCATCTTTGCCAAAACATCATTTCAAGTATCTACCTCCACAACCACGACCATCAAGGACATCACAAGTAGTAGGCAGGACAAGCCTCCATCCTCTGCAGGGGTATACATAATCCCTTGTAATGACTGCAACAAGTTATACGTGGGCGAAACATCAAGGGACCTCCAAACACGTATTTCAGAACACCAATACGCAAGCAGATCTGACGACACAAGGAATGCCTGCGTACAATACCGTAATTCACACAACCACTTGATAAACTACAGAAACTCAAGACTTATCGCCACAGAAGACAACACTCAATACCGAAGAATCTGGAATCATCACTTATTTCTATATCCGACAACTTCAACCAGAATAGTGGCTTCTTAACATACTAAAACCACTTCCCAAGAAATTTTCTTCATCGCATCCCACAAAAAACCTGTAGAAGGTCTGCTCACAAACTACCCAATCTCCTTTCTAAGCCCCCCGTTTTTTTAGATTTATAACCCCACTGGGTAAATCATCAATGCGCTTTGTAGGATAGCCTTGGGGGCAGCAGCAGGAAATACTGCCCCCCCCTTTTGGGGCCCCTTTAACAACACAACTTTTGGGTATGCTGGCGCCAACACATGGGTTTTTGATTCTCCCCTACATATCCTTTATCAGTGAGCAGATTACATGGTGAGTTTAAATATTGGCCTTATTATAACTTTTCTTGAATAAGAAACCACACCATCCCTGTAGAAGCCTTATTAGATGTACTAGTCTTTATATTTTTTGTTGAAAGTATATGAAGATCTATTTTTCAATAAAGCTAGAGATAAGGCCTGGTTTCTTCACAAAAAATTTATTGAACAAGAATCCGGGGCTCCCTGGTGGTGATCCTGCGCTAATTACATCACAACAGGGACTTTTACTAACCCTGGGAGGCTAACTGTGACCCAGCTTATCAAGGTCTCAGGAAGGGGAAGCACTGGTTAAAGACTTTCGAAAACTTTTTGGGGACCCCTTCCTAAAAAGATCAGTAAACTAAGTCTGCTCTAAATTTTGTGTCACCTAAGATTCAGGCTATTTCTGGTGTAATACCACAAAGATGCATCAAAACCCTAAGTCTCTATTTTAACCCCTACAAATGAAATTTTTGCACGCATCCCTTGCAACCCTGCCCCCAGCAGATTGATGAATCCTTAAGGGGAATATTTTTCAAGCACTAAAATTTTTTAGGAAAGGGACTTCACTTCCAAGCGTGACAGCGTCATATTTTGAAAGCCATCGGGGATCTTTTATCAGTGGCCTGCAATCACCAATAAAAAGGCGGGGTTTATTGGGAAAAAAAAATCTCGACTTACCCGCTGCCTTTGACCGGAAGACTCTAGTTCCCCCAGAAGAATTCTGAGATACAGTACCACTCAGCCTTTCTCGAGGGGTTTTAAAGTGCTGAAATTCCGACCAAGACTCTTGCAAGAAGTTATTTGGGGAACCTGCCCCAGTGCAGCAGCAGCATACGGGGGTTTTTTTTTTTGGGGTTTTTAAGACATCCACTCCAAAGTGTCCTCCGTGAACAAGTGCCATAAATGCCACAAAAAAGGTCACTTTGCTAAAGTATGTGCTAATGCTAAAACAAGAGAGTCCCTCCACACATTCCATGATCATGCGACCTACAACAGTGATTCTGCGGCTACTCCAAACACTGTAAAAGGCAGTTTGAAAGATTCATCAAGGAAACGAAGTAATGGTCTTATTGATAGTGCAGCTCAGAAGTTTCTAAACCTTTTGATTAGTTAAACGGCTTCCTTGACTCTACATCACTCACGGGGTCCCTTTTCCAGGGACAAATTCTCTCATTCAGCCCTTTGGGGTTTTGTAAGGTAAACTCAGAGTTAATGGAAGGTTTATCAAGATGTACTTTTAGCTATTCTGCCAAACTGTGCCTGAGTTACCCTTTGGTCGGGACTTTCAAAGCCATGGTAGTGTCCCCTTAACATATGGGGGTGAACTGCCTCCTTTGTTGTCTGTGGACTTACCCTTTTAAGGGGTAGACCCCCAAAGCTGTTTGCAAATTTTAAAACCGGGATTGCCATCCTATATCAGCTAAGCACGCCGCTATTCTTATGAGGATCGGATTTCATTGAGAAAGAAATCGAGGCTCTGAAGGGGGGATTATGAACCAGTTTCCCCTTGGCGTGCACAGGTTGTTTTTGTTAAAGATGTTATAGGAAACGGGACGGGCTTCGATTACCTGAGCAATCAAAAAATTTAACTCTTGATGGGTACCCCCCTACCTCGAATTATGTACATGAACAAAATTTCTCAGTATATGGTTTAGCAAATGATTTCAGAGTGCCTATCATCAAGTCCCTTAAGGAATGAAGAAAACCATACACAGCGTTCGGGTAGTGATGGCTTTTCAGTTTTCCCAAGTCCCCTTTTTGGGTCACCCAAGGGGGAGCCCGCTTCCAACGAATTATGGATTCACTCATTCAGGAAAAAGCAATCTGGGAACTTTCGCGATTTGATAATGTTTTCCCTTTGTGGCAAGACCCCGGGGGAAATATGCAAAACCCTTTATAGTTTTTGGAAGCCGCCCCAAAAAGAAAAATATCAGTTTCCAAAGAGGAAAAAATGCATTTTTCAAATAAAAGGTTAGCATCCTTGGTTATGTAGTGGAAAGGGGGTTCAAAAATTCCCAGCCCCCGAACGACTACGACCTCCCCGGGTTCCCAAGCCCGCGCCCCGGTCTTGGGGTCTTGTTTATTCCCAGGATCACAACCATTTAAATAACCCCCAGGTCCACATTTCCTGTGACAAAAGGAGGAAAAAACCGCTTTCCCCATTCAAAAAGGCATTGAAAACCAGTATTAAGCCTTAAGCCCACCACGAAGTGGGAAACAAAGTCAAACATTGCCTTTGCTCTCTTATCCACAGGACACCCAAAAAAATTTTTTAGGTAAGAAAAATTTATGCCTTGAAAAGGAAAGGCCCCAAAGGCTTCCCCCTACTTAAACTGGAAAACAATTTTAACCATTGGGTGACCCCCTCCCCGTGAAAAGTTCGACAAAAGCACAAAAATAAATTAAGAAGACAAAAATTCCTGGGGAAAAAATTTGTGTTATGCTTTGAAAGAGCCGGCAAAAAGAACATCCCCTGAGCATTTTAGGGGTTTCCCCCTGTGACAGCATTAATTTGCAAACCCCAGTTAAAGGCTTTGTGGGGACCCCGAGTTAAGCCCTTAATTTTGTCAAATCAAAGAAATCCCCTACTCTAGGTCCAATGTAGAGCATGCAGATTTGCAATCAAACCCCCAAACTTTATCACCGGAAGACCCTCATTCTAAAAACACCCCCTTTTAAATTGAATAGACAAAGCCCACCCCAAACAAAATCAGAAAGATTTCCTTAAAAATAAAAGAATAATCAAGGTTTCCCTTTGTATTCCCCTTAAATTGGTGTTCAACTTTTATTTTGCTTTCCGGTTTTTTTCTTTTTTTGGTATGCCAGCTTATTCCATTTAGACAGGGGTCCCCGTTCATGAGAAAGAACTTAGAGTTTTTGGCTAGCAAAGGTATTGCCTGCAGCAGAACAACAAGCTACAACCCTCAAGGCAATGGTCAAGTGGAGCGGTTCAATGGTACTATATGGAAGGCAGTTACAATGACAATGACCTCAGCGGACTATAAATACTCGCGTTCCTTCCACCCCAGGTAGTTCTGTTTGTGACTTGAAAAAGCCCACTGTGTGGGCGAAACGTAGTCAATAAAGGATCACATTATACTGCATTTGTGTTTATATTGCCATTGTGTCGGTATTTTATACCATTTATTTCCATAGAAGATGTGTTCATTTAATATCACATACCTGCAAGTCCCTCCCAAGAAACTCATTGCTAGTAATCCCTTCCTTAAATCACTTGTTAAAGCAACTGCTCAAGAAATTTCTCGCATAGCTGGTAGTAATAAGTTATCACAAGTTATATACACTGATGGATCTAAACAGGAGTCTTCTGGCAGGGCTGCATCTGCTCTTGTTGCCACCTCCCAAGTTAACATAAGAAAGAAAGAACACTGCAACAGGCCTACTGACCCATGCGGAGCAGGTCCATGTCCCCCCCCCGGATTAGACCAATGACCCACCCAGTCTGGTCATCCCCACTCAAGGATGGAGAACTGCACCAGGCCCGGCAGCACAAGCTAGTCAGGTCCAACTCACACCCACCCACACCCACTCATGTATTTACCTAACCTATTTTTAAAACTACACAACGTTTTAGCCTGAATAACTGTACTCGGAAGTTTGTTCCACTCATCCACAACTCTATTACTAAACCAGTTCTTTCCTATATCCTTCCTGAATCTGAATTTTTCCAACTTTAAACCATTGCTGCGAGTCCTGTCTTGGCTGGAAATTTTCAGCATGCTATTTACAACCCCTTTATTTATTCCTGTTTTCCATTTATACACCTCGATCATATCCGCCCTAATTCTACGCCTTTCGAGAGAGTGCAGATTCAGGGCCCTCAGTCCTATCCTCATAGGGAAGATTTCTGATACATGGGATCATCTTTGTCACCTCCTCTGTAGTTTTTCCAGAGCATTTAATCCATTCTGTAATAGGGTGACCAAAACTGAGCAGCATAGTCTAAAATGGGGCCTAACCAAGGATAAAATAGAGCTGAAAAAACAATCTGAGGACTTCTATTATTTATATTTTCTAGAAAAGAAGCCAAGAATTCTGTTAGCTTTATTGCAAACACTAATGCACTGCTGTCTTGGTTTTAGTTTATGCTAACCAGAACTCCTAAATCCTTTTCGCAATCAGTAGTATTAAGATCAAACATTATTTAGTTTATATGTGGCATGTTATTTAACTGCCCAACATTTAGAACTTTGCTTTTGTCTATTTTAAAAATGCATCTGCCACTTCTCTCCCGACCATTGCATCAATCTATTCAAATCATCCTGGAGTGCTCTAGTGTCTTCATTGAATGAATTGGAGGGCCCTATTTTGGTGTCATCAGCAAATTTGCTTATGTCGCTATTTATTCCCTCATCTATGTCGTTTATATAAATTGTGAACAACAACGGGCCCAACACTGACCCCTGAGGAACACCGCTTGTGACGTGCCCCCATTCTGTTTTCCCTCCCCATTTATGAAAACTCTCTGCTGTCTATTTGTCAGCCATGCTTCTACCCAAGAAAAAAGTTCTCCTATTCCGTGTGCCTTAAGTTTCCTCAATAGCCTCTGGTGTGAATCTCTATCGAAAGCCTTACTGAAGTCCATATACACAATATCATATTCATTACCATGATCTACCTCCTCAAACACCTTAGTGAAAAAAGTTAGAAAATTCGTAAGACAGGAACGCCCCTTTGAAAAACCCGTGTTGAGATTCATTAATCAATCTGTGCCTGTCAAGATGGCTACGAATTGCTTCGGCAATTATTGATTCCATAATTTTTCCCACTATGGAGGTAAGGATTATTGGTCTATAGTTCGAAGCCAAGGACCTGTCACCTGCCTTGTAAATAGGTATTGCATTTGCCATTTTCCACTTATCAGGCACTATGCCAGTTTGTAGTGATATGTTAAAAAGATTACCCCCAAAAGGGATGCCAAGTTCCTCTTTACATTCCTTTAACACACCCTTTCAAACAGTTCATCAGGGCCTGAGGGCTTGTTAGGTTTTAGTTTTCTCAATTTGTCTGAGGACCATGTCACTAGTTACCACAATCGTGCCCTAGTTTAATATCATCCTGTTCTACATAATCTATTATTTCAGGAATATTGCTAGTATTTTCCTGGTGAAAAATGAGAGGAAGTAGTATTGAGAATTTCACACATATCCTTATCACTGTCAGAGATCTGACCAGAGTTACTCTTTAAATGGGCCACTCTTGTCCCTAATCTTACTTCTGTATAAACCCGAAAGAACCCTTTTGGGTTAGACTTTGAAAACCCTTGCGACCTTAGCCTGATAATCCCTTTTGCTTTTTTTTCCTTTCTTTCTCTCTTTAATTAAATATATTGATTTCTTAACTGCCCATCCCCTCTTTTGATCGCCTATATATGCCCTCTTTTGTCCAATGAGATGTTGTAATCTATTGTTCATCCATTTGGGATCATTTTTGTTAGATCTAATTTCCCACTGGAACAAAAAGCTGTCTGGGCAGCTAGAACTATGCTCTGAAAAACGTCAATTGGCAACCAAGATCACCTACCGGGACCCATAGTCAGGACATCCCAATTTAGCCCACTCAGGTAATTTTTCAGTCCCATGAAGTCGGCCAGTGAAAATCTGGGCCCAGAGATTTGTTTGCAGTTATCTGGGTAATTCCATGATTATTGAAACTAAGTGATTTTGTGATCACTTTCCCCAAGCTTATCATTAACCTCAAGATTATTAATTAGTGACTCTTTGTTGGCAAGAACAAAGTCAAGCAGATTGTTTCCTCTAGTTGGTTCTGTCACAACCTGTTCTAAAAAGCAGTCCTGAACCGTATCAAGAAAGTCACTAGACTCAAGATTTCCTGTCATATTGTTCCAATCAATTTGTCTAAAGTTAAAATCTCCCATTATCACAACATTTTCATATCTAGATGCCTTATGAATTTCGTCCCATAACACTTACTACCCTCCCTATCAATGTTTGGGGGCCTATAAATCACACATAAAAATTAATTTGTCACGTCCCTCGAGAAACTGTAGCCAAACAGATTCTGTGTTCGATGTTTCTAATTTTATATCATGTCTAAGACAACAATTTAAATTTTCTCTGACATACATCGTCACTCCACCACCCTTCCTGTTGACCCTATCAGTGTGGAATAGTTTATAACCCTGTATGTTGCATTCAGAAGGCATTTCTCTATCTTTCAGGTTGAACCAGGTCTCTGTTATACCAATAATATCTATATTACCTACACTTGCAAGTAATTTCAAGTAATAAACTTATTGAACTAGGCATAAGAATTAACAACTGGGCGTCTACACTGCAAACTGAATTGTTTGCAATCTCTATCATCATTACTGATTCTATGTCATCATTGAAGGCTCTTGACTCATATGACTCCAACAACATGATCATTGGGGAAGCCAGGTACAGATGCTCAAAAATCCGGGACAAAGGAATTAATGTACAATTGCTATGGATCCCATCACACATTGGATTACTCCTTCATGATAAAGTTGATATGTTAGCCAAGAAGAGTACCCAGAAGGAGAATGTAGAATATAACTTTGGTATATCTGTGTCTAGGGTTAGGAATAATATTAGGAGAGAAGTAAATAATGAAAATGATTGTTATAGGAATGCAGTTAGAAACCTGAGTAGATCTATAACCTATGATAACATGAACATAGATAAATATGTTTATGGAGCAACTTGCAATGGAACTGACTGATGTTTTAGTGGCCAGGT
>NC_069425.1:1425821-1444340 GCF_026875155.1 Cherax quadricarinatus
ACCCAGTTACAATGCCCTGTTGTGAACCCTTTAAAAAATCATAAAGGAACGAGGGGGACGGCCATATGGACAGATATGTTTGCGAAAGAGTCCATGACCTAAAGTGGTCCTGGGGGCCCATTAAAAGAAAAAGGGGAAGAAACCCCCAAAAAGGACTTGCTCCTCAAGTCCTAATAAAGGGGGTTTTCCCCTTCAAAAACACTAAAAAACTCTCTTCCCCCTCCTCCCATCCATCATCACACCAATCTTCAATAAAAGAAATGTCAGAATTGTGCATGCCTTTTTATTTTTGTGTGTACAAAAATTACTTTTTTTTTTGTGGTAAAAAAAAAATTTTTTTCCCTACTTTGGTTTTGTCTTGCAGGGATTAATTTTTTTCCCCTTATTTTTTTAGGGGAAAATTTTGATAGCGAACATTTCGCATCGCCCACCCCTCTTCACGGATTAAGTTCGCTATGGGGGGGTCCATGTACGGGAACAAACCTCAATACAACGGGTCCTCGAATCATCAAAATATACCCAAGCTTTTTGAGGAGGTGACATTTCATAATCATTTCCTTCAACTCAAAAGAAATTTGTCAGAAAGATGCTTGCGTGCACAAACAAAACGACGGCAAAAAAGGACGCAAGACCCGGGTTTATGTGTGAGGAATGAAAGGTCCTCTGTGCAGGGTGCCTTGTTTCAAGGAGTTCCCAAGCTCCAGCATTCAAAAAACCATGCCCAGTGTTTGTAAATATGTAAAATATGAAGAATTTATTATACAATATTTGTGCATGTTTTTTGTAATAAACAACATGGAACAATAATAATAATTTTAGTGCGGTTTTTGTGTTCAAAAAACATGAGTATGTATTATTTATTAAAAATTTTTGCACACTCAGAGGACAAAAAAAAAAGATAAGGCAGATGCCAAACCCCCATTATACTAGCAAAAGCATTACGGCTGGTTTAAAAATTTAAAAATTAAGAAAATTTAAAGCAATGATGAAGTCATGAAAAAACAAAATGTAAACAGTTTACTATAAAGCCCAAGGGATTACAAAGCGGGTCATATAAGGTTTTGTTAGGTATGTTTTTTAAAAAAAATAATAAAGTTAATTTTGGGTTTTGGGTTTTAAATTTAGTAAAATTTAATTGTGAAAACATTTAAGATATCAATTATAATTTTCAGTTTTCATTTATTTGGTTTTGGGTGATAAGTGATTTTGGTAGGACTTAAATTTTTATAAACGGGGAATGTTTCTTTTTTTTACAGGAAATAATTCCAGATTTTGGGGCCTTTTAGTGCATTGAGTTTTTGCATGGTGAGATAAACACGAGAACATCAAGAGTGATCTGTGCCTTGTGTTAGGGGCAGTGTTCTGTTGAGGTTGGGAAGGGGATGTTTGAGGGGGCGTTAAAATCAGGTTAAGTGTTCTATTTGGGGAATAGGTGCATAATAAGTATGGATGTTTTTTTTGGTGAGTAGGTTTATGTATTGAATATTGTGGAGTGGCTGCCTGTAGTGAAATTTGTTATCATTTTAACTGCAGCCTTTTGTTGGTAATTATGGTTGAGATGGTTAACTTTTTGTTGAGCCCCATGCACAAATTCCCTAGGTGAATAGGGTAAATAAAAAGAGTGTATAGGGCCCGGAGGGGGACTGGGAAATAGTACCGTTCTTCGATAGTAGCCTACAGTTTGGAAATTTTTTTAAAATTTGTTGTATTGTTTAGAAAATTTTAGTTATTTTTCAAGGTGGTTTTCCCAAGAATTTTCCCTCTGTTAGCTTTTGTGATAGGTGATCCGTTTATCCTTATGTTTTGAGGGACATCTGTACTCTGTTACCAAAAGAATGAAGTAGGTTTTTTAATGTTTTTGAAGTTTTTTAGTCCTCATCCAGGTAATTTTTCTGTAATTCGGTATTTACAGTATTGGGTAGTGTGACTGGGGTCGGGGAAAAGACTATGTAGGTCATCTCAAATGTGTGGGTTTGGTAATTGCGAAACATTTGGAAGGTCATTTATGAAGGAGAAAAAAGAGGGCCAAAGGACACTTTTCCCCGGGGACACCAACTGTAATTGGTTGCGCAAAGAGTTTGCCCCCTTTTCGTACACAAAAATTTGGGTTCTGTTGCTGAGGGATGACTTGAGGTAATTGAGGGATTTTCCCTCTTATACCTAAAAATCAATTATAACATATTGGGCCCTCAGGGCCCCCAAAAGTTAGAGGAATTAAAAAAATTGAAAAGAAAAGAAAAAAAAAACTAAAACAAAAATAATATAAAACGGATGTGGGAAATTTGTCGATGGGCCGCCACCACATATTTTCTACAAACTTCTTGGCACTGTATCTCGGTAAGTACTGATCAATTCTAATTTTTTTTTTGTTTTATTCCTTCCCCCAAAAATATGCTCTTTAATTCGTAAAAAAAATAGTTTTTTTTTTTTTTTTCAAAAATTTTTTGGACACTGGTGGTGACTTCAGATTTTGGCCCTTGGACCCCGAAAGGGTTTTTAAAAACCCCTTCAGGGTCCAAGGCCAAAAATTTAAGTGGTGCTCCATGTCAAGAATTTTGAAAAAAAAAAAAAAAAAAAAATTTTTTTTTTACAAATTTAAAAAGATATTTTTTTGAAGGTAAAAAGACAAAAAAAAAAAAATTTTATCAGTACTTACCAAATACAGTGCCCAAAAAGTTTTTCAAAAATGATGTGGGGGGCGGCAACATCGACGAATTCCACATACGGCATTACATTTTTTTGCGGTTTTTCTTTTTTTTTTTTTCTTTTCCAATTTTTTTCTATTCCCCTACTAACTTTTTGGGCCGGGAAAACCCAAATACTGTATTAATGTGTATATTTAAAACCCTTTTGAACAAAATAAGCACTAATTTATTTTATTATTTTTTTATCCATGGCCGATTCCCCCCAAGGCAGGGTGGCCCAAAAAAGAAAAACTTTCACCTCATTCACTCCACCCACTGTTTTCCCAGAAGGGTGTTTACACACAGTTTTTAAACTGCAACTTAACCCCCCTCCTGCACAAATTTTGTAAATCAAAATGTTCTATCATATATTTACTTTTTTACAATCACTGGAAGGGTTTTAGAAATGGGGGGAGCTTGTGGAACCCTTGAAAAAAGGCACCATGCACAGAGGCCCTTTCATTCCTACACATAAACCGAGTGTTTTTGAGTTTGTTGCCGTGTTTTGTTTGTGCACGACAATGCATCCTTCTGGCAAATTTTTTCTGGTTGAAGGAATTGTATTATAAAGATCAACCTTCCCCCCCCAAAAACGCTTGGGTATTCCTGGGAATTCGAGGCCCCTGTTTGTATAGCGGGGTTCTTACCTGGTACTTCATTATGATTTGTTGAAACAACAAACAAAATTCACCTTTCGGGGGTCTGTTGCCATTTTTATTTGGTAATTTTATATGCATTGAGCATTGAAATGTCCTGAGATGGAAGAAAATTTTTCGTTCCACTTGTAACTCTTACGAACACGTCAACAAAACCATTCTGCATGTCCATTGTAAAACCAAGCGCATGTTTTGTGTTAATAAATCCTGTCACTGGTTTTCAAATACTTTCATTAGTCCTCGATCAACTTTGCCACGTCTTGCATTTCTTTAGGGAAGGTTGTCAAAAATGTGACACTCGTTTGTCATGCCACCGAAAATGCCTTTCATTGCGTAAACACCTCCCGTCTCCCCACGGCCCTGCGTTGGCCTGGGCATTTTTTACAATTAGAATCACTTGCCAACACATCTTTTTTTGTTACTCGCATGAATTCACTGAGTAAGGGTTGTGTCCAGTTATCGGTATATAATGTATCCCCCTTTTCCCAAAGAAAAGGTCCCATCTGTTTCTACTACGTCCCTGAGATACCCAATAACATTGGGTATCTTTCAATGTTTTATTTCCCTGTATAAACAATATCCAACCCCGGGGCCCCCTTGTACAATCACAGGTCAAACATTTTTATCCCAAAGCTTTCCTCTTGTCGGTAATATGCTTGAAGACAGGCCTGGTTTGTCTTACTCTTCCCCAAAAAAACCAATTAAAATCACATGCATTAAAAAAAGATCAAACAAAAATCAAGCAACCTTGCAAAATCAAGTACATAACCCCAGAAAAATGATACCCGCATCAGGTGTTTTCTTTTGACAAATTAAAAACCTGTGGAGAACCCCCAATATAGGATTTACTTTTCGACTTAAGAAATCGAGCCCAAAGAGTCGGTCAAGAAAATTAAATTTTAGGCCCCCACGCAAAAAAAAAATCCTTTTTGAAGGCACGTTTTTCAATTTCCCTTTTTTTTATTAGAAGTAAGGATGGAGGAGGACTTAACAAGCCCTGGCCCTTAATATAAGACAGTGCAAATATCATAATATTTTGCACTGCTTATATTTAAAAGGGCGTAGGGTTTTTAAGTGCTCCCCTCCTAACTTTTTACTTTTTAACAAAATCAAAGACTCGTCAATTTCAAGATTCTTTAATGGTAAAAGTTTATGCTGAAATTTTGTTTTAGATACATGAAAAAATTTCTAATCTTTATAACCGTCACTTCTGTCAGGCTGGGTTTGTCAGAAATGCGAATACGTAAGAGAAGATAAAAAACCTGTTCCCCCCGGTATTTTCACTGAAAACTGGGGGAGAAATTTGCGTTTTGTGGAACATAGGCTTTTATATTATGCTTTTAGACACGAGGATAAGCTTATTGGCAAAAAGCAAATACATTTCTGCAACGTCGTCTCTTTCCCCTGTGTAGTCTTGACTGTGATAAAATCGTATTTGCCCCGGGTTTTTACTCAAAATACTTATTTTTTCCCTCAAAAATTTCCATCAATGGCTGGGCAAAGAATAATTTTAAAGAATTTCCCGTTCATTGGACGTGGTTCCAGGGGACAATAGGTGAATTCCCCTTTGAGAGTATCAAAATGGTGGGCTTGGGAAAAAAATTGGGATTTTGCGCCAATCCCACATACGGTTTTGGGGGTGGATACTGGACATCATAGGCTGGTTGTGCGGGTGGTTTTGGTTGTGGGGGTGGTGGCTGGCGCTCCGCTTTGCCCTTGAACTGCAGTCAGAGCGTGGTCCCAGCGTGGCCTGGTGAGCCGCATGGGGGTGCCACTACCTCACCACTAACCCTCCACTGATGCCCTTTGGGTTTTCCATGCCAAGTGTAGCCCCATCATTCACTATCATACCTAAAAATGGTGTTGGGCCAGGAGTACTCCGGGATTACTCCGTCCCCCGGGCACAGCATAGGGTCACTACCCGAGCGCATGCGGTGGCAAACTACGACGCTTCATGGTGAATAGTTCCTCCTACACACTCGAATGATCGTCGAGCGCAAAAAAATCACAACCCCGTTTACTATTCTCTTTTTTGAATCAAGGCCTGGGCCCCGCGAAAATATTGTTTTTTCTTGGTTTGGGAAAACCGCCCTGAGTCACGAGTGCCCCACCAGAGGGAAAGGTTGAGGTCGTAGGGTTTTCGCACTATTATCGATATTGGGCATTCTTTTCGGCATAAATGATCAAAAACCAGAATTCGTCTTCATTTTTCCCTTCCCCTCGGTCAGAACTATAGATAGGAAAGGAGAGTCCCAAATTTTTCCCGGGGAGTGGAGCTGACTTGGACGAGGCATGGTGAACAAAGGGGAATGAGCCGGGGTTCCCCCAAAGCTATGCGGGCGCCAGATTTTTTGTTTAGGCCACACCCACAGCAGCCCCTTTTTACTGTAGGCCCTTTAGCATTTTCGTAAATTTGATGGCGCAGAATTTTGGGTAGATCTATGGTTTTGGGGACAAAGTGAAGCCTTTGATCTATGGGACGGCCCCCAAAAAGGGGTTAATAATAACTTTTTTGTTTAAAATTTCTGGGCATAAATTATTCATTATTTCCCTTTGTTTGGTTTGGGGAAATCAAAAGGTAGTTAGAACGTTTTAAATCAGTGGTAAAAATTAGGGTTTTGGGCACTTTAAATTTGTGTAGTTTGAAAAAATTTAAAACGTTTATTGGGACTTTTTGGTTAAATCCCCTAAATAACCCCCAGTAAATTTAAATTAACAAATATAGTTTTTTTAGCCAGTTTGGAATTGTAGGATTGTGGTAGCCAGGAAACTTGTAGGACTTGTGGTACCCAGGCAACTTGCGGGGAATTGTGGAAAGCCGGGCAACTTGTGGGGACTTGTGGTAGCCGGCCCAAACTTGTGGGGCTTGGGGGTACCCGGGAAACCCTTTTTAGGACTTGTGGTACCCGGGAAACCCTGTAGGACTTTTTTTTTGCCAGGAAAACTTTGGGAAATTGTGGTTGCCAGGAAACCCTTGTAGGATTTGTGGTAGCCAGGCAATTTAAAAAGGGGACTTAGGAAAGCCAGAAAAACTTTTTGGACTTCTGGTGCCAGAAAATTTTGGGGGATTTTGGGTACCCAGACAACTTGAAAGGTTTTTGGGTACCCAAAACAACTTGAAGGACTTTGGAAGCCAGAAAAATTTGGAAGGACTTCTGGTAGCCAGAAAAATTAAAAGGGATTCTGGAAAGCCAGACAATTTGAAGGATTCTGGTAGCCAAAAACCCCTTGAAGGACTTCGGGTTTGCCAGGCAACTTGGGGGACTTCTGGTAAAGCCGGAAAACTTGTGGGGATTCTGGTACCCAGAAAACTTGTGGGAAATTATGGTACCCAGGAAAACTTGTAGGACTTCTGGTAGCCAGGTTTTTGGTGGTCCCCAGGCAACTTGTGGACTTGGGGTTTCCCAGGCAACCTGTAGGATTGTGGTACCCAGGAAAACCTGTTGCAAGATCTTTTCTGGTAAATTATTACAATCCCATCTTGGTTTCTGGCATTTCCCAAGGGGCTTTCAAGAAAGCTAAATAAATTTTTCGTCCCCCCAAACCCAAAACCAAGGAAACTGCAATCCCGAAAAATACAGACTCATCCCCTACTCGAAGTAAACGGGAAAATTTTGGGGGAAAAGAATAATCCCCAAACCGACTAAAACTTTTTACTTTCGATTTTTAAACCTTTCTATTCTCTGAAAGGAGTTCGGGTTCGGGTTTTCCCCCGCGGGCCCCGCATGCCATAAACTTATCTATGTTCCATGGCCACCCTGAAGAAGAAAGGGGAAACCCTCGCCCTTATCGCCCCCAGGGGCTTTGCAAAAGGGCCCTTCAAACAGCCTTTGGCAGTTGCCTTTTTAAAAATCGAAAGACCCCCCCAAAATTCACAAACTGGCCTTTCTCAGGTCATCTACAACTTTTAAAACGGAAGAAAAACCCCCAAAACCTTCCACGGGAGCAGAATAAACCCCCTTTTACACCAACAGAGGGTAACCCCCCCGGGCCCCCCTCCCTCACCCCTGTCCTCTTCAAATATACATCAAGCCCTCCCCCAACCTGAACAACCGACACCATCCCCCCAAATTCCAGAGGGATGTCATCCTTGTTGTCTCCTCCCCCCCTACAGCTGCGGAAAAGAAGAATAGGGGAAAATTGAAAAAATGAAGGGAAAAAACAAAATTTGAACTGCCAGGTGGGAAAAAGAAAGGGAAAGAATCACAACCAACCCTGAAAAGTCCTCATCAGCACCATGGGGTTACCATAACCTAGAAGAAAAAGGGGGATTTCCATCAGAGGTACCCGTATTGCAAAAGGATCCAAACAAGATCTGGATACGAGATCGGCAGTTTACTCAACTCTAAAAACCCACATAAACCAAAAAAAGTAAACCCTTACCCAAAAGCCCCCTTGGCCAACTTTATCGTTTAAAAAAAAAACTCCTCCCCACAAAACCCCCCCAGAACAAGTGATGATCAGCCCCTTGCGGGTTCCCCCCCCGGGGTTCCCCATGTTCCCTTAAAACCCAAAAAACCCAACATGCAAAAAAACTCCAAAGGCCCAAAAAACCAAAGCCCCCCGGCTTCACCCACGAAAACCGACTCGAGACAGAATCAGATCAGGGGGACCTCACTAAAACCCGGGAAATTCCCCGAAATCAATGTCCAATTAAAAACTTACTAAGAAAAAATTTTATGAAGGCAGGAACTTACGTGCCTGACAGGGAACCCCCCCCAACCAGTGAACACAATCGACTATCCCATCACCACCCCTCCCCCACGACCCCCAAAGAATGACCCTCCAACAAAGTGTTCGACATTTTTACCAAAAAGGGAAAATTTCCCCTTGCCCCAAAATCTTAAGCGACCCCCCCGCAGGGGAAAAATTTGGATACCCCCGGAACCATTCTATGTCCATTAACATGGATAGCGCTCCCCATTCCGGGTGCCCCCACTTTTATAAACCCAAAAAACCCTAAAACTGCCCTCGTTGCACCTACTATACAATACAGCAGGACCCCACCTCGTCACTCCCTTGCGGGCCGGGCCCTCCGGGGGGTTTAAAAAACCTCCATCGAATGCCCGGAAAATTTTCGTTTTGCACCCTGCCCCTCGCCCAACCTCTTCCCCAAAAAAAAAAAAGGGGGAAGAAATTTTGTATCCCAGTATGCACCCTTTCCCAATTTTCAAGGGACGCACGGGGTATAACACGATTTTAGCTTTGGGAAAAATTTGAGGGGCAGGGGGTTTATACCCTACTAAAAAAACCCCAACCTCTTTTTAAAATTACTAAATTTATGCACACCGATATTCAAACTACCCAAAGAAATTTTAGGCCCTACCCTTTTATAACCCCACCAACCCCCCTCCCCCCCCAAACCCTTTCCAATTTCCATTTTTCCCCCATCCTTGCCCCCCCTCCCCTCTTCCCAAAGTTTGGGTTTCAGCCCCCGAACCCCCGAAACTGTGGGGTTTTTGGTACCCCGGAATTGTAGGCCCTTGTGGTACCCAAGGCAATTTTTTAGGACTTGTGGTACCCCGGTTTTTTGTAGGAATGGGGTTTAGCCGGGGAACTTGTGGGGACTTGTGGTAGCCAGGCAACTTGTAGGACTTGTGGTGGGCAGGCAATTGTTGGATTTTGGGGAAAGCCAGGAAAACTTGTAGGACTTGTGGTAGCCAGGCAACTTGTAGGACTTGTGGTAGCAGGGGCAACTTTGTAGGATTGTGGTAGCCAGGCAACTTGTAGGCTTTTTGGTTTAGAAAGGCAATTGTAGGACTTGTGGTAGCCGGGCCCAATTTGTAGGATTTGGGTGGTGGGCCGGGCAACTTGTGGGAAATTGTGGTAGCCAGGCAAATTGTAGGATTGTGGTACCCAAAAGGCAATTGTGGACTTTGTGGAAAGCCAGGAAAACTTGTGGGACTTGTGGTAGCCAGGAAAACTTGTAGGACTTGGGGTGCCGGCAACTTGAAAGGATTTGGGGTGGGTTTGGGGACACCGGCCAACTTTTTGGGACCTTGTGGTTTTAGCAGGCAACTTTTTGGTCTTGTGGTAGCCAGGCAATTTGTAGGACTTGTGGTACCAGGCAATTGGGATTTGTGGTACCCAGGAACTTGTAGGACTTGTGGTGCCAGGCAATTGGGGGGGGATTGGGGTTTACCCGGGCAACTTGTGGGTTTTTGTGGTACCCGGGCAATTGTGGGAAATTGTGGTAGCCAGGCAAACTTGTAGGCTTGGGGTGCCAGGCAAACTTGTAGGACTTGTGGTGCCAGGAACTTGTGGGAAATTTTTGGTAGCCAGGCACTTGTAGGACTTGGGGTTTGGCCAGGCAACTTGTAGGATTGTGGTAGCCAGGAAAATTGTAGGCTGTGGTAGCCAGGAAACCTTGTAGGACTTTTTGGTAGCCAGGCAATTGTGGACTTGTGGTCCCAGGAAACTTGTGGGAAACTTGTGGTAGCCAGGAAAATTTGTGGGGATTGTGGTACCCGGGCCCCAACTTTTAGGACTTGTGGTAGCCGTAACTTGTGGGAAATTGTGGTACCCAGGCAACTTGTGGGACTTGGGGAGCCAGGCAACTTGTAGGACTTTCCCCCCCCCCCCCCCCCCCCCCCCCCCCTTTTCCCCTTGGTACCCAGGCAACTTGTGGGACTTGTGGTAGCCGGGAAAACTTGTAGGACTTTGGTAGCCAGGAAAAATTGGGGTAGGGGAACCTTTTTGGCTTTTTAGCCAGCCAATTGTGGGACTTTGGTAGCCAGGAACCCTTTGGGGGGTTTACCCAGGCAATTTGAAAGGCTTGTGGGGGCCGGGCCAACTTGTAGGGACTTGGGGGACCCGGAAAAGGGTGGGCTTGGGGTTTAGCCGGGAAACATTTTGGAAATTGTGGAAAAGCAGGCAATTTTGTAGGACTTGGGGTTTTGCCAGGCCCCTTGTAGGACTTGTGGTAGCCAGGCAACTTGTAGGTTTTTGGGGTTTAGCAGGCAACTTTTTGGATTGGGGTTTCCAGGAAACCCTTGTAGGATTGGGGTTTACCCAAAAAAATTTTAATGGGTACCCAGGCAACTTGTAGGACTTGTGGTACCCGGGCAACTTGTGGGGACTTGTGGAAAAAAGGAACTTTTTGGTTTTTTTACCAATTGTGGGGGGGGGGTTTCCCGGCCCTTGTAGGCTGGGCATAAAAAAAGAAAAAAATTCCCCATTCTTTTTTAAAACCTTATTTTTTTGGGGTTTTTGGGTTGGGGTTTTGGGAGGGTGAATTCCGGCAATCCATATTCCAAACCTTTCTACAAAAAATTTTTCCCTCTCCCCCCTTAAAATTAAAGGCTAAAAATTTTTTTTAGGTAATTAATGATGTACTTAAAGGGCTTTTTTGCTCTAGGAGTTTTAAGGGTTTGAAAAGGTTGGGGGGGGGTTGGAAAAGGGGGGCCCTTAATCTCCCAACGGTTTTCCCAAAATTAAATTCCCTTTAAAAAATCTCTCGCCCCCTTAAAAGGCCCCAAAAACAAAAATTAATTTAATAAGAATGCTTGTACAAAAAAATGATCTTTGCGCTCTCTTTAACCCTTTGAATTATGGAAAATGCGCCCCTTTTCCCAAAAAAAACTACCCCCACTTTTTAAGGATTTTTAAATACTACCCCCCCTTTTTTTTGCCCTACTTTAAAAACCTTTAGGCCGAAAATTATCTCCGAAACTCTTCTATGGGCCAAAATTTCAAAAAAAAAAAATTTTTTTTCCCAGGGAAAATAGTTTATTTTCCCCTAAAATTTTGGTAATAAAAAAATTTTTAAAGGTAAACTTTAGAAATTTTGGGGGCCAAAAATTCCAAAATTTGAAAGAAAAAAGGCCCCCATCGCCGCCCCCACCTTTTATTTTTCATTTCCCCTTTTTTGAGTATATTTCAATTTATTTTTCAATTTTTCTTTTTCTGGAAGTAACTTTTTGGGCCTCTGAGGCCAACATGTAAAAGTATTTTGTAAGTTATTTCTTTTTAAATTTATTTTAAAATTTTGGGGGCCCCTAAAAAACGTTGTCATTATTTTGTTTACGAAAATTATTTCTACAAACAAACGTTTTTAAAATTGTTGTTTATTATTATTTTTTTTTTTTTTTATTTAACATTTACATTTCAAGGGAATGTTTCTAGAAGTTCTAAAGCCCTGTGGAACTTTTTTGAAACAGGGGGGTCAGGGCACAGTGGAGTTTTGCCCCTTCACCCATAAAACGAGTGTTCTTTCATTTTTGTGTGCGTTTTTTTTTTTGTGCACGACGTAATCTTTGAGCCTTTTTCTTCAAAACAGTAAACAGGCAGTTTTTCCCGGAAATGATCCCATGCCCTTTAGGGCGAGGGAGGTAGTTGTTGTTAATTTGGTGGGCGGTCAATTGCAGGGGCTGTTCCCTTTGGGACTTGAAAACTATTTGTCTGAAGCAGACAAACAGAATTCCCCCCGTACTGTGGTTTGTTTGGTGCTCATCTTAAACTATTATGCATTGAGCATGAAATGTCCCGAAGATGGGAAAAAAAAAAGTTTGATTTACCCCTTTAACTTTGCGAAAAACAATCAGAAAAACCCCAAACTTTCATTCACATTTGTCCACGGAAAGCATGTTGAAGGTGTAATCAATTTAAAGTGGGAGGTTTTTGAATGGGGTTTAATTTTTTCTCTATGCCCGCCTGCCCAAATGTCTGCCCTTTCATTAGGGTGAATTTTGAAACAGTTTTGACATCTCGTTTTTCATCCACCCAAAAAGGGCCTGAAAGTCATTGGCAGGGAAAGCCCGCACCCTAACCCCCTACGAGTGCCCGCGTTTAAAAACCCGGGCTTTTGTTTTTTGATTTGCACGCACTGTGCCACACCATTGTCATGTTCCTCGCAAAAAAAAACCTGGGGTGAGGGGCTTGTTTTACCGTTATTGTATAAATTTTTTGCCCCCTTTCCCGGTATGGTTCTTTTTATTTTTTTCAAACCCCTTTACCCGAGATGCCCAATAACTTCCCGGTATTTTGCAATTTTTATAACTTCCCGTGTACACCAAAAAATTTCCCCAAAACCAGGGCCCCTGTACAATTCAAAAAGCAAAACAAAATTTATCCAAAGCATTTCCTCTTGTTTGGGATGTACTGCTTGGGGAAAAAAAGGGTTTCCTTTGAACGAATCAAAGAAACGTTTTAAATAACCCAAACTTCCTGAAGGGGTAAAAATTTCGTTTCTGAAATTTTTGTTTCAGTAAAACAAACACCCTTTTAATCTTTTTAAAAAATGTCAGTTCTGTCAGGCCTGGTTTTTTCTGGAAGTGAAGATACGTAACATTAGCCCCCAAAAACGATTCCCCTGGCATTATATCACTGAAAACCCGGTGTTGGGGGTTTCAGGGGGGGCTGTTGAACCCGTATGATTTTTATTTGTGCTTTTTACAATGTGGGGATAAGGGATTTTTGTGGGAAAAAAAGGTACATCTCAGCCCCAGTTGCCCCCTTCCACTGGGGTAGAAGTGTTTTGGTGAAAGTGATGTGTTTGCCATGGTGTCTCGTAGTATGTGTTGGGTTTTCCTTTACAATTTCTTTTCATCAGTGGTTCGTCAAAAAAATAACTCGAAAATTCCAGTTCAGTGGCATGTTCCCAAAATGCACAAGATGGGGGTATTCCACTTTGGCTGTCATCAAAATTTGGGGGGGATTTGGGAAAAAAATTGACGTTCCTGCCAATCCGGGGCGGTTTTCTGGTGGGGAACTGGGGACAATGAAGGTGGTTTTGGTTGTGGAGGCTTGGGGTGGTGGGGGGTGGGGGGATGGTGGCCCTTTGTTCCTTTTGACAGTGGGCAAACGGCGTGGGTGGCGGGTGGCCCATGCTGGGGCCTCACCGCCGGCACCCTACCACCACGCACATTTTCCATCCCCAAATTTCAAAAGTATCTTCGTCATTTTTACTGTCTGTTCCCGTTGTTTTTGCCCGGGATGTTCCCGAGATTTTCACTCCTTTCCCCCTTTTTTAAAATTGGCACACTAACCCCCCCCCCGGGGATTTTATCGTCGTATATACCCCACGCTTTTACTGGGGGGAAAATTTGACTTCACTATTTTCCCAAATGGAACTTGTTTTAAGAGCTTTTTTAGTTCATAATTTATATAAATTTCTTTACCCCTGCCCTTTATCTGGGGTTGGGATTTGGGAAAATAGAAGTTTTTCTTGGGTTCTGGAAAAAATGAAAGTGGAAAACGAGGGCCCAGCACCAGAGGTGGGAAAGGGTGAGGGTGTCTGGGTTTTTTTTCATATTCCGATTTTTTTGGTTTATTGTTTCGGTCCCAAAAATCAATAAAACACGAAAACTCATCGTCACTGGCCTTCCCAAACATTTTTGAACGTACTGGGGAAAAAAAATGTCCCCAAATTTCCCGGGGGAAATGAGGAGCCCTTTTTCCGCGAGGGATGGTGGACATTGTTTTTTCTAAGAGGGATTTTCCCCCAAGGCCCCAAAAATAAAAGGGCCAGTTTTTTTTTCTTTCCCCCAAAACACCGACGGGAGAACCCCTTCTCTCACACCTAGGCCTACCAGCCTTTTTGCGCGAGATTTGAGGCCGCTTGAAAATTTTGCGTAATTGTAGTTTAAAAACCCCACGTTAAGAGTACTTGTACGGGCCCAAAACCCCCAAAAGGGGTTTAAAACTACCCAAAAATTTTGAGGTAAATAATGAGTGTACTGTGTGTGTATTTTACTTCTTAATGCCTAGTTATATTGTTAACTTAATAGATGTTAGTGTAAACTTGTTATCTGGCATTTATATGCATTTATAAATGGAAAACAAATGGAGTTCTGCTTTCCGGCGAAGTCTGCTTTCCGACAGTAACCTGGAACCTAACCTGCCTAATAAGTGGAGCCCTGGAACAGATTAATTGTAAATAATTATTTCTTATGGGAAATATTATTTTGGTTTTCGGCCATTTCGGTTTTAGGCCAAGCTTCTGGAACAGATTACGGCTGATAACCGAGGGTCCACTGTACATCTGTACTTTCATTTAACCTAAATAATTCCTACTGACTGGAAACCATAAACATGAATAGCACTGCTTTTATAGTTACAAATATGTAATCACAGAAAAATACCCGGGCAATATTTACTTTAATGTAGATCTTAATAGTATTGATTGAGTAAAGGATTTGGGAGTTCTGCTTAGTAGTAATCTAAAACCAAGACAACAATTTATAAGGGTTTGCAATTAAGTGAACAGAATCCTTGGCTTCATATCAAGAAGCATAAATAATAGAAAGGCATAGAATTAGGGGGGGATATGACTGAGGTGTATAAATGGAAAACAGGAATAAATAAAGGGAATGTAAACAGCATGCTAAAATTATCTAACCAAGACAGGACTCGCAGCAATGGTTTTAAGTTGGAAAAATTCAGATTCAAGAAGGATATAGGAAAGCACTGGTTTGGTAACAGTTGTGGATGAGTGGAACAAACTCCCGAGTACCATCATGCAAGGGATGGGGTACATCTCTCTGGGGCTGGGGTGGTAGCACTTGCAGACTCGATTGAGAAGGCCATTGGTGAAATGCCTATGATTTTAAACTGATGGAAGATAGAGGTATGGGTGTGTGTGGGAAACAAGCAGGTTGCAACACTTGGGTTGGAAACAGTAAATGTATAAAAGGCATTCAGCATGAAGTTATAAATAAAGACAATAGATCAGGTCAGCAAACAAAGGGGGACAGCAGAGGGCAGCAAGGGACTAGCTCCCTTAAGGTTTACTATAAATAGCAGGAGTGTAAGAAATAAGATAGATGAGCTAAGATTAATTGCAAGTGCAGGAAACATAGTATATTATTGCTATAACAGAGACCTGGCTCAATCTGAAAGATAGAGAGATGCCCTCTGAATGTCACATACAAGGCTATAATTATTCCACACTGACAGGGTCAACAGGAATAGGTGGTGGAGTAGCGATGTCGTCAGAGACAATTTAAATTGTTGTGTTAGACAAGATATTAAATTAGAAGCGTCAGCCACTGAATCTGTTTGGTTACAGCTTCTCGAGGGCCGAGAAAAACTAATTTTGGGTGTGATTTACAGGGCCCCAATCTTGATAGGGAGTGCAGTAAACTTCTATGGGACGAAATTCGTAAGGCATCTACATACGAAAATGTTTGTGCTAATGGGAGATTTCACTATAGACAGATTGACTGGAGCAATTTGACAGGAAATTTAGAGTCAGGTGACTTTCTTGATACGATCCAGGATTGTTTTTTTAAAACAGTTTGTGACAGAGTCAAACTAGGGGAAATAACCTCCTTGACTTGGTTCTTGCCAGTAGGGGGAAAAACTAATTAATATTCTTGAGGTTAATGATGAGCTTGGGGAAAGTGATCACAAATCACTCAGTTTTAATATATCATGGAATTCCCCTAATAATGGCAATCAAGTCTCTGTCCCTGACTTTCGCTTGGCTGATTTCATAGGACTGAAAAATTATTAGGTGGGCTGAACTGGAATGACCTGACTAAGGTCAGGTAGGTGGTGATGGGTTGCCGATATGATGCTTTCCAGGGCATAGTTCTAGCTGATCTCAGTCAATTAATGTTCCAAATAGGGAAATAGATCAAACAAAAATGATCTAAATGGATGAACAATAGATTAAATATACTGATTGGTCAAAAGAGAGGCATATTAGGCAAATCAAAAGAGAGAGGGGCAATTGAGAATCGATATATTCAGTTAAAGAGAGAGAATAAAAAAGGGAATTAGAAAAGCAAAAGAGATTATGAGGTTAAAGTTGCAAGAGAATCGATGACTAACCAAAAGGATTCTTTAGGTATACAGAAGTAAGATCAGGGACATGATAGGCCCCACTCAAAAGTTCCTCGGGTCAGCTCACTGAACAGTGAATAGGAAATGTGTAGAATTTTTAACACATACTTCCTCTCAGTTTTTACACAGGAGGATACCAGCGATATTCCAGTAATGATAAATTATGTAGAAACAGGACGATAATAAAACTGGTATATTAGGGTCACAAGTGACATGGTCTTAGGCAAATAGATAAATTAAAAACTAACAAATCCTAGGCCCTGATGAAACTGTATGCAAGGGTTCTAAAGGATGTAAAGAGGAGCTTAGCACACCTTTGGCTAATCTTTTCAACATATCACTACAAACTGGCATGGTGCCAGATAAGTGGAAAATGGCAAATGTGATACCTATTTTCAAAACAGGTGACAGGTCCTTAGCTTCGAACTATAGACCAATAAGCCTAACCTCCATAGTGGGAAAATTTATGGAATCAATAATTGCCGAGGCAGTTCGTAGCCACCTTGAAAAGCATAAATTAATCAACGAATCTCAGCATGGTTTTACAAAGGGGCGTTCCTGCCTTACGAATTTATTAACTTTTTTCACTAAGGTATTTGAGGAGGTAGATCATGGTAATGAATATGATATTGTGTATATGGACTTCAGTAAGGCTTTTGACAGGGTCCCACATCAGAGACTATTGAGGAAAATATAAAGCACATGGAATAGGAGGAGAATTTTTTCCTGGATAGAGGCATGGTTGACAAATAGGCAGCAGAGAGTTTGCATAAATGGGGAGAAATCAGAGTGGGGAAGTGTCACGAGGCGGTGTTCCACAGGGGTCAGTGTTGGGCCCCCTGCTGTTCACAGTCTACATAAACGACATAGATGAGGGCATAAAGAGCGACATCGGCAAGTTTGCCGATGACCCAAAATAGGCCGTCGAATTCATTCTGACGAGGACATTCGAGCACTCCAGGAAGATTTGATAGACTGATGCAGTGGTCGGAGAAGTGGCAGATGCAGTTTAATATAGACAAATGCAAAGTTCTAAATGTTGGACAGGACAATAACCATGCCACATATAAAATAAATAATGTAGATCTTAATATTACGGATTGCGAAAAAGATTTAGGAGTTCTGGTTAGCAGTAATCTGAAACCAAGACAACAGTGCATAAGTGTTCGCAATAAAGCTAATAGAATCCTTGGCTTCATATCAAGAAGCATAAATAATAGGAGTCCTCAGGTTGTTCTTCAACTCTATACATCCTTGGTTAGGCCTCATTTAGATTATGCTGCACAGTTTTGGTCACCTTATTTACAGAATGGATATAAATTCTCTGGGAAATGTACAAAGGGGGGATGACAAAGTTGATCCCATGTATCAGAAACCTTCCCTATGAGGATAGACTAAGGACCCTGAATCTGCACTCTCTAGAAAGACGTAGAATTTTGGGGGGATATGATTGAGGTGTATAAATGGAAGAAGGGAATTTAAAAAAAGGGGATGTAAATAGTGTGCTGAAAATATCTAGCCTAGACAGGACTCGCAGCAATGGTTTTAAGTTGGAAAAATTCAGATTCAGGAGGATATAGGAAAGTATGGTTTGGTAAAAAGAGTTGTGGATGAGTGGAACAAACTCCCAAGTACCCTTATAGAGGCCAACGTTGTGTAGCTTTAAATAGGTTGGAAAAAATACATGAGTGGATGTGGGTGGGTGTGAGTTAGACCTGATAGCTTGTGCTACCAGGTCGGTTGCCGTGTTCCTCCCTTAAGTCAATGTGACCTGACCTGACTAGGCTGGGTGCATTGGCCCTTAAGCCGGTAGGAGACTTGGACCTGCCTCGCATGGGCCAGTAGGCCTTCTGCAGTGTTCCTTCGTTCTTATGTTCTTATGTTCTTATGTCTGATGCTGTGCTCCCTCCTTGAGTGGATGTGACCTGACCTGACTAGTCTCGGTCATTGGCTTAAGCTGGTGAGAGACTTGACCTGCCTCGCATGGACCAGTAGGCTTGCTGCAGTGTTCCTTTTCTCTTACGTTCTTACCCTTTATTTTTTTTGAGTTCGTCAATAAAATGTGCAAATTCTCCAATGCTAAACGGACCGGGCAATAAAGAAAAATGTATAAAGGAAACTGTGACAGGCCAATCGTATCCTGGTCAAGTGTGTCCTGGTCATTGGCGCCCTTTGCTGCAGCTGGCTCCTGCGGCACGTGATTACTTTAGTCTCTTCAGTATGTGAAGCAAAGAGGTTTTCTTCCCCTTTGCGTGGGGTAAGGCATCAAGGAATTTGAACAGGGATGGAATATTGCATCACTTGTACCACTGACTGTTGGTTGGGTGCCCCCAGATCCCCAAAACCTGAAACTCAATACAGATTCGGTTGTTTGGGGGCCATTTTTTGTGGCC
>NC_069425.1:1444840-1465627 GCF_026875155.1 Cherax quadricarinatus
GGGGGGACTGTTAACTTATTTCCTTGGGGTCCTTAATCTTGTCCCCCAGGATGCGACCCACACCAGTCGACTAACACCCAGGTACCTATTTGCTGCTAGGTGAACAGGACAACAGGTGTAAGGAAACGTGTCGAATGTTTCACCCGCCGGGAATCGAACCCGGGCCCTCCGTGTGTGAAGCGGGAGCTTTAGCCACCAGGCCACCAGTATAACACAAATACAGTTACATAGAATTATCATACATAGCAGCATATGTGTAGAGAACCTGGGATAACCCAAAAAAGTCAGAGTGACTTATTTCCATTGGGGTACTTTTACCTTATTATTATAAAATAAAGGTGATAATATCTTATTATTATTCTATAATGGAGATCACATACTATTATGACTATCAACTATACGAGGGTCATTAAAACTATCTACAATTATTATTATTATTATTATAATCAAAAAGAAGCGCTAAGCCACAAGGACTATACAGCAACTATCTACAATACTAGGGTCATTACTAGGAATAAGGTAAAATTACTCGTGTGTTAGCTAAACAAAAAAAAAATCATTCCCCTCCCTTTCTGTAGCTACATTCATCAGACACCTTTTGGCACTCTTCTTGAACTGGTTCATGCTGTGACTGTCTTTGACATGTGCAGGCAGTCTGTTCCATTCCTTTATTGCTGTACAATAAAAGGTGTTTGAAGCCTGGCCACTGACTGTGGGTACTACAAAGTTGCGTTCTCTCCCCCTTTGTGTTATGATTGTTTTGGTTCACAACCTTAACAAAATTGGCAGCAAGATGTTCTGGACACTGTGAGCAATTTTAAATACATGATTTAGCTTCAGTTGTTTTACTCTGTCTTCAACATTCAGCATATCCAACTGCTGTAATTCATCCTGGCCTACATGTTCTCTTGGACCCAGGTCCAGGATGAATCTTACCATTTTGTTCTGGTGATTTTCAGTCTACTACTAATAAGAAGAAAGATTTCTTCTAATAACTGTCCAGAACTGTACATAAGTGTCTTTTTTTCACATCTTGTTGGTATCTCCAGACCATTTTTCATTACCTAGTCACACATAAGCCCGGAGGAAAGGGAGCTAGAACATATATGAGAGGGGGAGGAGAGGAGGGAAGTGTATGAAGTGGTAGTAGTAATAGTGGTGCCAGTGCTAGTAATAGTAGCATAAAAAGTAGTGCAACAGTGGTAGAGGTGGCAATAAGAAGGAAGCAGTGGCAGTGAAAAAAAAGGGTCAGAGAGTGGAGACATTTTCATTGCCTATCCTGTCTTCTGCATATATGGGTTCTGTCCTATGGGGTTTTGTCCATCTGGGATTTAGCCCAACCCTCGTGGGCCATTAGCTCTCCTGCAGTGCACCTCACCTCTCTTGTTCTTTGACTACCTCCACTATTACTACTATTATCTCTTACCTAGCTCATGGGGTCCAGTCACTGGACCCATTATGTACCTTTGTAATCTTTTGACTACCGCCCACAGGATGGGTATGGGGTGCATAATAAAGATATTAAACTAAACTCTGTGTGTGTGTGTGTGTGTGTGTGTGTGTGTGTGTGTGTGTGTGTGTGTGTGTGTGTGTGTGTGTACTCACCTATTTGTACTCACCTATTTGTGGTTGCAGGGGTCGAGTCACAGCTCCTGGCCCCGCCTCTTCGCTGATTGCTGTGTGTGTGTGTGTGTGTGTGTGTGTTGTGTGTGTACTCACCTATTTGTGGTTGCAGGGGTCGAGTCTTAGCTCCTGGCCCTGCCTCTTCACCGGTTGCTACTGGGCCCTCTCTCTCCCCGCTCCATGTGTGTGTACTCACCTAGTTGTACTCACCTAGTGGAGGTTGCGGGGGTCGAGTCCGAGCTCCTGGCCCCGCCTCTTCACTGATCGCTACTAGGTCACTCTCCTTGAGCCGTGAGCTTTATCATACCTCTGCTTAAAGCTATGAATGGATCCTGCCTCCACTACATCGCTTCCCAAACTATTCCACTTACTGACTACTCTGTGGCTGAAGAAATACTTCCTAACATCCCTGTCATTCATCTGTGTCTTCAGTTTCCAACTGTGTCCCCTTGTTACTGTGTCCAATCTCTGGAACATCCTGTCTTTGTCCACCTTGTCAATTCCTCTCAGTATTTTGTATGTCGTTATCATGTCCCCCTATCTCTCCTGTCCTCTAGTGTCGTCAGGTTGATTTCCCTTAACCTCTCCTCGTAGGACATACCTCTTAGCTCTGGGACTAGTCTTGTTGCAAACCTTTGCACTTGTGTGTGTGTGTGTGTGTGTGTGTGTGTGTGTGAGTGTCGTGTCAGTGAGTGAGTGGTGTGTGTGTGTGTGTATGTGTGTGTGTGTGTGTGTGTGTGTGTGTGTGGTGTGTGTGTGTGTGTGTGTGTGTGTGTGTGTGTGTGTGAGTGTCAGTGTCCTGTCAGTGTGTGTGTTTGTGTGTGTGTGTGTGTGTGTACTACCTATTGTACTCACCTATTGTGGTTGAGGGGTCGAGTCTTAGTCCTGGCCCCGCCTCTTCACGGTTGCTACTTGGGCCTCTCTCTCCCCGCTCCATGAGCTTTATCAAACCTCGTCTTAAAACTGTGTGTACTCACCTATTTGTGGTTGCAGGGGTCGAGTCCTAGCTCCTGGCCCCTGTGTGTGTGTGTGTGTGTCTGTTGTGTGTGTGTGTGTGTACTCACCTAGTTGATGGTTGCGGGGGTCGAGTCCGAGCTCCTGGCCCGTGTGTGTGTGTGTGTGTGTGTGTGTGTGTGTGTGTGTGTGTGTGTGTGTGTGTGTGTGTGTCTCAACAATCAATATTTGCACCAATAACTCATTACAGTTGTGACCGGGTGTGGAAGTGTGAATTGCTCATTACACTATAATTTGTTCATGATTGTAGCCATGTATAAACGTAAGTAACCATTCTTACAGAATTCATTACCTTTGTAACTTGTGAGCTCATTACCTTTGTACCTAGTTCAGCTATCAAAACTTTGGGGGCCCAGTCCCTGGACCCATTACGTACCTCTGTAATCTGTAAATACCTTTGTAACTTGCCATGATTGTGACCAGACCTACCTGGAGTTCATTACCTTTGTAAATTGTGAGTTCATTACCTTTGTAAATTGTGAGTTCATTACCTCTGTAACTTGCTCAGCTATCAAAACTTTGGAGTCCAGTCCCTGGACCAATTATGTACCTCTGTAATCTTTTGACTACCGCCCACAGGATGGGTATGGGGTGCATAATAAACATATTAAACTAACTAACTAACTAGCTCATGACGATCGTAACCAGATATAAACATGGGTATGGGGCACATGATAAAAATATTAAGCTAAGCTACTATCGCTTCGCTAAGACTCCACCCTCTACCCTGATTTTTACTACCACTACATTCTTATTGCCACTTCTGCAATTGTTGCATTACCTTTTCTACTGAGGCCCCTAGCTCTGTGATCAGTAATATAAGATATATGATGGTTATGTTGGTTATACAAGGTGTTGCTGGAACACCCGTGCTCTGTGGTCAGATTAGATTTTAGATTTTGCCACCGAAGTGGCTAGTTTATTGTGTACCCCATATCCATCCTGTGGACGGTAGCGCAAGAACATATGGATACACAAAAGGCCTCGGAACTAGGCCCCAAAGGGTTAACAGGAATACATATGGATTTATATCTACATATCTATAGTTCACTCATTTTTACTAAGCAAATTTAGGAAATTTGCTTAGTATATCTGGTATCTTATTTTCATTAATAAGATATCTTGACATGTCACATAGGTTATTATACTGTCTGTCTCTGTATTCCTCAATAAGTGGACAATTAAGCATATACTGTTCAAGACAGTGACTATATCCCTGATCACATAATTTGCATTTAGTTTGATCATCATCTGTGTGTCTTCCAAACTGCCAGAAGTACTTGTAACCAAGCCTAAGTCTGGCCACTACAACATCAGTCAGCCTGTTCACATTGCAAGTTGCTCCATAAACATACGTACTTATCTATGTTCATGTTATCATTGTGGGTTATAGATCTGCTCAGGCTCCTAACTGCATTCCTATAACAATCATTTTCATTATTTACTTCTCTCCTAATATTTCTAATGCTAGACACAGATATACCAAAGTTATATTCTACATTCTCCTTCTGGGTACTCTTCTTTGCTAACATAGCTTTATCATGAAGGAGTAATCGAATGTGTGATGGGATCCATATCAATTGTACATTAATTCCTTTGTCCTGGATTTTTGAGTATCTGTACCTGGCTTCTCCAATGAGCATGTTGTTGGAGTCATTATATGAGTTAAGAGCCTTCAGTGATGGCATAGAATCAGTAATGATGATAGAGTCAAGCTCAGTGTCATAAGTTAGCTTTAGCGCCATTAGGATTGCAAACAATTCAGTTTACAATGTAGACGCCCAGTTGTTAATTCTTATGCCTAGTTCAAGAAGTTTATTATCGTTATTAAGAAGGGAGGTGGCAACAAGAGCAGATGCAGCCCTGCCAGAAGACTCCTGTTTAGATCCATCAGTGTATTTTACTTGTGATAACTTATTACTACCAGCTAGGTGAGAAATTGCTCTGTGATCAGTAATATAAAAGGAATATAATAGATAATGCTAGTTATACAAGGTGTTGCAAGAACACCTGTGCTCTGTGGTCAGTAATATAAGAGGAATATGAGTTTATGCTAGTTATACAAGGTGTTGCAGGAACACCTGTGCTCTGTGGTCAGTAATATAAGAGGAATATGATAGTTTATGCTGGTTATACAAGGTGTTGCAGGAACACCTGTGCTCTGTTGGCAGTAATATAAGAGGAATATGATAGTTTATGCTAGTTATACAAGGTGTTGCAGGAACACCTGTGCTCTGTTGGCAGTAATATAAGAGGAATATGATAGTTTATGCTGGTTATACAAGGTGTTGCAGGAACACCTGTGCTTTGTGGTCAGTAATATAAGAGGAATATGATAGATTATGCTAGTTATACAAGGTGTTGCAGGAACACCTGTGCTCTGTTGACAGTAATATAAGAGGAATATGATAGATTATGCTAGTTATACAAGGTGTTGCAGGAACACCTGTGCTATGTTGGCAGTAATATAAGAGGAATATGATAGTTTATGCTAGTTATACAAGGTGTTGCAGGAACACCTGTGCTATGTTGGCAGTAATATAAGAGGAATATGATAGTTTATGCTGGTTTTACAAGGTGTTACAGGAACACCTGTGCTCTGTTGGCAGTAATATAAGAGGAATATGATAGTTTATGCTAGTTATACAAGGTGTTGCAGGAAACACCTGTGCTCTGTGGCAGTAATATAAGAGGAATATGATAGTTTATGCTAGTTATACATGGTGTTGCAGGAACACGTGCTCTGTTGGCAGTAATATAAGAGGAATATGATAGTTTATGCTAGTTATACAAGGTGTTGCAGGAACACCTGTGCTCTGTGGTCAGTAATATAAGAGGAATATGATAGTTTATGCTAGTTATACAAGGTGTTGCAGGAACACGTGCTCTGTTGGCAGTAATATAAGAGGAATATGATAGTTTATGCTAGTTATACAAGGTGTTGCAGGAACACCCGTGCTCTGTTGGCAGTAATATAAGAGGAATATGATAGTTTATGCTAGTTATACAAGGTGTTGCAGGAACACCTGTGCTCTGTTGGCAGTAATATAAGAGGAATATGATAGTTTATGCTAGTTATACAAGGTGTTGCAGGAAACACTGTGCTCTGTTGGCAGTAATATAAGAGGAATATGATAGTTTATGCTAGTTATACAAGGTGTTGCAGGAACACCTGTGCTCTGTTGGCAGTAATATAAGAGGAATATGATAGTTTATGCTAGTTATACAAGGTGTTGCAGGAACACCCGTGCTCTGTGGTCAGTAATACACAAGATGGCTTCCTCGACCTAACTGCTGCCGCCCAGCGCAGGAGAAAAACATGTCTTCTTGAGGAGTATTATGGCCGATGTAGGCGACAAGGCAAAGAATAAGAAGAAGATACGTAGAGTGTTGCAGAAGGTGGGTGAGGAATGGTGTAGATGTTACTGTAGATTGTAGCAGTAGAGTAGGGTTGATACTACGTTATCACCTCGACCTTCAGGCGTTCTGCTCACTCATTTTTACATATGTCTTGCTTTTCACTTCGATGACTCGTTAATAACCTCCCTCTGGGGGGTTATTAGTACTCGCTCGTCATCTGCAAGTGATCAGTGAAATGTTAGTTATGTTAGTTGTAAATCGACCCCCCCCCCATCCCCACTTTTCCCGTGAGTGTTAATGAGATGAATGAACCAGTGGTTCTGAACCCTACGAAATGTTTTCTGTGGTCAGTATGAGGCTACATTAATCACCTGCTGTAGAAGTAACAGCAATCACCTCTAGAAATAACCACAGTCTCCTGCTGTACAGGCTAGAGCAGTCACCTGCTGTAAAGGCAACAACAATCACTTGCTGTAGAGGCAATAATCACCTTTTGTAGAAGTAGCAACGATCACCTGTAGAGGTAACAGTCGCCTGCTGTAGAGGCTAGAACAAGCATCTCTTGTAGAGGCTGCAGCAATTACCTTCTGTAATAATAATAATAATCATAATTATTTCTATTTCTGTAAGTACATAATATAACTACAGACCCATCTGATGTCAGTTACCTGCTATATAGAAAGCCCCAGGTTATGCAGAGCATTTCAGGCAACTTCCCCCTCAAGGAAGGTTCCTTGATGTTGGTGAGGGGCTCTTGATTTAGGGAATTGGATCTGTGCTCCAGTTCCCCGAATTAAGCCTGAATGCCTTCCACATCCCCCCCCCTGGCGCTGTATAATCCTCCGGGTTTAGCGCTTCCCCTTGATTATAATAATAATAATTCAGGCAACTTAGGTTAATCTTGTTCCCCAGGATGCAACCTGCACAGTCGACTAGCATCCAGATATCTACTTGCTGCTAGGTGAACATAGGTAAAGGAACACCAATCACCTGCTGTAGAAGGAACAGCAGTCACCTGCTGTAGAAGGAACAGCAGTCACCTGCTGTAGAAGGAACAGCAGTCACCTGCTGTAGAAGGAACAGCAGTCACCTGCTGTAGAAGGAACAGCAGTCACCTGCTGTAGAAGGAACAGCAGTCACCTGCTGTAGAAGGAACAGCAGTCACCTGCTGTAGAAGGAACAGCAGTCACCTGCTGTAGAAGGAACAGCAGTCACCTGCTGTAGAAGGAACAGCAGTCACCTGCTGTAGAAGGAACAGCAGTCACCTGCTGTAGAAGGAACAGCAGTCACCTGCTGTAGAAGGAACAGCAGTCACCTGCTGTAGAAGGAACAGCAGTCACCTGCTGTAGAAGGAACAGCAGTCACCTGCTGTAGAAGGAACAGCAGTCACCTGCTGTAGAAGGAACAGCAGTCACCTGCTGTAGAAGGAACAGCAGTCACCTGCTGTAGAAGGAACAGCAGTCACCTGCTGTTAGAAGGAACAGCAGTCACCTGCTGTAGAAGGAACAGCAGTCACCTGCTGTAGAAGGAACAGCAGTCACCTGCTGTAGAAGGAACAGCAGTCACCTGCTGTAGAAGGAACAGCAGTCACCTGCTGTAGAAGGAACAGCAGTCACCTGCTGTAGAAGGAACAGCAGTCACCTGCTGTAGAAGGAAACAGCAGTCACCTGCTGTAGAAGGAAACAGCAGTCACCTGCTGTAGAAGGAACAGCAGTCACCTGCTGTAGAAGGAACAGCAGTCACCTGCTGTAGAAGGAACAGCAGTCACCTGCTGTAGAAGGAACAGCAGTCACCTGCTGTATGAAGGAACAGCAGTCACCTGCTGTAGAAGGAACAGCAGTCACCTGCTGTAGAAGGAACAGCAGTCACCTGCTGTAGAAGGAACAGCAGTCACCTGCTGTAGAAGGAACAGCAGTCACCTGCTGTAGAAGGAACAGCAGTCACCTGCTGTAGAAGGAACAGCAGTCACCTGCTGTAGAAGGAACAGCAGTCACCTGCTGTAGAAGGAACAGCAGTCACCTGCTGTAGAAGGAACAGCAGTCACCTGCTGTAGAAGGAACAGCAGTCACCTGCTGTAGAAGGAACAGCAGTCACCTGCTGTAGAAGGAACAGCAGTCACCTGCTGTAGAAGGAACAGCAGAAGTGGCCCCCAGAACAACCAGAATCTGTATTGAGCTTCAGGTTTGGGGAGATCTGAGCACCCAAGCCATACAGTCAGTGGTGACAAGTGATAGCAAGTATTCCATCCCTGTTCAGAATTCCTTTGATGCCTTACGCACTCTAGAGGAAGAAAACCTCAGTGTTGCTTCACATACTGAAGAGACTAAAGTAATCACGTGCTGCAGGAGCCAGCTGCAGCAAAGGGCGCCAATAACCAGGACACACTTGACCAGGATACGATTGGCCTGTCACAGTTTCCTTTATACCAGGTTGTGTTGTTATATATATTCTTCAACATTAAGTGGGTTGTATAAAGGAGATAGCTGTATTTTGGGCATATGGGTAAAAACTATTCTTTTTATAACAAAACCTAATGTACTGTAACCCACCCTAACTCAGCTTAATTTAACCTAGAATTTAACTCGTCTCTTGTAAGATAAGTTAGATTTTCTTAACAGTAGGATAAGTTTTATTCTATGTCCAAAATATAATTTTTCTTTATTGCACGGTCCGTTTAGCATTGGAGAATTTGCACATTTTATTGATGAACTCAAAAAAATAAAGGGTTAGAACGTAAGAGAAAAGGAACACTGCAACAAGCCTACTGGTCCATGCGAGGCAGGTCAAGTCTCTCACCAGCTTAAGCCAATGACCGAGACTAGTCAGGTCAGGTCACATCCACTCAAGGAGGGAGCACAGCATCAGACCTATTAGCACAAGCTAGTCAGGTCCAACTCATGCCCACTCGTGTATTTATCTAATCTATTTTTAAAACTGCACAACGTTTTAGCTCCTATGATGGTACTCGGGAGTTTGTTCCACTCATCCACAACTGTTACCAAACCAGTGCTTTCCTATATCCTTCTTGAATCTGAATTTTTCCAACTTAAAACCATTGCTGCGAGTCCTGTCTTGGTTAGTTAATTTTAGCATGCTGTTTACATTCCCTTTATTTATTCCTGTTTTCCATTTATACACCTCAGTCATATCCCCCCCTAATTCTATGTCTTTCTATTATTTATGCTTCTTGATATGAAGCCAAGGATTCTGTTCACTTAATTGCAAACCCTTATAAATTGTTGTCTTGGTTTTAGATTACTACTAAGCAGAACTCCCAAATCCTTTACGCAATCAATACTATTAAGATCTACATTAAAGTAAATACATGTATTGCCCGGGTATTTTTCTGTGATTACATATTTGTAACTATAAAAGCAGTGCTATTCATGTTTATGGTTTCCAGTCAGTAGGAATTATTTAGGTTAAATGAAAGTACAGATGTACAGTGGACCCTTGGTTATCAGCCGTAATCTGTTCCAGAAGCTTGGCCTAAAACCGAAATGGCCGAAAACCAAAATAATATTTCCCATAAGAAATAATTATTTACAATTAATCTGTTCCAGGCCTCCACTTATTAGGCAGGTTAGGTTCCAGGTTACTGTCGGAAAGCAGACTTCGCCGGAAAGCAGAACTCCATTTGTTTTCCATTTATAAATGCATATAAATGCCAGATAACAAGTTTACACTAACATCTATTAAGTTAACAATATAACTAGGCATTAAAAAGTAAAATACACACACAGTACACTCATTATTTACCTCAAAATATTTGTAGTCTTAATGTAGGGCAAAAGGTGAGTAGTATTTACTCTAAGAAGTCAGGCGTGGTAGCCCTCTTGTCCACCCCACCCACACATACTATATTACAATGCTTAAAGCTCCCTAGAGCGACAAAATGCATTTACAGTACATGCATTACTTACCTTAAAAATTTGTAGTCTTAATGGTCTTAATGGGGGGGCGAGAGGAGAAAAGTATTTATTTGTAGAAAGCCGTGTGGGAGATATGGCATCCTGCCTGGCCACTTACACCTACTACGACATTAAGCTCCCTAGAGCAATAAAATGCACATATAGTACACTCATTAATTACCTTAAAATATTTGTAGTCTTAATGTAGATTGAGAGGTGAGTTTTGTTTGTATGAAGTAAGGTTGGGAAGTATGGATAGCCAGGAAGGGCAGCCCTCACCACCCCACCCACCCACACATAATGTAAACAAACCAGATGAACGCTTCTTTTTTTTGCCACAAGTCCTACAAGTTGCCTGGCTACCACAAGTCCTACAAGTTGCCTAGCTACCATAAGTTGCCTGGCTACCACAAGTCCTACAAATTGCCTGGCTTTCCACAAGTCCTACAAGTTGCCTAGCTACCCTAAGTTGCCTGGCTACCACAAGTCCTACAAGTTGCCTGGCTACCACAAGTCCTACAAGTTGCCTGGCTACCACAAGTCCTACAAGTTGCTGCTACCACAAGTCCTACAGGTTGCCTGGCTACCACAAGCCCTACAGGTTGCCTGGCTACCACAAGTCCTACAAGTTGCCTGGCTACCACAAGTCCTACAAGTTGCCTAGCTACCACAAGTTTGCCTGGCTACCAGAAGTCCTACAAGTTTTCTGGCTACCAGAAGTCCTGCAAGTTGTCGGCTACCAGAAGTCCTGCAAGTTGTCTGGCTACCAGAAGTCCTGCAAGGTTTCTGGCTACCAGAAGTCCTGCAAGTTGTCTGGCTACCAGAAGTCCTACAAGTTGCCTGGCTACCACAAGTCCTTACAAGTTGCCTGGCTACCACAAGTCCTACAAGTTGCCTGGCTACCAGAAGTCCTACAAGTTGCCTGGCTACCACAAGTCCTACAAGTTGCCTGGCTACCACAAGTCCTACAAGTTGCCTGGCTACCACAAGTCCTACAAGTTGCCTGGCTACCACAAGTCCTACAAGTTGCCTGGCTACCACAAGTCCTACAAGTTGCCTGGCTACCACAAGTCCTACAAGTTGCCTGGCTACCACAAGTCCTACAAGTTGCCTGGCTACCACAAGTCCTACAAGTTGCCTGGCTACCACAAGTCCTACAAGTTGCCTGGCTACCACAAGTCCTACAAGTTGCCTGGCTACCACAAGTCCTACAAGTTGCCTGGCTACCACAAGTCCTACAAGTTGCCTGGCTACCACAAGTCCTACAAGTTGCCTGGCTACCACAAGTCCTACAAGTTGCCTGGCTACCACAAGTCCTACAAGTTGCCTGGCTACCACAAGTCCTACAAGTTGCCTGGCTACCACAAGTCCTACAAGTTGCCTGGCTACCACAAGTCCTACAAGTTGCCTGGCTACCACAAGTCCTACAAGTTGCCTGGCTACCACAAGTCCTACAAGTTGCCTGGCTACCACAAGTCCTACAAGTTGCCTGGCTACCACAAGTCCTACAAGTTGCCTGGCTACCACAAGTCCTACAAGTTGCCTGGCTACCACAAGTCCTACAAGTTGCCTGGCTACCACAAGTCCTACAAGTTGCCTGGCTACCACAAGTCCTACAGTTTCGAGGTTCGAGGTTCTGACCAGAGCTTTGGTAAGAGGGGAGGGGGGAAGAAGGATGGGTAAAGATGGAAATTGGGAAAGGTTGGGGAGGGAGGAGGGGTAGGTGGGGTTATAAAAGGGTAGTGGCCTATCTACTTTGGTGTAGTTTGAATATGCGTGTGTGCATATTGAGTAATTTATAAAGAGGTTGGTTTTATGAGTAGGGTATACCTCCTGCCCATCAATTTTGCAATGCTATATTGTGTTATACCAGTGCGTCATTGAATTGGAAGGATGCATACTGCATACATTTTTTTTTTTTTTTTTTTTTTTTTTTTTTTTTTTTTTTTTTTTTTTTTCAAGAGGTTGGTCAGGAGGCGCAGCTGCAGGCGAAGGTTGCCGGGCATTCGATGGAGGTTGGTAGCTCACCTGGAGTCGGCCAGCAAGGCAGTGACTGAGGTGGTGTCCTGCTGTATTGTAGTAGTAGGTGCAACGAGGTCAGTTGTGAGGTGTTGGTTGATAGAAGTGGGTCACCCGGAGATGGGGAGCACTAGTCCATGTTACTGGACATAGAATGGTTCCGGTGGTATCCATTCTTCGTCTGCAGGGAGGTCGCTTAAGATTTTGGGACGAGGGAAGTTCTCCTTGTGGATAAAGCGTCGAACTCTTTGTTGGAGGGTCATTCTTTGGGATCTGTGGGGAGGGGTGGTGATGGTATAGTCGATTGTGTTCACTGGTTGGGGGGGATTTCTCTGTCAGGCACGTAGAGTTCCTGCATGTCATATAGTTGTCTCTTAGTAAGTTTGTCTAATTGGACATTGATTGCGGGGATTCTCTGTTGTATGTGTAGGTCCTCTGATCTGATTCTGTCTCTGAGTCTGGTGTTCGTGATGAAGCGGAGGGCTTTGTTTTGGACTCTTTGGAGTTTTAGCATGTTGGTTTTGGTTGTGAGCGACATGGGTACGCAGGGGTATTCCAGCAGAGGTCTGATCATCATCTTGTACAGGTGTGTTTGATGTTGGGAGGAGCTGCTTTGAATCGATAAAGTTGGCCAAGGCGGGCTTTCGCTAGGTTCACTTTTTTGGTTATGTGGGTTGTAGAGTTGAGTAATCTGCCGATCTCGTTATCCTAGGATCTTGTTTGGATTCCTTATAGCAATACGGGTACCTCTGATGGAAATGCCCCCTTTTTCTTCTATGGTTGACGGTAAGCACCCAGTGGTGCTGATGAGGACTTTGTCAGGGTTGGTTGTGATTCTCCATTTCTTCTCCCACCTGGCAGTTCTATTTAGTTCTTCATTCATTTTCTCAATTGCTCTCCTATGCTTCTTTGCACCAGCTGTAGGGGTGGAGGAGACAACATGGATGACATTGTCTGCGAATGGGTGGTGATGATGTCGGTATGTTCAGGTTGGGGGAGGTCGTTGATGTATATGTTGAAGAGGACAGGGCTGAGGCAGGAGCCTTGGGGTACTCCTGCTGTTGGTGTGAAGGGGGTTGATTCCGCTCTGTGGAAGGTGGGGATGATTTTTCTTCCTGTTAAGAAGTTGTAGATGAGCCTGAGAAAGGTCCAGTTGTGATCAGGGAGGTCTGCGAGTTTGTAAATGGACAGTCGTGCCAAAGGCTGTCGAAGGCCTTGTGCACGCCCCTGGTGGCGATAAGGGCGAGGTTCCCTTGCTTCTTCAGGCTGGTCACGGCATCATAGATGATGTTTATGGCATGCTGAGTGCTGCGGCGGGACCTGAAGCTGAACTGCCTTTCAGAGAATAGGTGGTTGAACTCGATGTAATAGTTGAGTCTGTTGGAGATTATTCTTTCCAAGACTTTGCCCGTGACTTCGAGTAGGGAGATGAGTCTGTAGTTCTTGGGATTGCGGTTGTCCTTGTTTGGTTTGGCGATGAAGATCATCTTAGCTGTCTTGAAAGCCTCTTGGAAGTGACCAGATGCCAAGATGGCATTGTAGATATTCACCAGAGAGATCTTGCAACAGGTTGCCTGGCTACCACAAGTCCTACAGGTTGCCTGGCTACCACAAGTCCTACAAGTGTGCCTGGCTACCAGAAGTCCTTCAAGTTGCCTGGCTACCAGAAGTCCTTCAAGTTGTCTGGCTACCACAAAGTCCTACAAGTTGTCTGGCTACCAGAAGTCCTTCAAGTTGTCGGGCTACCAGAAGTCCTTCAAGTTGTCTGGCTACCAGAAGTCTTCAAGTTGTCTGGCTACCAGAAGTCCTTCAAGTTGTCTGGCTTCCAGAAGTCTTCAAGTTGTCTGGCTACCAGAAGTCCTTCAAGTTGTCTGGCTACCAGAAGTCCTTCAAGTTGTCTGGCTACCAGAAGTCCTTCAAGTTGTTTGGCTACCAGAAGTCCTACAAGTTGTCTGGCTACCAGAAGTCCTTCAAGTTGCCTGGCTACCACAAATCCTACAAGTTGCCTGGCTACCACAAATCCTACAAGTTGCCTGGCTACCACAAGTCCTACAGGTTGCCTGGCTACCACAAGTCCTACAGGTTGCCTGGCTACCACAAGTCCTACAGGTTGCCTGGCTATCACAAGTCCTACAAGTTGCCTGGCTACCACAAGTCCTGCAAGTTGCCTGGCTACCACAAGTCCTACAAGTTGCCTGGCTACCACAAGTCCTACAATTCATCTGGCTACCACATCTGATATTTGTTAATTTATTCTACTGTGGGGTGTATTTAGGTGGATTAAGCAAAATGTCTATATAAACGTTTTATGTTTACATAGCTACACGATATTTAATGTGGCCCAGAGCCATATTATTACCACTGAGTTTAATCATTTCTAACTACCTTTAGATGCCATCTCAAACAAAGGGAGAAGTAATGAATAATTCATGCCGAGAATTGTAAACAAAAACGTTATGTATTAACCGTTTCAGGGTCCGTCCCATAGATCTACGGCTTCACGTTGTGTCCAAACTGTAGATCTACGCCAAAATTCTAGCGCCATCAAATTTAGCGCGAAAACGCTCATAGGCCTACATGTGAGAGAACGGGTCTGCGTGGTGGGTGTGCACCATAAACAAAAAATCTAGGCGCCCGCATAGCATTGTGGGAACGCCGGCTCAGTTACCCTTGTTCACCATGCCTCGTCGCAAGTCAGCTCTCGCTCCCCGGAAAATTGGGACTCTCCTCTCCCTATCTGATAGTTCTGACACTGATGGAAGTGGAAATGAAGACGAATTCTACGGCTTTGATCAGTTAGTGACCGAAAAGAATGACCAGGATATCGATAATAGTGCAGAAAACCCTGACGATCCTCAACCTTCTACCTCTGGTGTGGGCACTCGTGACTCACGGTCGGTTGTTCCTCAACGCAAGAGAAAACTAATATTTTCGTGTGGCCAGGCCTCTGACTTCAGTAATGATGATGATAGTGACGTGGATTGTGATTTTATTGCGCTCGACGATCATTCGAGTAGTGATAGTGAGGAATCATATTCACCAGTGAAGCGTCGGTATGTTTGCCACCGCATGCGCTCGGGTAGTGTACCCTATGCTGTGCCCAGGGGACGGAGTACATCCCGGAGTAATCCTGTGGCCCAACACCAGTTTTAGGTAGTGATAGTGAGGATGATGTGGCTACACTTGGCATGGATAGACCACAGGCATCAGTGGATGGTGTTAGTGGTGATGGTAGTGGCACCGCCATGCGTGACTCACCAGGCCACGCTGGGACCCACGCTGCTGACTCGTCAGTTCAAGGACAAAGCGGAGCGCCAGCCACCAGCCCACCACAACCACAACCACCCGCACAACCAGCCTATGATGTCCAGTATCCACCAGCAAACCGTATGTGGGATTGGCAGCAAAATCCCAATTTTGTTCCCAAGCCTCACCACTTTGATGACTCTCAAAGTGGAATTCTACCTACTTGTCCCCTTGGAACCACGGCCAATGAACTGGAATTCTTTGAATTATTCTTTGACCAGCCATTGATGGAAATATTGTCAGGGAAAGTACATAAGTATTTTGAGTACACCATGGCAAATACGATCTTATCACCACAGTCAAGACTACACAGGTGGAAAGAGACGACTGTTGCAGAAATGTATTTGCTTTTTGCAACAATAATGCTTATGCTCATGTCTATAAGCATAATATAAAAGCATACTGGTCCACAGATCGGCTAATTTCTACCCCAGTCTTCAGTGAAATCATACCAGTGAACAGGTTTATCTTACTCTTACGTATGTCGCACTTCTCTGAAAACCAGGCCTGACAGAAGTGACAGGTTATACAAGATTAGAAATGTTTTCATGTATCTCAAACAAAAGTTCAGCATATACTTTTATCCATTCAAGAATATTGTAATTGACGAGTCTTTGATTTGTTCAAAGGTAGACTGTCATTCAAGCAGTATATACCGAGCAAGAGGAAACGCTTGGTATAAAACTGTTTGTACTCTGTGATTGTGACAGTGGCCTGGTGTTGGATATTGTTGTATACACGGGATGTATAAAACATTGAAAGATCCAAGATGTTATTGGGTATCTCAGGTGACGTGTGAGAAACATGGTGGCACCTTATCTTGGTAAGGGCATCATATGTACCGATAACTGGTACACAAGCCCATTAATCAGTGATTTCATGCGAGTGAACAAACAGATGTGTGTGGCACAGTGCGTTCTAATCGTAAACATATGCCAGGTTTCAACGCAGGTGCTCGTGGTGATACGTGCAGGTGTTTACTGCCAATGACATGGCATTACGGTGGCATGACAAACAGAATGTCACATTGGTTGACAACCATCACCGTATAATGAAGACGTGGCAAAGTTGATCGAGTGACTAAGAACGTATTCGAAAACCAGTGACAGTGATTGATTATACAGAAAACTGCGCTTGTTGACAAATGTACATGCAGATGGTTTTGTTGACGTGTTCGTAAGAGTTACAAGTGGTATATGAAACTTTTCTTCCATCTCATGGACATTTCAATGCTCAATGCATAAATATGTACCAAATAAAGACTGGCAACAGACCACCGGTATGGTGAATTTTGTTCTGTTGTCAGACAACTCATAATGAAGTACAGTAAGAACACCTGCTATACAACACGTCCTCGAATTCCTCAGGATATACCCAAGCGTTTGAGGATGGGAAGGTGATCATTTCATATACAACTTCCTTCAACTCAGAAGAAATTTGCTCAGAAGAGATGCAATTGTCTGTGCACAAACAAAACGACGGCAACATAAGACGCGAAGACACTCGGTTTATGTGTGAGGAATGTAAGGTCCTCTGTGCATCGTGCCTTGTTTCAAGGAGTTCCACAAGCTCCAGCAGTTCTAAAACATGTCCAGTGATTGTAAATATGTAAATATATGATAGAACATTAGTATTATACAAGATTTGTGCATGTTTATTGTATTAAACAACAGTGGTAAACAATAATATGATAACTTTAGTGCGGTTATTGTGTTCAATACAGTGAGTTTATATATATACATGTCCATTATATACAGTATTGGTCTCTCAGGCCCCAAATGTTAGTAGGAATAGAAAAAAAATGGAAAAGAAAAGAAAAAACAAGAAAAACCGCAAAATAATGTAATGCGCGTATGTGGAATTCGTCGATGTTGCCGCCACCACATCATTTTTGACAAACTTCTTGGCACTGTATCTTGGTAAGTACTGATCAGAAATTTTTTTTTTTGTCTTATTACCTTCACAAAAATATGCTCTTTAATTTTGTAAGAAAAAATAATTTTTTTTTTTTTTCAAAATTTCTTGGACACTGGAGCACCACTTCAGATTTTGGCCTTGGACCCTGAAGGGGTTAAGGGGAGTGACGTAATGTTTTCCCTCTGTCCGGCTACCACACCTTCTTTGTATATAAACGTAAAATGTTTATATGCTATGTAACGTGTTTCTTATATAATTTTGAAGAAAATATCATAGATGGATTAATGAAAATGTCTATATTGATGTAAAATTAGACATGTAATGTGCCCAAGAGTGATTATTATTACATAATAGAGAGATGTGCATATGGAGAATGTAAACAAACCGCGTGGCCCACCCCGTATTTGATAGACCACTTGCCGTATAGAAAGTTTTGGTCATAATTTGATATTGCTGTATTAGCAGAACGCCGTAAGGCGAAACGCCGAAAAGCAGGGCCCTACTGTACTTCTTTTTTCTGTTTTCTATTTTTTTTGTTTCAGTGGTCTACAAATTTTGAATAATTTTGTGGTTTGGAGAAAAAAAATTATTTCACCTTGTGGCTTTTGAAGTGCTGAAAGTAAATGTGACAATAATAATGATCAGTTAGCTAAAGGAAATTGTATGTATTTTTTTATTCAGTTACACATTGTGGTTATATGAAACTGTATACTATATGGATTAGACAATTATGCATTGTGAGTTTGAAACGAGAGCCTTTTCCCTGTACGATTTATTTACTCTCCCTCCCTAAAGATAACAGCAGAGACTGAAGTCCATATGGGTCTTTATAAATAGAACCAATTTGCCATTTTAAGCATCCTTTCCATATTTGGTGACCCACAATTAGCCAATAATGATTAGTTTTACTTCTGAAGCACTTTTTGCTGTAGACCATTGTTATTGTCCTTGGATTGTCACCCTGATAAGCTCTGTGATCCATCCTGTGAAGGTGTACTTCAAGTGCCACATAATCCTTTATCTATGGGTCGTACTGTATAAAGAGGTGTGAGGTGGTAAAACCAAGCTGGATATTTAGTTCATGATTCTGCATCATCTCTACAGGATGATTGTGGGCACTTTCAAGAATGTGAAAGGAAGGTTGTTTCTGGCCCCATCATTGCTGGTAGTAGATTGGTAAGAACTATCAAGGAGGTACTACCATTCTGCCAGATGTGTGAAATGGAAACCTGCTAGTTTTTTTTTTTTTTTGTTTTTTTTTGCAGCAGGACTGCTGATCTTTTCTTTATCACATGAACACCCAAAATGACAGGCACAGTAGATCTTGCATACTTTTATCTACATTCATTATACATACACTTTTATATTGGATGTTCTTAATAGTTCTTAACCTTGTAATATTTTCTTACCAATCTAGAAGGCCTGATTTGAGACCAGACCTTGGGGAAGATAACCCCTAGAACCACTAAACAAATAACAAATATCATATATGCCATATCGTTATGCTGTTAAATGTGGGAGTGCCTCACTTATACAGTAGGTTAGGTTCCAGTCTACTGCTGTAAAGCAAAAATCACTGTTCAGTGGAACCTCTGTTTTTGTGATTAATCTGTTCAAAAAAGCTTGACAGAAACTGAAGCAATATTTCCCATAAGAAATACTTAATGTAAATCCAATTAATCTGTTCCAGATACCCAAAAATATTAACAAAAAATACATTTTATAGAGAATAACTAGTATAGTTTTACGTACAAACTAGGGCATACAAAAACCGAAGTTCCACTGTACATAATTTGAAACAGCCATTTTTTTACTTTCAGACACACACAAAAAGCCTGATAACATATTTACACTATCATATAATAAGTAAGCAATAGAATTAGACTTGAAAAATGCATACACAGTTCACACATTGCTTACCTTAACCCTTTGACTGTCGCGGCCGTAGATATACGTTTGTGAGGTACCGTGTTTGACGTATATATACTCATAAATTCTAGCGGCTTCAAATCAGGCAGGAGAAAGCTAGTAGGCCCACATGTGAGAGAATGGGTCTGTGTGGTCAGTGTGCACCACATAAAAAAAATCCTGGAGCACGCAGTGCATAATGAGAAAAAAAAAACTCCGACCGTTTTTTTTAATTAAAATGCCGACTTTGTGGTCTATTTTCGTATAGTATTTGTGGTTGTATTCTCGTTTCTGGTCTCATTTGATAGAATTGAAACTATATAATAGAAATGGAGGTGATTTTGATTAATTTTACTATAAAAAAGAACCTGGAAATGGAGCACAAATACAGGAAATGTTTGTTTTTTGGGCCGATGTTCAAAAGTAAAACAAATGATGTCATTGTCCAATAAATGTCCAAATAGCATTCTAATATGCAGTCATGAATGGGTTGATGAAATTTTTTTACAATTATTACAGTATTGCAGTAGTCTGCATAACAGTAAATCTTCTATTTTTGTTTGAATAAAATTTCAAAATAAAAAGCAAGAGTAATATCACAGGGACCTGGGGGACATGACTGATGAACAAAGAAAATCTTATTTTTTGAGCCAGGAATGTCTGCATTGTTCATTCTGGGGCCTTATTTTGAAATTGTCGTTATTTTTTAATTTTCGGTGAAATTGGCCAAATTGCAAATTTCTGACCATGTTATTGGGTTAGTTGAAATCGGTAAATGGGCAGTTTCTTTTGCTCAATCGATAGAAAAAATAGAGTTCTGAAGAAATAGTTATGAGTTTGGTTGACTGGAATAACGGAATTAGCCGAAAATAGGGCTCAAAGTGGGCGAAATTGCCGATTTTTAAATATCGCCGAAGTCGCTAACTTCGCGAGAGCGTAATTCCGTCAGTTTTCCATCAAATTTCGTTTTTTTGGTGTCTTTACAATCGGGAAAAGATTCTCTATCATTTCATAAGAAAAAATAATTTTTTTTTTTCGAATATTTTGCGACACCAGGAGTAACTTCAGGATTGGGGCCTTCGACAGTCAAAGGGTTAAAAAAATTTTCATTCTTAGCAAATAGTGAGTGGTGAATGTATATATTGTAGGAAGTCTGAATAAATGAAGAATGGGTATAATTGAAAACTAGTGTGTTGGCAAAATACTATAAAACGGAGCTCTGTAAGGCAGGGGCTCTCCTGTAATGGGAAAATAATTTCTCGTTACCCGTAAGGCAGGGGTCAGCATCCTTTTATCTAAATTTGTGGGCCTCCAGATGTACCAGACTTTACCTATCTGCGGACTGCTCAAAAAGGGTAATGTTGAATCATGGTTGACATATGACTATTACAGTGGTCTGTATAAGCTTCTTTTACAAATTTTAAATTTTAATGTGGCCCACTTGAACAGAAAGATTGGTGAAACCTGAAATACTTGAAGATTCTGTGACCAGTCAATGAGTAAGCATAGCTTGATTAATGATACTCAGCATGGATTCACAAGAGGCCGGTCTTGTCTAACTAATTTATTAACTTTCTTCAGTAAACCTTTTGAGGCTGTTGACCACAATAAAGAATTTGATATTGTTTACTTAGATTTTAGTAAGGCATTTGATAGAGTTCCGCACCAAAGACTGTTGAAGATTGAGACATGCGATCATGGGATTTTTTACAAAGAATCTTCAAAACTT
>NC_069425.1:1466127-1496059 GCF_026875155.1 Cherax quadricarinatus
GTGTGTGTGTGGGGTGTGTTGTGTGTTTGTGTGTTACTCACCTATTGTGGTTGCAGGGGTCGAGTCTTAGCTCCTGGCCCTGCCTCTTCACCGGTTGCTACTGGGCCCTTCTTCCCCGCTCCATGTGTGTGTACTTGTTGTACTCACCTATGTGAGTTGCGGGGGTCGAGTCTTAGCTCCTGGCCCGCCTCTTCACTGTTGCTACTAGGGCCCTCTCTCTCGCTCCATGGTGTGTATCACCTTGTTAATCACCTATGATGGATTGCGGGTCGAGTCCGACTCCTGGCCCACATCTTCATGATCTACTAGGTACTCTCCTTGAGCGTGAGCTTTATCAATACTCTGCTTAAGCTATGAATGGATCCTGCCTCATATCATCGCTCGTTCCCAAACTATTCCCACTTACTGATACTTGTGGCTGAAGAAATACTTCTAACATCCTGTCTTTCACTGTGTCATTCAGTTTCCAATGTGTCACCTTGTTACTAGTGTCATCTCTGGATACATCCTGTCTTTGTCCACCTTGTAATCGTCAGTATTTTGTATTTCTTATCATTCCTCCCTATCTCTCTGTCTACTAGTGTCGTCAGTTGTTTCCTTAACCTTCTGCCGTGGACATGCTTTAGTTGGGATAGTCTTGTTGTAGAACCTGTGCATGTGTGTGGTGAGTTGATGTGTGTGTGTGTGTGTGTGTATGTGTGTGTGTGTAGTGTGTGTTGTGTGTGTGGTGTGTGTGTGTGTGTGTGTGTGTGTGTGTGTGTGTGTGAGTGTCAGTGTCCTGTCAGTGTGTGTGTTTGTGTGTGTGTGTGTGTGTGTACTCACCTATTTGTATCACCTATTTGTGGTTGCGGGGTCGAGTCTTAGCTCCTGGCCCCGCCTCTTCACGGTTGCTACTGGGCCCTCTTCTCCGCTCCATGAGCTTTATCAAACCTCGTCTTAAAACTGTGTGTACTCACCTATTTGTGTTGCAGGGGTCGAGTCTAGTCCTGGCCCTGTTGTGTGTGGTGAGTGTGTGTGTGATGTGTGTGTGTGTACTCACCTAGTTGAGGTTGCAGGGGTCGAGTCCGAGCTCCTGGCCCCGTGTGTGTGTGTGTGTGTGTGTGTGTGTGTGTGTGTGTGTGTGTGTGTGTGTGTGTGTGTGTGTCTCAACAATCAATATTTGCACCAATAACTCATTACAGTTGTGACGGGTGTGGAAGTGTGAATTGCTCATTACACTATAATTTGTTCATGATTGTAGCCATGTATAAACGAAAAGTACCATTCTTACAGAATTCATTACCTTTGTAACTTGTGGTCATTACCTTTGTCCCTTAGTTCAGCTATCAAAACTTTGGGGGCCCAGTCCCTGGGACCCATTACGTACCTTGTAATCTGTAAATACCTTTGTAACTTGCCATGATTGTGACCAGACCTACTGGAGTTCATTACCTTTGTAAATTGTGATTTCCATTACCTTTGTAAATTGTGAGTTCATTACCTCTGTAACTTGTCAGCATTCAAAACTTTGGAGTCCAGTCCCTGGACCATTTTGTACCTTGTTAATCTTTTGACTACCGCCCCAGGATGGGTATGGGGTGCATAATAAACATATTAAACTAATAACTAACTAGTCATGACGATCGTAACCAGATATAAACATGGGTATGGGGCACATGATAAAAATATTAAGCTAGCTACTATCGCTTCGCTAAGACTCCCCTTACCCTGATTTTTACTACCCTACATTCTTATTGCCACTTCTGCAATTGTTGCATTACCTTTTCTACTGAGGCCCTAGCTCTGTGATCGAAATATAAGATATTATGATGGTTATGTTGGTTATACAAGGTGTTGCTGGAACACCCGTGCTCTGTGGTCAGATTGGGATTTTAGATTTTGCCACCGAAGTGGCTAGTTTATTGTGTACCCCATATCCATCCTGTGGACGGTAGCGCAAGAACATATGGAAAACACAAAGGCCTCGGAATAGGCCCAAAGGGTTAACAGGAATACATTGGGATTTATATTACATATCTATAGTTCACTCATTTTTACTAAGCAAATTTAGGAATTTGCTTAGTATATCTGGTATCTTATTTCATTATAAGATTTTGACATGTCACATAGGTTATTTACTGTCTGTCTCTGTATTCCCTCAATAAGTGGACAATTAAGCATATACTGTTCAAGACAGTAAACTATACCCCTGATCACATAATTTGCATTTAGTTTGTTTCATCATCTGTGTGTCTTCCAAACTGCCAGAAGTACTTGTAACCAACCCTAAGTCGGGCCCACTAAACATCAGTCAGCCTGTTCACATTGCAAGTTGCTCCATAAACATACGTATTATCTATGTTCATGTTATCATTGTGGGTTATAGATTGCTCAGGTTTCAAAACTGCATTCCTATAAAAAATCATTTTCATTATTTACTTTTTCTCCTAATATTTCTAATGCTAGACACAGTTTATACAAGTTATATTCTACATTCTCCTTCGGGGTACTCTTCTTTGCTAACATAGCTTTATCATGAAGGAGTAATCGAATGTGTGAGGGGAAATCCATTTAATTGTACATTAATTCCTTTGTCCTGGATTTTGAGTATCTGTCCTGGTTTTCTCCAATGAGCATGTTGTTGGAGTCATTATATGAGTTAAGAGCCTTCAGTGAGGGCATAAAATCAGTAATGATGATAGAGTCAAGCTCAGTGTATAAGTTAGCTTTAGCGCCATTAGGTTTGAAACAATTCAGTTTACAATGTAGACGCCCAGTTGTTAATTCTTATCCCTTTGTTCAAGAAGTTTATTATCGTTATTAAGAAGGGAGGTGGCAACAAGAGCGATGCAGCCCTGCCAGAAGACTCTGTTTAGATCCATCAGTTGTATTTTACTTGTGATAACTTATTACTACCAGCTAGGGTGAGAAATTGCTCTGTGATCAGTAATATAAAAGGAATATAATAGATAATGTAGTTATACAAGGTGTTGCAAGACACCTGTGCTCTGTGGTCAGTAATATAAGAGGAATATGAGTTTATGCTAGTTATACAAGGTGTTGCAGGAACACCTGTGTTTTGTGGGTCAGTAATATAAGGGGAAATATGATAGTTTTGCGGGTTTATACAAGGTGTTGCAGGAACACCTGTGCTCTTTTGGGCCCGTAATATAAGAGGAATATGATAGTTTATGCTAGTTATACAAGGTGTTGCAGGAACAACTGTGCTGTGTTGACAGAAATATAGAGGAATATGATAGTTTATGTGGTTTTACAAGGTGTTGCAGGAAAACTGTGCTTTGTGGTCTAAATAAAAGAGGAATATGATAGATTATGCTAGTTATACAGGTTTTGGCAGGAACACCTGTGCTCTGTTGACAGAAATATAAGAGGAATATGATAGATTATGCTAGTTATAACAGGTGTTGCGGAACACCTGTGCTATGTTGGCGTAATATAAGAGGAATATGATAGTTTATGCTAGTTATACAAGGTTGCGGGAACAACCTGTGCTATTTTGGGCAGTAATAAAAGAGGAATATGATAGTTTATGTGGTTTTACAAGGTGTTACAGGAACACCTGTGCTCTGTTGGCAGTAATATAAGAGGAATATGATAGTTTATGCTAGTTATACAAGTGTTGCAGGAAACCTGTGCTCTGTGGTCAGTAATATAAGAAGGAATATGATATTTTTATGCTAGTTAAAACAAGGTTGTTGCAGGAACACGTGCTCTGTTGGCAGTAATAAAAGAGGAATATGATAGTTTATGCTAGTTATACAAGGTGTTGCAGGAAACCCTGTGCTCTGTGGTCAGTAATATAAGAGGAATATGATAGTTTTTGCTAGTTTTTACAAGGTGTTGCAGGAACACGTGCTCTGTTGGCAGTAATATTGAAAATATGATAGTTTATGCTAGTTATACAAGGTGTTGCAGAACCCACCGTTGCTCTTTTGGCAGTAATATAAGAGGAATATGTTTAGTTTATTAGTTTACAAGGTGTTGCGGGAAACACACTGTGCTCTGTTGGGCAGTAATATAAGAGGAATATGATAGTTTATGCTAATTATACAGGTGTTGCGGGAAAACCCCTGTGCCTGTTGGCAGTAATATAAGAGGAATTTGATGTTTATGTAGTTATACAAGGTGTTGCAGGAACACCTGTGCTTGTTGGCAGTAATATAAGAGGAATATGATAGTTTATGTAGTTATACAAAGGTGTTGCGGGAAAACACCCGTGCTCTGTGGTCAGTAATACACAAGATGGTTTCCCTCGACCTAACTGCTGCCGCCCAGGCAGGAGAAAAAACATGTCTTCTTGGGGAGTATTATGGCCGATGTAGGCGACAAGGCAAAGAATAAAGAAGAAGATACGTAGGTGTTGCAGAAGGTGGGTGAGGAATGGTGTTTGATGTTACTGTAGATTGTGCAGTTAGAGTAGGGGTTGATACTACGTTATCCCTCGACCTTCAGGGTTTGCTCACTCATTTTTACTATGTCTTGCTTTTCACTTCGATGACTCGTTAATAACCTCCCTCTGGGGGGTTATTGTACTCGCTCGTCATCTGCAAGTGATCAGTGAAATGTTGTTATGTTAGTCTTAAATCGACCTCCCCCCCCCCATCCCCACTTTTCCCGTGAGTGTTAATGGATGAAAAGACCCGTGGTTCTGACCCTACGAAATGTTTTCTGGGGGTCAGTATGAGGTACATTAATCACCTGCTGTAGAAGTAACAGCAATCACCTCTAGAAATAACCCCCGTCTCCCGCTGTACAGGCTAGAGCAGTCAACTGCTGTAAAGGCAAAAACAAATCACTTGCTGTAGAGGCAATAATCACCTTTTGTAGAAAATAAGCAACGATCACCTGTAGAGGTAACAGTCGCCTGCTGTAGAGGCTAGAACAAGCATCTCTTGTGAGGCTGCAGCAATTACCTTCTGTAATAATAAAAATAATCATAATTATTTCTATTTCTGTAAGTACTATATAACTACAGACCCATCTGATGTCAGTTACCCGCTATATAGAAAACCCAGGTTATGCAGAGCATTTCAGGGGAACTTCCCCTCAAGGAAGGTTCCTTGATGTTGGTGAGGGGCTCTTGATTTAGGGAAAATTTGGGTCTGTGCTCCAGTTCCCCGAATTAAGCCTGAATGCCCTTTCCCCATCCCCCCCCTGGCGCTGTTAATCCTCCGGGTTTTTGCGTTCCCCTTGATTATAATAATAATAAAATTTAAGGCAACTTAGGTTAATCTTGTTCCCCAGGATGCAACCCGCACAGTCGACTAGCATCCAGATATCTACTTGCTGCTAGGTGAACATAGGTAAAGGAACACCAATCACCTGCTGTAGAAGGAACAGCAGTACCTGCTGTAGAAGGAACAGCAGTCACCTGCTGTGAAGGAACAGCAGTCACCTGCTGTAGAAGGAACAGCAGTCACCTGCTGTAGAAGGAACAGCAGTTTACCTGCTGTAGAAGGAACAGCAGTCACCTGCTGTAGAAGGAACAGCAGTCACTGCTGTAGAAGGAACAGCAGTCACCTGCTGTAGAAGGAAACAGCGTCACCTGCTGTAGAAGGAACAGCAGTCACCTGCTGTAGAAGGAACAGCGTCACCTGCTGTAGAAGGAACAGCAGTCACCTGCTGTTGAAAGGAACAGCAGTCCCTGCTGTGAGGAACAGCAGTCACCTGCTGTAGAAGGGGAACAGCAGTTTACCTGCTGTAGAAGGAACAGCAGTCACCTGCTGTAGAAGGAAAAGCAGTCACCTGCTGTAGAAGGAAAAAGCGTCACCTGCTGTAGAAGGAACAGCAGTACCTGCTGTTGAAAGGAACCAAACCAGTTTACCGCTGTAGAAGGAACAGCAGTCACCTGCTGTGAAGGAACAGCAGTCACCTGCTGTAGAAGGAAAACAGCAGTCACCCGCTGTGAAGGAACAGCCCGTCACCTGCTGTAGAAGGAACAGCAGTCACCTGCTGTAGGGAAAGGAACAGCAGTCACCTGCTGTAGAAGGAACAGCAGTCACCTGCTGTAGAAGGAACACGCAGTCACCTGCTTTTAGAAGGAACAGCAGTCACCTGCTGTAGAAGGACAGCAGTCACCTGCTGTAGAAGGAACAGCAGTCAACCCGCTGTAGAAGGAACAGCAGGGCACCCGCTGTAGAAGGAACAGCAGTCACCCGCTTTTAGAAGGAAAAAGCAGTCACCCGCTGTAGAAGGAACAGCAGTCACTGCTGTAGAAGGAAACAGCAGTCCCCTGCTGTAGAAGGGAACAGCAGTCACCTGCTGTTAGAAAGGGAAAAGCAGTCACCTGCTGTAGAAGGAACAGCAGTCACCTTTCTGTAGAAGGAACAGCAGTCACCTGCTGTAGAAGGAACAGCAGTCACCTGCTGTAGAAGGAACAGCAGTCACCTGCTGTAGAAGGAAACAGCAGTCACTGCTGTAGAAGGAACAGCAGTCACCTGCTGTAGAAGGACAGCAGTCACTGCTGTAGAAGGAACAGCAGGAAGTGGCCCCCAGAACAACCCGAATCTGTATTGAGCTTCAGGTTTGGGGAGATTGAGCACCCAAGCCATACAGTCCCGTGGTGACAAGTGATAGCAAGTATTCCATCCCTGTTCAGAATTCCTTTGTGCCTTACGCACTTTAGAGGAAGAAAAACCCCAGTGTTGCTTACATACTGAAGAGACTAAAGTAATCACGTGCTGCAGGAGCCCGCCCGCAGCAAAGGGGGGCCAATAACCAGGGGGCACACTTGACCAGGATACGATTGGCCTGTCACAGTTTCCTTTATACCAGGTTGTGTTGTTATATATATTCTTCAACATTAAGTGGGTTGTATAAAGGAGATAGCTGTATTTTGGGCATTTTGGGTAAAACTATTCTTTTTTAAAAAACCCAATGTACTGTAACCCCCCCCTAACTCAGAAAATTTTAATAAATTTTTACCGGGGGGGGTTTTTTTTTGGGGAAAAACCGGGGTTTTGGGTTTTTAAAAAAAAACCCGGGGGGGGGTTTTTTGGGGGGGGGGTTTTTTTTTTTTTAAAAAGGCCCCCCCAAAAAAAATTTTTTGGTTTTAAAAAAATTTAAAAAAGGGGGGGCCCCCCCGGGGGGAAAAAAAAAAATTTTTAAAAAAAAACCCCCCCTTGGGGAAAAAAGGGGGGAATTTTTAGGGGAAATTTGCCCCCGGTAAAAAAAAATTTTTTTTGGGGGAAAAAACCCTTTTTAAAAAAATTTTTTTTTGGGGGGGCCCCCTTTTTTTTTAAAAAATTTTTTTTTTGGGGGGCCCCCCCCTTTTTTTTAAAAAACCCTTTTTTTTAAAAGGGAAAAAATTTTTTAAAAAATTTTTTTGGGGGGGCCCAAAAAATTTTTTTCCCCCCCAAAGGGGAAAAGGGCCCCCCCCCCGGGGGTTTCCCGGGGGGGAAAAAAAATTTTTTTAAAAAAAAACCCCCGGGGGGGGGGTTTTTTTTAAAAAAACCCCCAAAAAAAAAGGGGGGCCCCTTTAAAAAAAAAACCCCCAAAAAAATTTTTGGTATGGAAAAAAAAAAGGGGGTTTTTGGTTTTTTAAAAGGGGGAAAAAAACCCCCCAACCCCCGGGGGGGAAAAAAAATTTTTTTTCCCCCTTTTGTTTTGGGGAAAAAACCCTTTTTTTAAAAAAAAAAAAAAAAGGGGGCCCCCCAAAAAGGGGAAAAAAAAAAACCCCCAAAATTTTTTTTCCCCCCCGGAAAGTTTTTTAAAACCTTTTTTTGGGGGGTTTTTTTTTTTAAAAAAATTTTTTTTTAAAAAAAAATTTTTTTTGGGCTTAAAAAAAATTTTTTTTTTAAAAACCCTTTTAAAAAAAAACCCCCTTTTTTTCCGGGTTTTTTTTTAAAAAAAATTTTTTTTTAAAAAAAAAAAAATTTTTTTTTTAAAATTTAATTTTTTTTTTTCCCCTTTTTTCCCGGGAAATTTGGAAAAAAAAAAGGGGGGAAAAAATTTGGGTTTTTTTGGGGGCCCCAAAATTTTTTTTTTTTAAAATTTTTTCCCAAAAATTTTTTTTTCCAACCCAATTTTGGTTTTTTTCCCCCCAAAAAAACCCCCCCAAACCCCCTTTTTTTAAAAAAAGGGGCCCCAACCCCCCAAAATTTTTTTTTTTTTTAAAAACCCCCCCCCCCCAAAAAAGGGGGGGGGGCCCCCCCCCCCCGGGCCCCCTTTTTTCCAAATTTTCCAAAATTTTTTTTCCTTTTTTTTTTCCCCTTTTTTTTTTTTCCCGGGTTTTCCCTTTTTTTTTTTTTTTCATTTTTTTTTTCCCCTTTTCCCCTTTTTTTTTTAAAATTTTTTTTTTTTCCCAAATTTTTCCTTTTTTAAAAAATTTTTTTTGGGGTTTTTTAAATTGAAATTTTTTTTTCCCAAAAAAAAACCCCCAAAATTTTAAAAATTTTTAAAAAAAATTTTTTTGGGGGTTTTTTTTTTAATTTTTTTAAAAAAAAATTTTTTTTTTTAAAAGTAGGAATTATTTTTTAAATGAAAGTACTTTTTCCCCCCCCGGTTATCAGCCGTAAATTTTTTGGGGGGGCCCAAGGGGAAAAAAAAAAAAAAAAAAAAAATTTTTTTAAAAATTTTTTGGGCCCCTTTTAAAAAAAATTTTTTTTTTAAAAAATTGCCGGAAAAAACCCTTTTTTTCCTTTTTAAAAAAAAAAAATTCCAAAAAAAGGGTTTTAAAAAAAATTTTAATTAAAATTTAACTCCCCCGGAAAAAAAATAAAAAAACCCGTTAAAATCATTATTTACCCCAAAAAATTTGGGTTTTTTTTAAAAAAAAAACCCCCCCCCCCCCAAACCCCCCCCGGGGTTTTTTTAAAAACCCCCCCTTTTTTTTTAAACCCCCTAAAAAAATTTTTTCCCCCAAAAACCCCTTTTTTTTTTTGGGGAAAGGGGGGGGGGGGGGGAAAAAAAAAGGGGGGGGTTTTTTTTTTGGGGCCCCTTTTTAAAAAATTTTCCCCCCCCCAAAAAATTTCCCCAAAAAATTTAAAAATTTTTTTTAATTTTAAAAAGGGGGGGGGTTTAATTTGGTTTTTAAATTGGGGGGAAAAATTCCCCCAAAACCCCAAAAAAAAAAAAACCCCCCCCTTTTTTTTTGGGGCCCCCCAAAAAAATTTTTTAAAACCCCAAAAAAAAATTTTTTTTTTTCCCCCTTTTGGGGCCCCGGGGGGGTTTTTTTTAAAAAAAAATTTTTTTAGTTTAATTTTGGGCCCCCAAAACCCCAAAGGGGCCCCCCTTTTTTAAAAAATTTTTAAAAATTTTTTTGGGGGGGGTTTTTGGGGGGGGCCCCCCCCCCGGTTTCCTGGAAAAAAAAATTTTTTTTTAAAAAAAAAGGGGGGGGTTTTCCCGGGGGGGGCCCCCCAGGGGCCCCTTTTTCCCAACCCCCCGCTTTTAAAAAAAAAACCCCCCCTTTTTCCCCCCCAAAACCCCCAAAAACCCCCCCGGGCGAAGGGGAAAACCCAAAAAGGGGGGGGGGGAAAAAAAATTTCCCGGGAAAAAAAATTTTTGGGGGGTTAAATTCCCCAAAAAAATTTTTTTTTTTTAAAAAAAAAAAAATTTTTAAAACCCAAAAAAGGGGGAAAAACCCCCCCCAAAACCTCCCTTTTTCCAAAAACCCCGGGAAAAAACCCCCCGGGGGGGTTTTTTCCAAAATTTGGTTTTCCCCCTTTTTCCCCTTAAAATTTTTCCCCCCCCCCCCCCCCGGGGAAAAAAAAATTTTTCCCCCAAAAAAAGTTCCCTTAAAAAAAATTCCCAAAAAAATTTTTAAAAAGGGTTTTTGGGGGAAAAGGGGCCCCCCAAAAATTTTTTGGGGGCTTTAAAAGGGCTCCCTGGCTACCACAAGTCCTACAGTTGCCTAGCTACCATAAGTTGCCTGGCTACCACAAGTCCTACAAGTTGCCTGGCTACCACAAGTCCTACAAGTTGCCTGGCTACCACAAGTCCTACAAGTTGCTGCTACCACAAGTCCTACAGGTTGCCTGGCTACCACAAGCCCTACAGGTTGCCTGGCTACCACAAGTCCTACAAGTTGCCTGGCTACCACAAGTCCTACAAGTTGCCTAGCTACCACAAGTTGCCTGGCTACCAGAAGTCCTACAAGTTGTCTGGCTACCAGAAGTCCTGCAAGTTGTCTGGCTACCAGAAGTCCTGCAAGTTGTCTGGCTACCAGAAGTCCTGCAAGTTGTCTGGCTACCAGAAGTCCTGCAAGTTGTCTGGCTACCAGAAGTCCTACAAGTTGCCTGGCTACCACAAGTCCTACAAGTTGCCTGGCTACCACAAGTCCTACAAGTTGCCTGGCTACCAGAAGTCCTACAAGTTGCCTGGCTACCACAAGTCCTACAAGTTGCCTGGCTACCACAAGTCCTACAAGTTGCCTGGCTACCACAAGTCCTACAAGTTGCCTGGCTACCACAAGTCCTACAAGTTGCCTGGCTACCACAAGTCCTACAAGTTGCCTGGCTACCACAAGTCCTACAAGTTGCCTGGCTACCACAAGTCCTACAAGTTGCCTGGCTACCACAAGTCCTACAAGTTGCCTGGCTACCACAAGTCCTACAAGTTGCCTGGCTACCACAAGTCCTACAAGTTGCCTGGCTACCACAAGTCCTACAAGTTGCCTGGCTACCACAAGTCCTACAAGTTGCCTGGCTACCACAAGTCCTACAAGTTGCCTGGCTACCACAAGTCCTACAAGTTGCCTGGCTACCACAAGTCCTACAAGTTGCCTGGCTACCACAAGTCCTACAAGTTGCCTGGCTACCACAAGTCCTACAAGTTGCCTGGCTACCACAAGTCCTACAAGTTGCCTGGCTACCACAAGTCCTACAAGTTGCCTGGCTACCACAAGTCCTACAAGTTGCCTGGCTACCACAAGTCCTACAAGTTGCCTGGCTACCACAAGTCCTACAAGTTGCCTGGCTACCACAAGTCCTACAAGTTGCCTGGCTACCACAAGTCCTACAAGTTGCCTGGCTACCACAAGTCCTACAAGTTGCCTGGCTACCACAAGTCCTACAGTTTCGAGGTTCGAGGTTCTGACCAGAGCTTTGGTAAGAGAGGAGGGGGGAAGAAGGATGGGTAAAGATGGAAATTGGGAAAGGTTGGGGAGGGAGGAGGGGTAGGTGGGGTTATAAAAGGGTAGTGGCCTATCTACTTTGGTGTAATTTGAATATGCATGTGTGCATATTGAGTAATTTATAAAGAGGTTGGTTTTATGAGTAGGGTATACCTCCTGCCCATCAATTTTGCAATGCTATATTGTGTTATACCAGTGCGTCATTGAATTGGAAGGATGCATACTGCATACAATTTTTTTTTTTTTTTTTTTTTTTTTTTTTTTTTTTTTTTTTTTTTTTTTTTCAAGAGGTTGGTCAGGAGGCGCAGCTGCAGGCGAAGGTTGCCGGGCATTCGATGGAGGTTGGTAGCTCACCTGGAGTCGGCCAGCAAGGCAGTGACTGAGGTGGTGTCCTGCTGTATTGTAGTAGTAGGTGCAACGAGGTCAGTTGTGAGGTGTTGGTTGATAGAAGTGGGTCACCCGGAGATGGGGAGCCTAGTCCATGTTACTGGACATAGAATGGTTCCGGTGGTATCCATTCTTCGTCTGCGGGAGGTCGCTTAAGATTTTGGGACGAGGGAAGTTCTCCTTGTGGATAAAGCGTCGAACTCTTTGTTGGAGGGTCATTCTTTGGGATCTGTGGGGAGGGGTGGTGATGGTATAGTCGATTGTGTTCACTGGTTGGGGGGGATTCTCTCTGTCAGGCACGTAGAGTTCCTGCATGTCATATAGTTGTCTCTTAGTAAGTTTGTCTAATTGGACATTGATTGCGGGGATTCTCTGTTGTATGTGTAGGTCCTCTGATCTGATTCTGTCTCTGAGTCTGGTGTTCGTGATGAAGCGGAGGGCTTTGTTTTGGACTCTTTGGAGTTTTAGCATGTTGGTTTTGGTTGTGAGCGACATGGGTACGCAGGGGTATTCCAGCAGAGGTCTGATCATCATCTTGTACAGGTGTAGTTTGATGTTGGGAGGAGCTGCTTTGAATCGATAAAGTTGGCCAAGGCGGGCTTTCGCTAGGTTCACTTTTTTGGTTATGTGGGTTGTAGAGTTGAGTAATCTGCCGATCTCGTATCCTAGGATCTTGTTTGGATTCCTTATAGCAATACGGGTACCTCTGATGGAAATGCCCCCTTTTTCTTCTATGGTTGACGGTAAGCACCCAGTGGTGCTGATGAGGACTTTGTCAGGGTTGGTTGTGATTCTCCATTTCTTCTCCCACCTGGCAGTTCTATTTAGTTCTTCATTCATTTTCTCAATTGCTCTCCTATGCTTCTTTGCACCAGCTGTAGGGGTGGAGGAGACAACATGGATGACATTGTCTGCGAATTGGGTGGTGATGATGTCGGTATGTTCAGGTTGGGGGAGGTCGTTGATGTATATGTTGAAGAGGACAGGGCTGAGGCAGGAGCCTTGGGGTACTCCTGCTGTTGGTGTGAAGGGGGTTGATTCCGCTCTGTGGAAGGTGGGGATGATTTTTCTTCCTGTTAAGAAGTTGTAGATGAGCCTGAGAAAGGTCCAGTTGTGATCAGGGAGGTCTGCGAGTTTGTAAATGGACAGTCGTGCCAAAGGCTGTCGAAGGCCTTGTGCACGCCCCTGGTGGCGATAAGGGCGAGGTTCCCTTGCTTCTTCAGGCTGGTCCACGGCATCATAGATGATGTTTATGGCATGCTGAGTGCTGCGGCGGACCTGAAGCTGAACTGCCTTTCAGAGAATAGGTGGTTGAACTCGATGTAATAGTTGAGTCTGTTGGAGATTATTCTTTCCAAGACTTTGCCCGTGACTTCGAGTAGGGAGATGAGTCTGTAGTTCTTGGGATTGCGGTTGTCCTTGTTTGGTTTGGCGATGAAGATCATCTTAGCTGTCTTGAAAGCCTCTTGGAAGTGACCAGATGCCAAGATGGCATTGTAGATATTCACCAGAGAGATCTTGCAACAGGTTGCCTGGCTACCACAAGTCCTACAGGTTGCCTGGCTACCACAAGTCCTACAAGTTGCCTGGCTACCAGAAGTCCTTCAAGTTGCCTGGCTACCAGAAGTCCTTCAAGTTGTCTGGCTACCACAAGTCCTACAAGTTGTCTGGCTACCAGAAGTCCTTCAAGTTGTCGGGCTACCAGAAGTCCTTCAAGTTGTCTGGCTACCAGAAGTCCTTCAAGTTGTCTGGCTACCAGAAGTCCTTCAAGTTGTCTGGCTTCCAGAAGTCCTTCAAGTTGTCTGGCTACCAGAAGTCCTTCAAGTTGTCTGGCTACCAGAAGTCCTTCAAGTTGTCTGGCTACCAGAAGTCCTTCAAGTTGTTTGGCTACCAGAAGTCCTACAAGTTGTCTGGCTACCAGAAGTCCTTCAAGTTGCCTGGCTACCACAAATCCTACAAGTTGCCTGGCTACCACAAATCCTACAAGTTGCCTGGCTACAAGTCCTACAGGTTGCCTGGCTACCACAAGTCCTACAGGTTGCCTGGCTACCACAAGTCCTACAGGTTGCCTGGCTATCACAAGTCCTACAAGTTGCCTGGCTACCACAAGTCCTGCAAGTTGCCTGGCTACCACAAGTCCTACAAGTTGCCTGGCTACCACAAGTCCTACAATTCATCTGGCTACCACATCTGATATTTGTTAATTTATTCTACTGTGGGGTGTATTTAGGTGGATTAAGCAAAATGTCTATATAAACGTTTTATGTTTACATAGCTAACAAGACTCTAACAGCGATATTTAATGTGGCCTCAGAGCCATTTATGTACCCTGAGTTTAAATCATTTCTAACTACTTAAGATGCCATACTCAAACAAAGGAGGAGAATGTAATGAAAATTCATGCCGAGAAGTGTAAACAAAAAACCGTTAATGTATTAACCGTTTCAATGGTCCGTCCCATAGATACTACGGCTTTCACGTTGTGTCCAAATCTGTAATTCTACGCCAAAATCTTCTAGCGCCATCAAATTTAAGCGCGAAACGCTATAGGCTCAACATGTGAGTAAGGAACGTGTCTCTGAGCGCGTGTGTTGTGCACCATAAACAAAGAAATCTCGGCTCCCGCAAAGCATTGTGGAACGCCGGCTCAGTTAACCCTTGTTTCACCATGCCTAGCGTCTCAAGTCAGCTGTCATCGCGTCCCCGGTAAAATTTGGAGGACTACTCCTCTCCCTATCTATAGTTATCTGAACTGATGGAAAGTGGAAAATGGAAGACTGAATTCTTAAACGGCTTTGATCAGTTAGTGACCGAAAAGAAATGACCAGGATATCGATTGAAATAGTGCAGAAAACCCTGACATCCTCAACCTCTACCTCTGAGTGTGGGCACCTCGTGACTGCACAGGTCGGGTGTTACCTCACCGCAAGATAAAAAACTAAATAATTTTTCGTGTGGAGCCAGGCCTCTGACTCAATAGCTGATGATGAAGTGACGTGGATTGTGATTTTTATTGCGCTTCAGACATCATTCGAGTAGTGATTACAAGATACCGTGAAGGAAGGAATCAATATCACCAGTGAAGACGTCGGAACTGTTATTTTGCCACCCTGCATTGCCTCCAGTCGTAGGTGTTCCCATAGTCTGTGCCCAGGAGGGACGGAGTACATCCGGAGTAATCTGTGGCCCAACACCAGTTTTAGATAGTGAAAGTTAGGATGATGTGGCGTACACTTGGCATGGATAGACCACAGGACATTCATGGATGGTGTATAGAGGTTGATGTAGATGAAGCAACCGCCATGCGTTACTCACCAGGCCACGCTGAGACCCACGTCTGCTGACAGTCGTAATGTTCAGGTACAAAGCGGAGCGCACAGCAACCAGCCCAACCACAACCAAAACCACCCGCAACAACCAGCCTATGATGTCCAGTATCCACCAGCAAACCGTATGTGGGATTGGCAGCAAAATCCCAATTTTGTTCCCAAGCCTCACCACTTTGATGACTCTCAAAGTGGAATTCTACCTACTTGTCCCCTTGGAACCACGGCCAATGAACTGGAATTCTTTGAATTATTCTTTGACCAGCCATTGATGGAAATTATTGTCAGGGAAAGTAATAAGTATTTTGAGTACACCATGGCAAATACGATCTTATCACCACAGTCAAGACTACACAGGTGGAAAGAGACGACTGTTGCAGAAATGTATTTGCTTTTTGCAACAATAATGCTTATGCCTCACGTCTATAAGCATAATATAAAAGCATACTGGTCCACAGATCGGCTAATTTCTACCCCGGTCTTCAGTGAAATCATACCAGTGAACAGGTTTATCTTACTCTTACGTATGTTGCACTTCTCTGACAAAACCAGGCCTGACAGAAGTGACAGGTTATACAAGATTAGAAATGTTTTCATGTATCTCAAACAAAAGTTCAGCATATACTTTTATCCATTCAAGAATCTTGTAATTGACGAGTCTTTGATTTTGTTCAAAGGTAGACTGTCATTCAAGCAGTATATACCGAGCAAGAGGAAACGCTTTGGTATAAAACTGTTTGTACTCTGTGATTGTGACAGTGGCCTGGTGTTGGATATTGTTGTATACACGGGTAGTAAAACATTGAAAGATACCAAGATGTTATTGGGTATCTCAGGTGACGTAGTGAGAAACATGATGGCACCTTATCTTGGTAAGGGCATACATTATATACCGATAACTGGTACACAAGCCCATTACTCAGTGATTTCATGCGAGTGAACAAGACAGATGTGTGTGGCACAGTGCGTTCTAATCGTAAACATATGCCCAGGCTCAACGCAGGTGCTCGTGGTGATGACGTGCAGGTGTTTACTGCCAATGACATCATGGCATTACGGTGGCATGACAAACGAGATGTCACATTGTTGACAACCATTCACCGTAATGAAATGCAAGACAGTGGCAAAGTTGATCGAGTGACTAATGAACGTATTCGAAAACCAGTGACAGTGATTGATTATACACAAAACATGCGCTTGGTTGACAAATGTGACATGCAGATTGGTTTTGTTGACTGTGTTCGTAAGAGTTACAAGTGGTACATGAAACTTTTCTTCCATCTCATGGACATTTCAATGCTCAATGCATATAATATGTACCAAATAAAGACTGGCAACAGACCACCGTATGGTGAATTTTGTTTGTCTGTTGTCAGACAACTCATAATGAAGTACCAGGTAAGAACACCTGCTATACAACAAGGTCCTCGAATTCCTCAGGATATACCCAAGCGTTTGAGGAGGGAAGGTGATCATTTCATAATACAACTTCCTTCAACTCAGAAGAAATTTGCTCAGAAGAGATGCATCGTTCTGTGCACAAACAAAATGACGGCAACAAAGCTGCAAAGACACTCGGTATATGTGTAAGAATGTAAGGTGCCTCTGTGCATGGTGGCCTTGTTTTACAAGGAGTTCCACAAGCTCCAGCATTCTAAAACCAGTCCAGGTGATAGTAAATATGTAAATATATGATAGAACATTAGTATTATACAAAATTTTGCATGTTAAATGTAATAAACAACAGTGTAAGACATTAATATGATAATAAATTTAGTGCGGTTATTTGTGTTCATAATGAGTTTATATATACAGTGGACCCCCGCATAACGATACCTCGAATTAGACCAATTATGTAAGTGTATTTATGTAAGTGTTTTGTACGTTAATGTTTGGTGTCTGAAATGGACAAAATCTACTTCACAATACTATCTTATGGAACAAATTCGGTCAGTAACTGGCACCTGAACATACTTCTGGAGTGAAAAAATATCTTTAACCCACCGGGGTTCCATCTGTATAATTATATACAGTATTGTCTCTCAGGCCCCAAATGTTAGTAGTAATAGAAAAAAATTGGAAAAGAAAAGAAAAAACTAAAAAACGCTAAATAATGTCATGACCGTATGTGGAATTCGTCGATGGTTGCCAGCCACCCGACACATCATTTATAGAACAAAACTCTAGGCACGATACTCGGTAAGGTACTTGATCAGAATTTATTTTTTTTTTGTCTTATTACCTCCAAAAAATATGCTCATTTAATTATGTAAGAAAAAATTATTTTTTTTTTTTTTCAAACATTCTTGGACACTGGAGGCAACCACTTCAGGATTTGCCTTGGATCCCTGAAGGGTTAAAAACAAGAAGGAAGTAACCCCAAAAAAAAGGACTGCTACCTCAATTCCTAATGAGGGGGATTTCCCTTCTAAATGCCATAACACCATCCACACTTTCTCCCCTTCCTCCCATCCCATCAATCATCACCAGATCTTCATTAAAGGTAAGTGTCAATTATTCTTTCGTTATTTATTGTTATTTATTGTTATTGTTGTTATTGTAATTACTATTCTATTGCATTAAACTTAATATTTCATGTGGAAAAAGTTTTTTTTTTTCATACTTTGGGGTGTCTTGCACGGATTAATTTGATTTCCATTATATCATATGGGGAAAATTGATTCACTTTGCGATATTTTTGGTTTACGATGAGCTCTCAGGAATGGATTAGTATCAGGAACCGGGGGTCCACTGTAAAAGGAAAAGTAATAAGACCAAGAACTATTAAGATAAAATCAAAGAAAACTCAGATGAGTGTGTATAAATAAATGTGTACATGTATGTGTAGTGTGACCTAAGTGTAAATAGAAGTAGCAAGACATACCTGTAATCTTGCATATTTATGTGACAGACAAAAAAATACCAGCAATCCTACCATCATGTAAAACAATTATAGGCTTTTGTTTTACATTCACTTGGCAGGATGGTAGTACCTCCCTGGGTGGTTGCTGTCTACCAACCTACTAGCTATACTACGTGTACAACCATAAACACTATACGAAAATAGACCACAAAGTCGGCATTTTAATTAAAAAATGGTCGAGTTTTTTTTTCTCATTGTGCACTGTGTGCTCCAGGATTTTTTTTTTATATGGTGCACACTGACCACACAGACCCATTCTCTCACATGTGGGCCTACCAGCTTTCTCCTGCTGGATTTGAAGCCGCTAAAATTTATGAGATTATATACGTCAAACACGGTACCTCGTAAGACATATTTTTTTTTTTTTAACACACTGGCCGATTCCCACCAAGGCAGGGTGGCCCAAAAAAGAAAAACTTTCACCATTATTCACTCCATCACTGTCTTGCCAGAAGGGTGCCTTACACTACAGTTTTTAAACTGCAACATTAACACCCCTCCTTCAGAGTGCAGGCACTGTACTTCCCATCTCTAGGACTCAAGTCCGGCCTGCCGGTTTCCCTGAATCCCTTCATAAATGTTAATTTGCTCACACTCCAACAGCATGTCAAGTATTAAAAACCATTTGTCTCCATTCACTCCTATCAAACACGCTCACGCATGCCTGCTGGAAGTCCAAGCCCCTCGCACACAAAACCTCCTTTACCCCCTCCCTCCAACCTTTCCTAGGCCGACCCCTACCCCGCCTTCCTTCCACTACAGACTGATACACTCTTGAAGTCATTCTGTTTCACTCCATTCTCTCTACATGTCTGAACCACCTCAACAACCCTTCCTCAGCCCTCTGGACAACAGTTTTGGTAATCCCGCACCTCCTCCTAACTTCCAAACTACGAATTCTCTGCATTATAGTATTCACACCACACATTGCCCTCAGACATGACATCTCCACTGCCTCCAACCTTCTCCTCGCTGCAACATTCATCACCCATGCTTCACACCCATATAAGAGCGTTGGTAAAACTATACTCTCATACATTCCCCTCTTTGCCTCCAAGGACAAAGTTCTTTGTCTCCACAGACTCCTAAGTGCACTGCTCACCCTTTTCCCCTCATCAATTCTATGATTCACCTCATCTTTCATAGACCCATCCACTGACACGTCCACTCCCAAATATCTGAATAATTCACCTCCTCCATACTCTCTCCCTCCAATCTGATATCCAATCTTTCATCACCTAATCTTTTTGTTATCCTCATAACCTTACTCTTTCCTATATTCACTTTTAAGACATATATATATGACCGAAACAGTCAAAGGGTTAATAAAGTAAAACTCACTTTACTAGCTCGGTAAGGGTACAGGCCACCTTCTTTATTTTCTTCTATGGAGCCCAATATCGAAGATATATTAATAATGGCAGCACGTTTGGCCGCCAGACAGCCCCCATCCATCTGTGAAGCTGCTCTTTTTATTTGTGGGAGTAAAGCCTGCAATAAACAAAAATGGCAATATTTTTATGTCAATTTCCATATTGTAGTCTGGTTATGTTAGACACATCAAACACTACCCATTGTTTATGCATAATTATTGTTCTTGTGATGATGAGGTAAAGGGAGTGATAAGGGAGAAAAAGTCTGTACATAAGGTTTTTAGAAAGTACATATAAGTGATATAAGAAGGGTGGAGTATATAGAGAGTAAAAGAAGAGCAAATGACAGAGTGGGTGAAGTGTTGTCAACAAATTTTGCTGAGAATAAGAAAAAGGCCGAAGAGGGGTTGTCGAGGTGGTTTGGTCATTTAGAGAGAATGGAGCAAAGTAGAATGACTTGGAGGGGGCATAAATCTGTAGGGGAAGGAAGGCAGGGTAGGGGTCATCCTTGAAAAGGTTGGAGGGAGGGAGTAAACGAGGTTTTGTGGGCGAGGGGCTTGGACTTCCAGCAAGCGTGCATGAGCATGTTAGGAGTGAATAGAGCTATGGTTTTTGGGACCTGACAAGCTGCTGGAGTGTGAGCAGGGTAATATTTCATGAAGGAATTCAGGGAAACCAGTTAGCCGGACTCGAGTCCTGGAAGTGGGAGGTACAATGCCTGCACTTTAAAAGAGGAGTTTGGGATATTGGCAGTTTGGAGGGACATCTAAACTGTTGTATCTGATTACCTCTGCAAAGAGTGATTATGCGTGAGTGATGGTGAAAATGTTGAATGATGATGAAAGTTTTGGAGATAAATGGGATGAAAAAGCCTAGGGAACAAATGGCTCTGACAGTTAAAATAGTGGAGTTAATAGATGCAGAGTTGGGGGTATCGGGAAGATGGTGAGTATATTTTGAGGAACTGTTATTTGTTGATGAAGAGAGGGAGGCCATGATTTCATGCATTGGCCAGGGAGGTATAACATCTTTCAGGAGTGAAGAAGAGCCAGATGTGAGTGTTGGGGAGGTGCATGAGGCACTGCGTAGAATGACAAGGGGGTAAAGCAGCTGGGATTGATGGGATCATGACAAATGTTAAAAGCAGGTGGGGATATAGTTTTGGAGTGGTTAGTATTTTTGTTCGATAAATGTATGAAAGAAGGAAAGATACCTAGAAATGGCAGAAAGTATACATAGTTCCTTTATATAAAGGGAAGGGGGACAAAAAAAAAAAAAAGTAAAAATTATAGGGAGATAAGCCTATTGAGTATACCAGGTAAGGTGTATGGTAGGGTTATTACTGGAAACATAAACGCATATGCAGTTTAATGTGATCCTTTATTGACAACGTTTCACCCACACAGTGGACTTTTTCAAGTCACACACAGATCTACCTGGGGTGGAAGGTACGGGAGTATTTATAGTCATGTTCAGAATGTTGAGGTCAGGTGGAGAATGCCGCATCTGATGATCTACCGGGTGGGGTTATAGAGTCTTGGGTAGCTTGGCAGGGGTATTGGACAAGTTGTGAGTAGACCTTCTGCAGTGTTCTATGTTCTTATGTGGGATAGTGATGAAGAAGTTTGTTGGCGAGTGGTTCAGCGATGTTGTACACATCGCAATTCACACAACCATTTAATTAACTACAAAAACTCAAGACTTATCGCCACAGAAGACAACACTCAATACCGAAGAATCCTGGAATCATCGCTTATCTCTATAACCAACAATTTCAACCAGAACAACGGCTTCTATAACATAGCTGAACCACTCGCCAAGAAACTTCTTCATCGCTATCCCACATAAGAACACAGAACACTGCAGAAGGTCTACTCACAACTTGTCCAATACCCCTGCCAAGCTACCCAAGACTCTATAACCCCACCCGGTAGATCATCAGATGCGGCATTCTCCACCTGACCTCAACATTCTGAACATGACTATAAATACTCCCGTACCTTCCACCCCAGGTAGATCTGTGTGTGACTTGAAAAAGCCCACTGTGTGGGTGAAACGTTGTCAATAAAGGATCACATTAAACTGCATATGTGTTTATGTTTCCATTGTGTCGGTATTTTATACCATTTATTTTCAGGGTTATTACTGAAAGAATTAAGGGTAAGGCAGAGAGCAGGACTGCAGATGAACAAGGAGGCTTTAGAATGGGTAGGGGATGTGTAGACCAAGTGTTTACATTGAAACACATAAATGAACACTATTTAGATAAAGGTAGGCAAGTTTTCATTGATTTTATGGATTTAGAAAAGATACACGATAAGGTCCTAGGCAGTAGGATGGTAGACAGCAACCACCCAGGGATGTACTACCGTCCTGCCAAGTGAATGTAAAATGGAAACCTGTAATTGCTTTACGTTATGGTAGGATTGCTGGTGTCTTTTTTCTGTCTTCTACTTACACTTAGATCACACTACACATGCATGTACAAACATATATACACACACCCCTCTGGGTTTTCTTCTACTTTCTTACTAGTTCTTGTTTATTTCCATTTATCTCAGTGGGGAAGTGGAACAGAATTCTTCCTCTATAAGCCATGCGTGTCGCACGAGGTGACTAAAATGCAGGGCTAGTAGCCCCTTCTCCTGTATACATTACTTCTTTTTGGGCCACCCTGCCTTGGTGGGATATGGCCAGTTTGTTGAAAGAAGCAATGTGGCAGATGTTGCAAGTGTATGGAATAGGTGGTAGGTTATTAAATGCTGTAAAGAGTTTCTGTTCATGAACATAGTGAGGCTCAGGTTAAGGTATGTAGGAGAGAGGGAGGTTACTTTCCAGTAAAAGTAGGCCTTAGACAGGGATGCGTGATGTCACCATGGTTTAACATATTTATAGATGGGATTGTAAAAGAAGTAAATGCTAGGGTGTTGGGGAGAGGGGTGAGATTAAAATATGCAGAATCCAATACAAAATGGGAGTTGGCAGAGTTAAGTTTTGCTGATAGTACTGTGCTTTTGGGATATTCTGAAGAGAATTTGCAAAGCTTAGTGGACAAGTTTGGGAGTGTATGTAAAGGAAGTTGAAAATAAACACAGATAAAAGTAAGGTGATGAGGGAATCAAATGAGTTAGGGAAAAAACTGGGTATCAGATTGGAGGGAAGCGAGTATGGAGGAAGTTAATGTGTTCGGATATTTGGGAGTGGACGTGTCAGTTGATGGGTACATGAAAGATGAGGTAAACCATAGAACTGATGAAGGGAAAAAGGTGGGTGGTGCAATGAGGTAGCTGAGGAGACAAAAAATGTAATCCATGGAGGCATGAGAGTATAGTGGTACCAACACTCTTATATGGGTGTGAAGCGTAGGCTGTAAATGTTGCAGTGAGTAGGAGACTGAGGGCATTGGAGATGATGTGTCTGAGGGCAATGTATGGCATAACTATTATGCAGAGACTTTATGGAGATTATGAGGAGGGCTTACGAGTGGTTGTTGAGGTGATTTGGTCATTCAGACAGTATGGAGCAAAAATAGAATGACTTGGAGGGTGTATAAATATGTAGTGGAGGGAAGGCAGGGTAGAGGTCATCCTAGGAAAGAATGGAGGGGGTAAAGGAGAGGTTTTGTGCACAAGGGGCTTGGACACACAGCAGGTATATGTGAGCATGCTAGATTGGAGTGAGTGGAGACAAATTTTTTTTGGAACCTGATGAGCTGTTGAGAGTATGAAAGGTAATATTTTGTGAAGGGATTCAGGGAAGTACAGTGCCTGCACTCTAAAGGAGGGGTTTGAGATATTTGCTGTTTAGAGGGACATCTAAACTGTTGTATCTGCACGCCTCTTTCAAGAGGCGTGCAATTTAGATGTAAATGATGGTAAGTGTCTCTTATTTGGGTCACCTTGCTTCAGTGAGAGACAGCCAGCATGTTAAAAAAAAAATCATAATTATACAAGGGGAAGTGCTAAATCCGTTAAGGTCATAGAGCGCCAGAGGAAATGGGAGGCAATCATGCTCATTCCAAGGAAGGAAATGATTGGTCCAATTCCTTGCATTAAAAGTCCCTCACTGGAATCTATTGAAGACAAGGAGTCAGGTTTTATTGACCAATATGTTGGAATTTCCAGGGACCCAACAAAAGCTATATCTGTCTCTGTTGAAGATGGAACATAATCATCAGCAAATGCAAAGCAGGATGGGATGTGGGAAGTAATTTTGGATAGCCTGCATGTAATGCACTTTGAAAATAATAATACTATGAATGAGGAAGCTGCCATAGTTTCAATGATGGTGAGGAGAAGTAAATATATAGTAGAACTATGTTTAAAATATTGGCTCTCTAAAAGTGTTCTTGACTTACTATCTCAAGAAGCCTCTGCAAATCCCATTCCATATAGGAAATTATAATTGTTGGTGTACACTGCAGTAGCATGTAGCATAACTGGAAGTGTTCGAAGAGAGAATGGAAGTTCATAGTAGAAATTTAAAACTAAAGACACAAGAGCTAAAAGGCAGGAAAAAAATCATAAATTTCCATGCAATTACTGTACTGTGCCTGGTACAATATCACAGATGTGTAAGGGTAGGCAGCAGCCAGATTGACTCCCTCTCTCATTCTCTCTTATTTACCTCAACCCTCTCACAACATATCTAATAAAATACTCTTTAACATATGCTCACTACTTTACACTGCAGTGGATGAGTGTATTATAGGAGGAATTGGGTCGAGAGATGTGTAGGGATGGGCAGCAGCTGGACTGCCTCCCTCTCTTATTTTCCTATTCATGCCAACATTGCAACTAACTCAAGACTTTGCAAAGGCACACCATTCCCTCACCATTATGGTGAGGTTATCAGGTCTCTGGGTATGTAGTATGGGAGTTAGTGGTGAGGATAATTGTCAGGAAGAGGGTGTGGCATAAGTGAGCAGGAGTCCTTCACCTTGCTTGGTGATCACATCCAGTACATGGGCAGCAGTGGTAGCTACCACAACTCAACAGAACTACATACATGTAATTAATTAATCTACAGTTCTTAATCAATCTTAACAAAATAAATAAAAATTTCTTTACACATTCATAAAATAATCCACAAAATGCCTATGCATTTGTTAAAAAATTAAACAAGGAAAAACATTTGAAATTAACTTTTAAAAAACCTTCACTGTTCCTGGAGAAATGAACACATACTAAAGAAATTTGTTACAGCTTTTTTGGGAGTGCTGTGAACCTAAATATGTTTTTCCCATATTTTATATGTATTTCATTGAGCAAAATACATTAAGCACTAATTTCGAGAGCTTGTCTACTCTCACAGGCTGGCCTTGGGCTAGGCTTGAATGGTGCTTGCCTAGTCAACCAGGCTGTTGTTGCTGGTGGTTTGCTATATCACATATCTATTACAGTTCAGTTTTCACAAATCTCTTCAAATGTGTGCCAGTGCCTCAAAAACAATAACATGTTGGGTCACAGAGGTTAATTTAGTAATATGTAGTTTCAATGGCTGTTTTAGATTTGACACTGTTAATTTCCAGATAAAAAATACATAGTTTAGTGTGTTGTTATGACCAAGGTCATAATGGGATTAATTTATGTGTTATCCACTTAATATTATACTCGGGGTTTCTTTAATATTAGCTAAATTAAAGATTCCACTAGTTTATAATATTATCTGATTTAGGAATATACCCGGGTATGATGTGTTAGGTAGGTACACCTGGCTAAGGTTTATAACAAGGTATGTCCATTGGTGGGTGGTTCGCACCGCTCTACCCTCTCCCCCTTTTGACGAGTTGATGTCATGAAGGGATTTACTGTCTATGGCCAGTTCACTCTCTCTGCCGACTCAGTGTGCATTGACTGAGCTACCCTCCTAGTACTCCGCCTTACTCTCACTTGGATAGAGAATTGTGTTATAGAAACTAATGAACCAGCTTGTGGTTTATTGTGAAGTGAAGTCGGCGGACAATTACATACTGTTACCTTCAGGTTACGATGTGACGACCAGTGTCAAGCTTAGAACTTTGTGATATATTCCTTATGCCAGGGAGTTACTCAGTGAAAGTGTTAATTCTCAATATATATACTTGCACACAAGTAATGTTACTATTGAGGAAGCAGTAATATTCCTCTGATCATTATCAAGTGTAGTGACCACATTGACAGTCTCCAGAGGGGGTCTATGATGTACATTCTATTTAAGAGTTTTCTTGTGTGAAGGAAAGTTTCTGACAAAGTGATATTTAATAGATATTTATGAATATCTAAAGTATTTAAACTTTTAAATAAAAAGAAACTAGAAAAGGCTGAGTAACTATTATTTGTGCCTTACATTTCTAAGTTTGGAACCATATCCTCTCATTCTATGAAGCGTGTTGTTACGGAGTGCACTAACCTCGCTAAAGATTAAGATTCGAACCGTAACATGTGTACATGGTCACTAATAACCCACTTGTACTATTGTTTAAAACGTTTAATTGTAATTACCTTGGCTAACATAAGTGGTGCAATGGCATTAACATGGAATGTATCAGTCATGTGCTTCCACTTGACCATATTTATCCTGGTGGATTTTGGAGAAATTCCTGCATTGTTAATAAGGATGTTCAGACCACTGGATCCAACTATCTCTTCAACATGAGCAACCAAAGGAATGTAGCTTTCTTCATCTCCTACATCTGTAACACACATAAAATGAGTGACAAAACAAATATTTCCAGACAAAGCCATAGAGTTTAAAATTTACTAAATAATATAAGTACTATGCAACAGGAATCTGTAGATATGGGACTTAGAGTCCTGGAGGTGGAAAGTTCAATGCCTGCACTTTAAGGAGGGGTTTGAGATATTGGCTGTTTGAAGTGATATCTATCGTATCTGAGCATCTCTGCAAAGACACCCATCAAGGGAGGTTCCATGATGCTCATGAGGGGATTTTGATCTAAGGAATTGGATCTGTGTTCCAGTTCCCTGAATTGAGCCTGAATACCTCCCCCCCCACAGGCATTGTATAATCCCTACAGGTTTAGTGCTCCCCCATGATTATAATAAAAAATCTGCAAAGAGGGTGATTATGTGTGAATGATGTTGAAAGTGTTGAATGATGGTGAAAGTGTTTCTTTATCAGGGTCACCCTGCCTCAGTGGGAGACGGCCAAAGTGTTAAAAAAAAAAATTAGGGGAAGCACTAAACCTGTAGGGGTCATACAGCATCTGGAGAATAGGGTGCAATCAGGTACAATCCAAGAAGTGGAGAACAAGTTCAGTTATCTGGATCGAGAGCCCTTCACCAGCATCAAAGAACCTCATTTGAAAGGTGCAGATATGAGAAAAGAAATGAACAGATCCACACCAAAGAAAAATCATTTATATATAAATTATACATGCTGGTGAAGGGCTCTTAATACAGTGAATTGAAGCTACCTTCCATATCAGTAAAAGCCTGACACCTCCCATTTCCCAGGCACTGTACAACCCTACAGACTTAATGCTTCCCCATGAATAGTATAAATAATAATAGACAAAAACTAGAATATGCAGCAGTGGTACAGTGACTGCATCTAAGAAAAAATAAATTGACAAACTAGAAAGTCTTAAGATGAGCCAAAAAATGCAAGTGCTACATCCACTGTAATTTTTAAACAAATTTTATACATAGTAGATTAAATACAAAAGCAGGATACAGTGGTACCTTGACTTATGAGTTTAATTCATTCCGTGACCAAGCTAGTAAATCAATTTGCTCGTATATCAAATAAATTTTCCTCATTGAAATTAATTGAAGTGCCATTAACCTTTCACCCCAAAAAAAAAAACACCCTAATTCTTTTGTTTGGTTTTTAAATAAAAAAATGTATTTAAAATAAGAAATATTGTTAACCACCCCCACCATCCCTACTAAAAACCCACCATTATCACTATTTTCCACCCCCTTAAAACCAACTCCATCGCCACCCTCATACTCCACCCCCACCTTCACTACTCTTCCCCACCCCCATATCTACTCCACCCCCACCAAATCTACTCCACCACCACCATATCTACCCCACCCCCCCCACCAATTACCCACCCCCCTTTATCGCTACCCCACCCACCACCATCTCTATTTCCACCCCCACCTTCCTACCCCTACCACCACCATCTCTACTACCCCCACCACCCTCATCTCCCCCCACCATTACACTACCCCCCCACCACTATCATACTCCACCCACCACAATCACTACTCCACCCACCACCATACTACTCCACCCACCACCAGGGATACTTTTCCCCACCACCATGCTATTCCCCACTCCCATTATCAGACTCTCCCCCCCTTAATGTTTCTGGAAAACTCTGAGTGTTGAAAGGGGTACCTTTTCCCATTTATAAGGAACCAAAAAAAGGGACGGGGTCCCTCACTACATTTGGGGATTAGTGTGGGAGATTTTTTTCCATTGGTCTTGGAAAGAAAGTAAGGGGACAAGTACGTCCCCTACTTTCCCTCTGGGTACAGATTTGGTTTTGATTCAGATACACGAAATAATGGCAAATCCGGGAGCTCGCTCTAACTGGTTTGGCTCGCAACTCAAAAAAAAAAAATTTGACCGAGCGAGGCTCAAAACTCGGAAAACCATAATTTTGGGGGCACTATAATAAAGGTACCACTGTACCAAGGTATTAGCTCCGAAATACCCCTTTTAAGAGGGGTGAGTGGGTGAATGGGAAAACCTTAATCCCGGCAAGTGGAAACCATCCTTTTCCTTAGATGAAATCTAATTTTTTCCCATTTCCCCCGCCATTTTAAGATGACCATTACGGTTTTAGTTTTCCCCTTTTATTATATAATCAAATCCTTTTCACAAAAAAGGTATTTTTCATCACTATATAAAATAAAAATACTCATCTTACCAAGTCTTTTAATGGGTACATTCTGTGGGTTTCAGCAGCTTTTTCGTTCCCGCAACAAAAAAATAAAAATTTTGTGATAATTGCATGATGAGTTTAGCACTTTAAACCCAAAAAAATAATTTAATAATACAGGCAGCTGATATTTCTAAAAATTAATTAACTGCTTTGCAATCTAGCAAGGTGATTATTTTTAAAAAACACACACACACTTCTCTGTCACTCTTTCCACTCAGTCATCTCTACCTAGGCACTTTCTTTATACTCCACAGGCTGGTGGTGGTGTGGTTTTGGGGGGGGGTTTGTATGGGGATGGTTTTGTGTGATGGGGGGTATCGGAGGTTGGGAAATGGGTGGCTGGTGGTGGCTAGTATGGTGGTGTATTTATTGGGAGTGGATGGTGTAGGGTGATGGGTTGTAGTGGTGATGGTTGGGAGTGGGGATGGTTGGTAGTGGTGGTGGGTGGCAGTGGCTGGTAGTGGTGGTGGTTGGTAGTGGTACTGGCTGGTAGTGGTGGTGGTTGGTAGTGGTGGTGGGTTTGGGAGTGGCTGGTAGTGGTGGCAGCTGGTAGTGGTGGTGGCTGGTAGTGGTGGTGGCTGTAGTGGTGGTGACTGGTAGTGTGGTGACTGGTAGTGGTGGTGGCTGGTAGTAATGGTGGCTGGTAGTGGTGGTGGCTGGTAGTGGTGGTGGCTGGTAGTGGTGGTGGGTGGTAGGGGTGGTGGCTGGTAGGGGTGGTGGCTGGTGGGGTGGTGGCTGGTGGGGGTGGTGGCTGGTGGGGGTGGTGGCTGGTGGGGGTGGTGGCTGGTGGGGTGTGGTGGGTAGTAGGGGTGGTGGCTAGTAGGGGTGGTGGCTGGTAGGGGTGGTGGTGGTGGCTGGTAGGGGTGGTGGCTGGTGGGGGTGGTGGCTGGTGGGGGTGGGGGCTGGTGGGGTGGTGGCTGGTGGGGGTGGTGGCTGGTAGGGTGGTGGCTGGTAGGGGTGGTGGCTGGTGGGGGTGGTGGCTAGTAGGGGTGGTTGCTGGTGGGGGTGGTGGCTGGTGGGGGTGGTGGCTGGTAGGGGTGGGGCTGGTAGGGGTGGTGGCTGGTGGGGTGGTGGCTGGTGGGGTGGGGGTGGTGGGGTGGCCTTTGGTGGGGGTGGTGGCTGGTGGGGTGGTGGCTGGCGGGGTGGTGGCTGGCGGGGTGGTGCTGGCGGGGGTGTGGCTGGCGGGGGTGGTGGCTGGCAGGGTGGTGGCTGGCAGGGGTGGTGGCTGGTTTGGGGTGGTGGCTGGTAGGGTGGTGGCTGGTTGGTGGTGGCTGTTAGGGGTGGTGGCTGGCGGGGGTTGGTGGCTGGCGGGGGTGGCTGGCGGGGTGGTGGCTGGCGGGGTGGTGGTGTGGGGGGGGTGGTGGCTGGCGGGGGTGGTGGCTGGTAGGGGGTGGCTGGTGGGGTGGTGGCTGGCGGGGTGGTTGGCTGGCGGGGGTGGTGGCTGGCGGGGGTGGTGGCTGGCGGGGTGGTGGCTGGTAGGGGTGGTGGCTGGTATGGGTGGTGGCTGGCGGGGGTGGTGGCTGGTGGGGTGGTGACTGGTGGGGGTGGTGGCTGGTGGGGGTGGTGGCTAGTGGGGGTGGTGGCTGGTGGGGTGGTGGCTGGTGGGGGTGGTGACTGGTGGGGGTGGTGACTGGTGGGGGTGGTGACTGGTGGGGGTGGTGGCTGGTGGGGGTGGTGACTGTGGGGGGTGTTGGCTGGTAGGGGTGGTGACTGGTTGGGGTGGTTGCTGGTGGGGGTGTGGCTGGTGGGGGTGGTCGCTGGTAGGGGTGTTGGCTGTAGGGGTGGTGACTGGTTGGGGTGTGGCTGGTGGGGTGGTGGCTGGTGGGGGTGTGGCTGGTGGGGTGTGACTGGTAGGGGTTTGGCTGGGAGGGGTGGTGACTGGTGGGGGGGGTGGCTGGTGGGGGGGGGCGTGGGGGGGGGCGGGGGGGGGTGCTGGTAGTGGTGGTGGCT
>NC_069425.1:1499059-1514048 GCF_026875155.1 Cherax quadricarinatus
GGGAGGGAATCCAAAGTCAGCGGTGGGGTTTAGCATGGACATTGTGGCGTTTTTCGAACTGGGGTGTTGGCACCGGGTCTTGCATAATTAAGTTTGGGGGAATTTGAGGCTCTAGCTATGTCCCCTCAGTGATTACCTTATGGAAAGATCTCTAAGTGTAGTTTCAAGGGAATGAAAATCGCAAGACACCCTATTGGGAAAGGGTGTTCCACAAAAAGCTTGCTGGGCCCCATTGTTATGGAATTTTCTACTTCAAGGGACCTTCTTCCCCAACCCCAAAATACATGCATATGCAGACGACTCAAACAGGGAAAATTTCACTTATCCAAGAGAAGAAATCCCAAGCGGCTTAAGCTACATCAATCACCAGTTGAGAGCTATATCAGTTGGGGAAAATAGTGGAAAGTAAAATTTGCACCGAGGAAAAACGAAAATGATGACTCTTGGGCCCACCTGAGGGTTTAATGCTGGTGCAGTAGTAAGGAGGGAATGGGAGGATGTTGGCACCTGGAAAAGAAGTTGATATCCTTGGGGTAAAATTTTGACTCCAAACTAACCCTTTGAAGAACCCGTTGAAAAATTTTTGAAAACAAGGAAACCCAGGAAGCTTACAGACTTGCCGTACCCCCCCCATTGCTTGACTTTAGGGGTTGAAAAGATCCTGTACAAAGGCCCACAATTTACGCTGGGCACCTTGAGAAAGGTTTTTCCACTTTTTTGGGGGGGCCCTCCCCCCCCTCTCATTTTAAAAACTGTTTGGGACAGAGTGAAAACAGAGAAGAGTCTCATTCTTGCCGGGGACCCACCCTGGGTGACCCGTCATTTCAGCGACCCTTTTAACATAGGGGGATTTGGGGGGGCCTTCTGTTATGTCAAGGGCCCCAATTTATTGTAAAAAGTACCACACTTGGATCCACTTCGGGGGACAGGGTGAAAACAAGTTTTTATCCCAACAAGAGGGGGCAGAAAGCAGCAATTTTGACTTTTGGCTGTACCCTTCTCCAGAACTTCATTTTCCATTTTGAGATCCTATATCCCCGGGGAAGACTGAGTATGGAACACTTGGTACAGCATAATGATGTAAAACGAGATAAAGTCAGTTGATAAATAAAAAATTGCGGGGCCCCCCGGGATGGTCCAATTTCATCCTGTTCCCAAATTGTATGTCTCTTAACAATTTTTAAAAAATTTGGGCTTTCAAATGAGCTGATGTAGGTAACAGCTTTGGGCTTCCCAAAAAAAGTTGGGAAACCCTTTAAATCTGTAAATAACTTGTCAATAAAGTAGGGTTTCCTTTTATCCTTTTTTAAAACCCTGTAAAAAAAAGGGAAAGGAGAGAAAAGGGGAGAGAGGGGAGGAGAGAGGGGAACAAAAGAGAGGGGAAAAAGAGGAGAAAAGGGAGAAAAGAGAGGACGGAGAAAAACCAGAGGGGCCCAGACAGAGAGACGGGAACAGAGAGAGACAGAGGCAGAGAGGGGAAAGGGGCCCGAGAGAGGGAAGAGAAAAGAAGACAGCAGAGGACAGGGGAAGGGGGAGAGAGAGAGAAGCAGACGGGAACAGGGGAGAGCAAAGAGGGGAAGATTGTGTCACAGTGTGCTCCAAAAAACTTTTTTTACTTAATACGGGGGTTTGGGGTGAGGACAAAAACTGTTCAGTTTGTAGTACTCCCTACAACACATTTAAAACATGTAAAAAAAAACTCCTCCTTTAAAGTGAATAAAAAAAAGCAATTTTCAGTGATATTTAAGTGGGGTTTAGGGTGAAGATTTTTGGGGGAAGGCGGTAGGGTCCCAGGGGGCGGGCCCTGGGGAGTGAATCACTTTTTCCCTTCACAGTGGGCATCTATTTTGTGTTTGTGCTATGTACAAAGCACCGGGGTTGCTTTATAAAAAACATGATGGTACAATGCAACTTTGTGATTTGTTTTAACTTTTTTCCTTTAGTGAAAAAGTGGATAGAAAAACAGTGTTTATTAAGGGGATAGTGAGAAGGCAACATTTCCCAGCTTCCCGGCCCACTCCCTTGCCTCCCCCTCCTTCACAACCCACCTCATTAAAAAACACCCCCACGAAAAAACCACTACCCACCCCCTTTCTCCCCTTGTAAAAACTTCTTAAAGCCGGGCAAGCCCCCTTTGGGATGACTTCACAAAAACAAAACAGCAAAATATCTATGTATCGGGGTATTGTCCCAGTAGCTACTGCAGTGTTTGTGGGGTATGCCAAAAAGGGGCCCAAAATATTCTTAGATGAAAGGGAGCCTATTTTTCCCAACTATACCCACAAATTGCTTTTCCCTGAAAAGGGAGTTTTTTTTGAAAGCCGGGTTTGGGAAAATTTTCAGAAAATTGAAGGATATCCAATCCGTGGTTTTTGTGGAACAAGCCTGGAGCTACAGGAGGAAGTTCAAAAGTACTCCCTCGGGGACTTGTCCAAAGATCAAGACTGCCTCTTGGGCTGTGTTGTAAAGTCGCAGCTAAGATAACCCATCACAGGGAAGCACTTCATAAACCTCTTAAATAATTAATAACCTTAAGTATTTTTGGGAAGGTCTTTTTGCAAGCCTACTTTAAGGGACGAAAGCTCCCTCAGCTGATGGTGACACTTTTGGGCCAAAGACAAAGCCCCAAAATTGAGCTTAACTCAGGGGTAAATAACGGGTAGAATTCGGGTCATCATAAGGCCCCTACAGTTTGACAGAGTTAAAAAAACTCCCCTTTGGGGAAAATTCTAACACAATTCCTCTGCCCACGGAGGGAAAAAATTTCCTCTTCCCAGAAAAAGGAAAGGAAGTTTGGGGAATTTTTTAATTCTCTCCCCTGACATCTCTGCTTCGGGCCACTGCCAGTCCACTAGACATTTGACATCCATCTTTGATCTACCCCTGTAAAGGACACCTGCCGACAACTTTTTCCCCGGTTGGCAGCAGTGTTCTTCACCAAGTTCTGAGTCAGGAGTTTCTCCCCCCAGTTTGGTGCAGTTAATAATAAGGGACTACCCACTGCCCCTGATCACCAAAACTGCCCAAAGTACAAAACCCCAGGGACACATCTGTCGGAACTGGTTGAGGAGGGGGGAGAGGACTTTTGGAAGAGTACGTAGAGGAGGGAAAGACATTACAGCTGTCTCACCTTTCACCAATGCGTCCAGCAGCAAACCTTGGACAAATCAGAAAAAACACGGGAAAGGTGCAAAAAATAATATTTCCACTCCCCCAGGCCCCTAGGCAGTGTTTCTTGCTGTCACGGGGAAAGGGGCACACCACCAACAACGGCCCCCCGGAGTTTATCAGGTGAAATTTTCCTCCCACAAAAAAGGGAATCAGGGGGGCCCCCGTGTGGAAAAAAAAAGGAAACTTGACGACGGGGACCCCCTTTTTTAAAGATTGCTCTTGGAAAAAAACCCGCAGGATGCCTAAAACGGGGGAAACCCAAACTCATACGGACCCCACTCGCTACCCCTATCTCACCCCAGGGGGTTGGTTTTGGCCCCTTTTTATAAAAGTTTCACGGGACCTAACCCCGCAGCTGCCTCAGGCCCTACCCTAAAGGGCATGCCCCTTACATGCCTTCACACCCACCCTAAAGCTGCCCATCATGAGGAACCAGTCTATCGCATCCTGTCACCCAACATTAGAGGTTTCTTTATTTAATGTTGGAGGGCTCAAAACCAGTTTTGTGAATACTCGACGTCCCGACACGATTAGTTTTACTGAAACATTTTTGGGACGAAGGACCCCAAAAAAATTTTGAAAGAATTGCTGGTTTTCCCACCTCATGGATGAGAAGAGACGGGGGCAAGGGAAAAGGAGGTGTTGCTCGCACTTCTCTAAAAGTGTTAAATTCCCCGGGCACTTTTGTTGTTGCCACCCCTACTCATTTTTGAAATGATTTTCTTCAAGCTATGCTAAACACAAATACCTCTTTTACTGGGCATGTGAAAAGTAAGACCTCAGTGGCAACATGCACCCCCCATAACTTCCTAATGGAAAATGGGGAAACCCCCTTTCTGCTAAAAACCCAACTGTAAAAATATTTTTAATTGTTGGTGCCCTAAAACCAACACCTTATACAGGGGAAACTTTGAGACCTTTAGAAGTTTTTGGACATGAGAAACTTTGGTGATTTCCCTATCAAATCTTGGTTTCCCCCTTGTTTCCCAGTAGTGAGTGATCTGGAGAAAGTATTGTCACTTGTCCCCCCCTTTGGGCAAAGTTGGATCATTGACCCAAGGCTGTTTTTACGACACTTAAGTTCCCAAAAGAACGAAGGGAGGAGTCTACACGCAGACCTTGTATGGGAAAAAGGAAATTTGGCCCCAGCCCTTTGCTTTTGAGCTCGCCACCACCGTTTGGGAAATTGTTTTTCTCCATGGGGAAGAAAAACCCAAAGTGAAAGTCTTCACGGGGACAATCCTTAATCTACAACAAAAAACCACACTCCTCCCCGGGGCAATATGTGGAAAAGCTTACAAAATCACCCTTGGTTTGGTTTTTGTTGCAGAGAGGTTTGCTACTGCTAAGTAAAAAGGCTGGTGAAGGTTAAGGACATCCTACCACCTATAACGGGAAAATTCCCACAGGCAACCCTGTAGGCAATGGGGAAAATTAAAAAAGGGGGCCCATTGCTAAAGGGGGGGAGGTGGAACAAAAAGAAAGCTGCATCGGGTTTAGAGTGGGGCCCCAAAAAAACCTGGTGGCCCCGGGGTCAAGGACAGACAAGGTTATTGCCTGATAAACCATTCTACCTCTAAATTGACAGGAGGGGAAACCTACCTCTACTGAAAGTCAAGAGAAAGGGGGACCTTTTTTTGGCAAAAACACACTGCTACCAAAATGCAATTTCCCTGATCCAGCAAGGGACCCCCCTTGGGCTAGTTTGCAAAAACTGTTTCAAAACGTCAGTGGTGCCCAATAAGGCAAAAGGAAGGTTTTCCCTTCTTAAATCGCTTGACCAAAAGAAAAGGGGCTGTGGACCCAGACATGTTGACCCCAAGATTGCTGAGTTTGCGCAGACCAGCTAGCAGCACCTCTAACTCGCATCTTTCGTACTGCCTTGTACAGTGTAAAGGGCCCTTCTCTGGGGAAAAGAGGCAAATGAAAAGTCCCTGTTCGCAAAAAGAAGAGCAGGCAGAAAATCAGCAACTGCCGCCCCAGTTTTCACTGCTGTCAATCACTGGCAAGATCCTGGGAAATAACTCTAGAAAAATGACATTTTTTTTTTGACTCCCCAATCACTATTTTTGTAAATATCAACTTGGTTCGGAAAAGGTTACTCTGCTGCTGCCCTGTTTTTTAAACTCCCCCTTTTAAGTGGCACCAATCCTGGATAAACCCAAAGTCAGGTGTGGTAGCCTGGATTATTCTGGTTTTTTTGGGAGGGGGTTTTGTGGCACCGGGCTTTAGCTAAACTGCAAGCTCGGGGAAATTGCAGGTTTCTACACTATGTCCCCTCAGTGATTCCCTCATGGTAGATCTCTAACGGTAGTTCTCAAGGGGAACGGAAATCGAAAGAATCCTTTTGGGGGAAAGTGTTCCACAAGGAAGTGTGCTGGGCCCAAGGGTTATGGAATGTTTACTTCAAGCCCCCTTCTTCATCTCACCCCAAAATCCCATGCAATGCAGCGATTGTACAACCAAACCATTCACTTACCCAAAGAGAAGAAATGTAGCTGCTCTAAGTTTAAACACCCAAACACCAGCTAAGAGCAATCAGTTTGGGGGGAAAAAAAGATGGCAAGTAACATTTCCCACTTGAGAAAAAACCCCAAAGATGATAGTCTCTAGGCACCTTGATGGTAATCCCCCATTTGCAGTAGGGGGGAAATGAATGGGAGGGGGTTGGCCCCTGGGAAGAAGTTGTATCCTTGGGGGTGAATACGACTCCAAAAATGACCCTGAAGAACCTGTTGTAAATCTTGCAAAAAAAGGGCCCGCCAGGAAGCTTACAGGGACTTTCCATATTCCCCAAATCTGTTTTTACAGTAGGGGTTTTCAAGATTCTTTTAAAGGGCCCCAAGTATGCTCAACCTTTTTGGGGTGCCACTTTCTTGGTTTGCCTTTCCCCCCTTCCTTCATCTGCGGGTTGTTTGACCCGTAGAGAAAAAAAAACAAGACGTCTCTCTCTCGCCTGGACCAACCTGGGTAGTTTTGGTTTTATTTCAGCCCAAAAAAATTCAACACAGGAGGGATTTTGGGGGGCCTTATGTTACGTACAAGGCCCAATTTTTTTTGTCAAAGTAACCCCACTTGGATCTTAAATTCGAAAGGGGAGCCCTTTAAAACAAGCTTCTATACCACCCAAGGGTGGGGGGAAAAAAGCAGCAATTCACTTGGCTGTACCTTCTCCAGAAAAATCACTCCCTCGGGGATCATATTACCAGGATGACTAATATGGAAAAATTTTTTTACAGCTTTTTGTTTTCAATGAGATAAAGTCAGTTGATCAAATGAAAAAAACTGGGGCCACAGATGGCCCAAATTTCCCGTTCCCTACTTGTAGTTTCATAACATAAAAAAAAGGTTTTTTTAAAAGGTGATGTAGGTAACAGCTTTTAGCCCTTTTCAATAAAGCTAGGGATCCTTAACCGTAAATAGTTTTCAAACAAAATAGGGATTCTTAACTGTAAATAGTTGTCAATAAAGCTAGGGATCTTATTTTTTATTTTCGGGAAACGAATCGAATTCCCAGGCGCGAGAGCTGTCGTAAGATGGGGAAAGGAAAAAGGATAAGGAAGGATGGAATAACTGGAAAAAGGGTGGTGGGGAGGGGAAAAGGAGGAAACAAGGCAAGTGGCCCTTTTCAAAACCCCCATAAAAAAAAAAGAAGACAGAAGGGGAGAGAGGAGGGGAGAGAAAAGACAAAAAGGGGGGAAAGGAAAAAAGGTCCTGGGGGAAAACCTAGCATGGGCCCGTAAGCCTACTGCGTACCCCTTTACACATACATACCCTAAGGGTAGGAAATGGCTGCCATTATGGGCTTTCCCCGCAGCTAGAGAGGGTTTATCTCTCTCCCACAAAAATTTTGTGACGGCCCCTCATCAGCTGGGCTTTGAACCATTAAATTCCACAAAAGACCCCTGGCCGGGCCACACTAAAGTCGCCACCAGCTTTTGGGCCTTTTGGGGGGGGGCATTTTTATCTGTTTAAAATGGACATACAGGGTTTTGTTAATACAAAAGTTGTAAAATGTCTATTCCCGTTTAAAATTTAGGAAAAAATACAAGATATATATCCCAAAATAACAAGGGGTTTTACAGGGAATTAATTTCCTTAAAAAAATATCAAATGGGGTTAAATTTCCCTATTAAAAAAGTTACTGTATTGCACAAAATGTGGGAAAATACTATTACTAACCTCGTATTTTCTGTAACTTTTGACTTTCAGTTGTAAACTTAGTGGGTCTTTCCCCCTTCCCCTGCTTTTCAGTTCAAATGTGAATTTTCCTTTTTGGGTTTGCCTGAAAAATTCACTTTTTTCCTCATCTGTCTTTAAGAAATGTTTCGAATTTTGGACCCCCTGAAATATTTACCAACAGATGTTAATAACTTCATTATATTATGACAAATAAAATGTTTTCTAAAAAATAATTTTTAGTGTATACAGGAAGAAACTCAATTTGCATGTGAGGGTTTATTCCTGGAAAAAATACAAAAAAATCCCCCACAAAATTAAAAATTTTAAGTTATGCAGTACTGTAAAAGGGTTTTAGTAAAAAAAAGAGTTTAAGTAAAAGGGGGATGAGAATGACATTGATGGGGGAAAAAGTTTGGAAAAAATGGGTTTTTTAGGGGAAAATTTTGGTTTAAAGGTCTGTTGTGAAGAGGTGGTGAGGGGACACCCTTCTGGGGCAAGAGTAACATTTAAAGATTTTACTGGATCTAAAAAACCCGTATTTCCCTTTCCTCCTTCCTTTTTTTCATTTTCACTCTCTCTTGAAAATTTCCTTTAATTTGTCTTTGAAAATCCCTATAAATCTGCCAAATACCTCTCTTCTACTGGCTTTTTTTCTTAACCCTTTCCAGGGTTTTTGGCCCTACTTTGTAGGGCCCTTTGCACCAGGGTTTTTGGGGCGTACTAGTACGCCCCAAAAATTTTAGCGCCCTCAAATCTAGTGAGAGGGAAAACTTTGGTTTGGCCTACATTGAAAAAAAAGGGGGGAACCCATGTGGTCAGTGTGCCAATATAAAAAAAAAAACCTGCTGCCCCCCAGTGTGTAATGAGAAAAAAAAACTTTGGGCCGGTTTTTTTTTGGGGTTTTAAAAAGCGACTTTGCACTGTTTTTTTTTCATTTGGTATTTAATTTTTGCATTCTAGGTTTTTCCCCGGGGTTTTTATTTTTTTAGAATGGGGAAAACCTTTTTACAGAAACTGAGATGATTTTTATGGTTTTTACAAAGAAAACTACCTTGGGAAAATTTCACCAAAGTAGCAGAAATGTTTGATTTTTACCCAAAAATTTAAAAATAAAAAATCATGCTATGGGGCCAATAAAACGTCAACCCGGGCAGGGCTTATTCTTTCACAAGGTGCTGGATTAAATTTTTTACCATTTCTACACCCTTGGGAGTAGTCCCCACAACGTAAACTTTTTTTTTTTGTGAGAATAAAAAAATTTAAAAAGGGGGAAAACAAAAGGAAAAAAAAAGAGGGGCATGGGGATATGGGCTAATTTAACAGAGGAAATGTTATTTTAGTGCCCGGAATTTTCTTTCTTGTTTATTCTGGCCCCATTCGAAAATTGTTCATTTTTTTGAAATTTTTTTGTGAAAAATTTGGGAAAAATTTCTAAATTCCGACCCCTGCACGGATAGTTGAAATCGGTACAGGGGGAGTTTCTTGTGCTCATTCGATAGAAAAAAAAAAAGAGTTCTAGTGAAATAAATTATGATTTTTTCGACCCCGTACACTGGAATTGGGTGAAAATAGGGTCAAAGTGGGCAAAAACGCCGGAAAGCAAAAAAATGTTGAGACCGCTAAAATTCACGAGAGCATAATTTTTGTAAGTTTTTTCCCTCAAATTTCCCTATTTTGGGGTTTTTTTTTATTAGTTTGGGGGAAAAGGGTTCTTTTCTTTTCATAAGGGAAAAAAAATTTTTTGGTTTTTTTTTTTTTAAAAATTTTGGGCCCACCCCCGAGAACAAGTTCTGAGAGGGCCTGTCGACCCTGAAAGGGTTAAAGATGAGCTTTCTCAAATCTTTTGTTTATCTGGTGGAATATTGTTTTCACGCTTTAAAAGCAACCCTTTTAAGGAGGTGAAATTGCTTTACTAGAAAATGTACAAGAACCTTTATGGGACACCAATGCAAAAAAAACCCCCTAAAATTTTCTGGGAAAAACTTGAAGTTTCCCCCAACCTGTTCCCTTGAAAGCAGGCGGGGGGAGATAAAAGATTTTAAAACAACTGGAAAATTTTAGAGGGGAGTAGTAAAAGCTTTAAATGATAATCACTCCTTATGAAAACAAAACACTTGGCGAAGATGGAAATTTCCCCCCAAAGAAAAAAAGGGGTTTTCCACTAGCACGATAATACAAAAACAAAATAAATGTCAAGGTCCCATGGGTGTTCAGTGCCTTTTCCCAAAAAAACATAATAAGGGAAATTTTCCCAAAGACCCCCAGATGTCTTTAAGAAGGGGACCCGGAAAAGGGGACCTTTAAAATTTAGTGCCTGACCAGCTGGGGCCCCCCTTTTTGCATATGTAGGGGGTTTCATGTGGCAAACCCTTAAAAGCCCGGTTGAAACAGGGGCCCGATTCCCCCATTTAGGCCGGTTTCCCGGGCTGGGTAAAAGGGGATTGACCCCCAAAAAACCCCTTTTAAAGGGATACTCCAAAGGTTTTATTTCCTTTGTCTTTTATTTATAAATGCAATCAACATGGGCATCTTTGGTCCCCCCTGTATTTTTCCTTAACCCTTTTCAGGGACCCACCCCCTCCATCTGCCTCCTCCGAAACCCCAAACCCTTCATGTTACTATTCATTAAAAAAATTTCTATCTTTAAAGATTATCCACAACGAAAATTATTTGTAATATTAATATATTAAAATGGGGGGGAAAAAAGTTTTCACTTGAAGGAATGGGGGGCATTTTTACAAATTTAAGGGAGTCATTTGAACTTTGATGCTCTTTGGGCTTTGGGAAAATAGTATAGAAAGAACGATGGTGAAAAATTTTTTTTCTTTAACACACCGTCGTTTCCCCCTGAGGGGGGTGACCTGAAAAAAAAACAAAAGTTTTTCCTTCTTCCCGTTTTAGGTTCCCCCCAACCCCGGTTGAGAGATGTCCCCGTGTATTTAAACCTTTTTTAGGTTTTTAATATGTTTAAAACAGATCCCCCGGTTTAAAGTAATTAACTGTTCCAGATAGGGTGTTTTTACCAAATTCCCGAGTTTTTTTTCCCAATTAATTTTCCCCCTAAGAAAAAACGGAAATCTAAATCAGTTTCAGACACCCAAAAGTATTAAAAAAAATTTTTTCTCATAAAATTACATTTACCCACACAGAAAACAATGATTTTTCATGAAGAATTTAAAAACCCAAAAATTTAAAATCACACTTACCTTTACTTAAGACATTTGGGGAAAAGGAAGACGGGGAGAGGATTGGGGAGTTTTAATTGTTTGGAAGGGAAAAACCCACTCCTTAAAAAACTTAGGTACCGGGGTCCTTATCCTGGGTTACTTCCTCCCTTTTTTTTTTAATGCCCCTAGGACCAGCTTAAAAAGCCACTGGACCCCTTTTTCGCTCAAAAAAATTTTCGGGGAGAGGTCTGTTTTGGGCGTAAAGTTGGGGTGGGTTTGGGGGGACACAAAATTGTCCTTCTAGGACACTAATATCAGCTCTTTGGTTATTTATCTAGCACATTTTTTCTAATATGAATAATTTAAAAAATTTAATAACATTTGAAAATTTACATACTTTGAATGAATAAAAATTTCGTCATTTTGTATGCCCAAAAGTGGTTTTGTGTTGATTTTTGGGGGTTTTAGAAAAGGGGCCCCTGAGATTTAAACCCTACATGGTGGTGGAGGCCCGGGAGTGTGGTAGAGATAGAGACGGTGGTGTTGTCATCGCCCCCATGTAACTCCAACAACATTTTGGAAAAATTTAGGTTTGTGCGTTTCCCTTTTTTTATCAATTAAATTTCTTAAATTACTTGCTTTCGTTAATTCTCACTTTTTCACTGGCCCGTTTCTATAGCCTTTATTGACTCCGATGGGGTTTTTTATATGCATATTGCAAATCACTGAAAAAGGCACCTTCTCCCCTCTCTCTCTTCCAAACCCTTTACCAAAAAGGGGTTTGGGTGGCACTTTTGAAAACTTTCTTTGGGGTTTGGTGGCTTATTTAGCAGGTTTCAAGCACTAAAAAAAAATGGAATAATACAAAAAGTTGTTTGAACCCATGGGATCATCCTCAAAGGCCCGGTAAAAAAAATGGCACACTTGGCAGCAAGGCCATGAAAACGAATGACTTATACCGGGTTCAATGAAAGTTCAGAGCCTTTTTTTTGGTCGCCAAAAAAGTTACTTATTCCGATGACGTTTTTAACCGGGGTCCCCTAATTTTTTAACTTTTTGTTTTTTTAAAAACTGTAAAAAATTTTTAGTTAATTTTTTATTTTGGTTTCGCCTCTCCCCCATTTTGTGAGGGACTCATTTATGACCACTTTTGGGGTTTAAAGACCCCGCTCTCCCAAACCCGCGCTGATCTTCTCTATTTTTTTATTACAGTATTTTACTGTATAACATTTAAAAAAAAAATACCCGAAATGTTATAAAAAATTGCAAAGGTGACATTAAAAAACCCTATCTAAAATTGGGTTAAAAACAAACCCCTACCAGTTTAGTTTGTCCTTGGTTTAAAGGGCCAGTTCGCTTTCCAACCCCCTTACGAATGGAAACCCCCGTCTTTAAAGTGGAGAGGCTGTTAAATTTTTAAATTTTTATTATTATACGAAAATTTCCTTTTTCTAAAATTTATTTTTAAACCCCTTTTTTGTTTCTACTAAAACCAATAAATTCTTTTTTAAAATACAATTTTACTGACAATTTCTTTAAAACACTATATATTCCCCGGGTCAAATTTTTTTTAAAAATTCCCACACATTTATGAAAAGGGAAGTTTAAATTTCCCCCCAAAAATGCCTCCCCCCGTCACCCTTTTTATTTTTCATTAATACATGATGTTTTTCCCATTCTTAATTCCCTGGGTTATCAATAAGGTTTTTCAAAATAGGAAGAGAATTTGTATAAGCCAAAAAAATAATTAAAAAATTTTAAAGCTGTTTTTTTTTTTTTATTTTTTTCTCATGGGGACTAATTTAAAAATAATTTAAAACAAATACTCCCACTTTTTGGGCCTACCCTTTTTTAATGACCCCTCAGATTTATTTACCCGCTCTCTGGGGTGGGTGTATCAAAATGTTTTTTTTCTTTTTTATTTTTTTTTAATGCAAGTTCTAATTTTAATAATAAAAAAAGTTATAAATGGTTTCAAAGGGGACATTACAAAAATATCTAAGATGGTTGACACAAAACCCATACCAGTATACCGCTAGCCCCCACTTTTGTGAGTTCCATTTTTGTGAGCTTTGAAAAATTTACGAAAAGCCCAGCCGGGCCAATCATTTTTACCAAACAAAGGGAAGGGAAAAAAATACAGGAAAACATTTCTTCCAAAGTCCCTATACCCTCCCTTTCCCCCTCAAACCCCGGGAGTTTGCATCATCAGTTTATTGTTTCCCGTTACTTTCATGTTGGGGCGTGTCCCGAATGTTCCCTGTCCCACGGGAACATTTTGTTGGGGGGGTTGGGGCAAGTATGGCCCCAAGCAAGCAGCAACCCACTTTATGAGCCAACCCCCAAGTGCACAAAAAAGTCATGGAAAATTTGGGGGAGAAGGTGTAATTTTTAGACAAAGGGGTTGGGGAGATTATTCAAGCCCAAATTTGCCTTTTGGGAAAAAAAAAATTTAATTTTAAACAAAAGCCCAAAGCACTCTAACAAGAAAAAAAGAGGCAAAAATAAAAGGGGGGGCACTAGCATCACAGCTCCTCCCTCAGCCAAGCAGGTGTCACAAAACCCAGGGCAAGCGATGAGAATGACAGCACAGCTCAAACAATTTTTGTACGACATAGATCCATCGATGCTGAGGGCTTTGAAGGTGATGAGCGACACTGATAGGAGCATAATTCCCTACAAAACTTTGTTTGTAGATATGAAGAGGAAACAATCTCAGTTGCCCATCACAATGTTCTTCACAAGGAAGCCTGCCACTACCCCTGCTGCTACCCCTACTGCCTCACCTGAACCTCAACCCGTCGCAGAATCTGACTCCGTTGTTAACTCTGACTCTAGCGATGTCCGTAGTGATGCTGGCAGTGAAGAGTTAGAACCCATACACTAGACTCACCATGTCATGCAGTTACACTCCATATAATCACCTCCATTCAACTGTCATCAGTAGCTGCATGGCTGACTATCATCACCATCATTATCGTCATTGTCATCATCATCACAAGTCGTCAGAGTTCATCTGCCTAACCTTACGAGTTGTGAGTGTTTGTTCATTGTTATTAAACCATAACATATACTGTATATACAATATTTTACGATGTTTTCACGTGCTTTATGATTGTTTGTGGGTCAACAAGTTAAGGAAGCAGTATTATCAGGCTAAGTAAATGCTATTATTATATTTCCCTACAATATATTTGCGCATCAAAACATTTGCGAACGCTACAGTACAGTATTATATTTCCCTACATCATATTTGCGCACCAAACATTGGTGAATTTTCAAATTTCGCAAGGTTCTTGATTCCCTAACCCTTGCGAATGTGGAGGGCCCCCTGTAGTATGCTTCTCGCTTAATGACCAATTTGCTTCCTGACATACTCTTAGAAACGGAACTCAGTCATTAAGTGGGAGTACCTGTAATAGTTTTAAAACTCCACTATGAATTAAACATTGTATAATAAACATTTTTTCCCTGTTTAATATGTTTTTGAGTTACCATTTGTAAGTTTGATGACATACCTGATCTGTTTCCAAAGCCAGTGAGTTGTCATAGTATTATCTGTACTGTGGGTTCCATCAAGCATTACTGTTGTGTTAGGCAGCACAATCTGAATGTCTTCTCCAGCATTTGCTAAAAATGTCATACATTATCTATACAGTATGGCCATGCATCAAAATTTTGTGCATATTAGTTTATTTTCTTTGGTATTTATTTAATGAAAATATTCTTAAAATAAAGATATTTAGTATAATGAAATATTTAATATTATAAAGACTAATTCAAACAAAAACACGTTTTTAATAAATATAATGTTACCACACAATCAATTATAGAATGTTTAGTAACCAGCTTCAAATTCTATTATTAATATTAACCTTAAAGATAAGATGAGCACAAGATACCCCACAGAATTAGCTAACATACCTTTTGGTGCAGCAAGGTTTGGCTTTTGTACATAAACATAGACTGAAGTATTAGAAGACTGGCCAATGCTATCAGCTACACGAAGTATAAACTGATAGTGACCTTCCTCCAAATTACTTAGATGCAAAAATGGGGTTCTCGTGTCCTGAAGTAAAATGATTTCAAATAGTCAAAGTACAAAATCTTTACAAACTGCATCATCTAACATAAGAAAATACAGTAGGACCCTCATATCTGCAGGGGATACAGTCCAAGGACCGAAACCGTGGATAGCAGCAAACTCTATATGTAAGTCCTATAAATACCTATTATAAGGTTTGATAAATTATGCACAATAAGTGGAGAATTATCACTTTTTTACTGATGGGAGGCACTTCATGGCTTCTCTTAGGCTTTGAAGAACTGCCAGCTTCTCTACTTTTTGGGCCATTATTATGCAAAATTAATAGGTAATTTTTGGGCCACAGTAAACCATGAATAACTGAAATCGTGGTATACCGAAATAATGGATACAGGGGTTCTACTGTATGCCACATCCCCAAACA
>NC_069425.1:1514548-1535148 GCF_026875155.1 Cherax quadricarinatus
AAAAAACTCCTCCCTTACTCCCAAAACATACTCAACCCCTCCAAATTTTGGGATTCAGGCCAAAAAAAATACTAATGATCTATTTAACACATGCTAGAAAATTTTTAAACACGCAATAGAAAAAAAGAATCCCCACGGGATCTTCATTGATTACGTAAAGCTTTTGATACAGTTGCCCCATGACTTGCCCCACGTAAAATTGGGCACACTAGGTAAAAGGGGACCCCCCTAAAACTACCTCAAGTCATACCTCGCAACAGAACCAATAGTGTACCAAATGGGGCAAACTCTTTGCGAAAACCAATTACAGTTGGCCCCCACGGGGGAAGTGCCCTTTGGGCCCCTCTTCCTTTCCCTATACAAAATGACCTTCCAAATGCTTCGAAATTTACTCAAACCCACACTATTTGCAGAGACACTACATCGTCTTCTCTCACCCGAGCCCGTCACGCTACCCAATACCTTAAAACCAAATTTACATAAATTCTACCTAGAGGACTAACAAATTACACTAAACATTGACAAAACCTACTTCATTCATTTGGGGTAACGAGCTACAGATTCCCCCTTAACATAATGAAAAAAGGGAATCACCTATCACAAAATTGTATGTGGGGGGGGGGAATGTTGGGGGAAATGGGGGTAAGAGGGGGGAGTTGTGGGTGGGGGACGGGCGAAGAGAGGGGGATGAAGTCGGGGGTAGGTAGGTAATGACAGGTCAGTGGTGACCCCCACGACTTCCCTTTTAACTTACACTACCCCTAAACTTTGCCTCCCCCACTCTTCACTCATAAAACATATAAAATATGAGAAATAGGAATAGCTAATAACGGGGACGTGAATATTACTATTTACTCAAACACATTTTATTATTAAGTCCTTGTACAATAAAATTTTTTGGGAACGGGAGTACTTTTGGGGTTTGATAAATGGGGGGTTTTTAAATAAGCAGGAGACGGGGAAATACAATTAGTTTGGCGAAACAGAATTTTACTTACAAATAGTAAAGAGGAAGTTCACTACGGAACAAAGCCACGGGCCCCAAAACCCTACACAGCCGAGTACCCCCCAAGCCGTACTCTGCCCAATGCCTTCAACAGTCCCCCCCAGAGACTTCGTACCTTCCCCCGCCCCTGACCCCACAGCAGCTCCCCGCCGAATTCTGCTAGGAGCCTGCACCCCAGCGTGCTCCGCTCGAATCTCTGCTCAGGAGCCTGCACCCCAGCGTAGCTCCGCTCGAATCTCATGATCAGTCTTCCTTGGGCTTTTATGGTGGCCCAAACACCTTCCACAACCACGGTCGCCCTGACGCCTGGGTTGGGGCGTCAAAAAAACAAAAGCCCTCAGACGTGGGCGTGGTAAAACGTTTCCAAAAAGGTGTCCCCATAAAATTTGGTTAAATTAGGTTTCCCCCCCAAAAAACCTCACAAGCCCCTGGATACACACTCCCCTTTCTCCCCCAAATTTAAAATATCTGAGAACTAGGACAATTTGCCCTTTAAATTAGACTATTTTAACCCTAATCCCTTAAATCTATTACAATACAAAGAAAAAATTTATAATAATCAATTATTTTTTCCCCAAACCCTCCTCAATACCACAAGGCAGCAAAATCAGACCCGGCAGTTGGGCCGCAAAATAGTTGGTCCTGGTGAAAAGCCTCCTTACCTTTTATTTCCCCTTAAAACCAAAATTCGGGGCTCCAGTCCCTTCCCCTACTTTACTAGAAACACTCCAATCTAGTCCCCTCGCACGTTAACCAGGGCCCCAAACCCTCTCAGGCTTCTATGGCTGGAAAAAACTCCAACGGGTTGATTTTCAAGTAACTGAACTGGCCCACTTCACGCCACCAAGGCCATTTTGGGCACACTTCCATGCACCCCTACAACATCTAAAAATCGAGACGGGCAGGCATCGCAGCAAGACCCCCCTTTCCTATGCCATACTGGATTCACGGGCCTCAAAAACAAGGCGGCCAAAAACAGGGCCCGTTTTCAAGGCACCTTATTTCACCAGGTAACATAACATTTTGGGCAAGTCAAAGTAGGGGGGACATCTCAACTTTTAATTGCTCTCATGGCGGAGGGCCCCCCGATCCCTTCAAAAGGTCGACCAAAAGGGCGGGGACACCCTCCATGGCGCCCTTGAAAGCAGCTGGTCCCAGCAGCTGGGTCCATCCCCGCGGCTCAACTTCCTTCCACATCCCCGAGGAGGGCAATCCTTCATAGTAGTTCTCCTGCCCGGCACCCCAGCAGAATCCCTCACCACCACTGCAGCATACCGCCACTCTTGGTAGGCAGCATCGCAGACACAGCAGGCCCCCCACAGCTACCATCATCACAGCAGGCCGATCACGCGAAATAGACGGCCGATCACAGCAGCACACACACGGCCACAGCTCGCAGCACGGCTACAACTCGCACCCACGGTCCCAGCATCACAGACGGCTGCAGCATCTCAACATCACACCCAGCAACGCAGGGCCACAGCATCGAGACGGCTACGCATCTCAGCACGGCCACAGATCGCAGCACGGCTCGCATCTCAGCACACACAGCAGCCGACATCAGCAGTAGCAGGCTATGGTCAGTTGTGGAGGTGAGGTGAGGCCCTTTCGGGTCAAAACAGAGGGGGCGGCCCGCGGGTGATGGTCCAGGGGGTGACGCGACAGACACCCACTACAATTGATGACAGCCCGGGCAGCAATACATCTACTGGGCATAGCTGGGTGCTGGGCCATCAGCTGGGTGATGGGACATCGCGGTGACTGGGCCAAACAGGTGGAAGCAATCATAGGCAACTTTCAATGGGGGTAGTTGTGGGTGAGTATTCCCTGGCGGGCTGGGGGACCCTCGTTCCTCTGTAAATATTTAATTTCGGCATAATTGCTTCCCCCCAAAAATCTCACCCAAATATGATATTCCCACCTTTTCCAAAACCAACAACCAACTCCACCCAAATAAATATTACACCCAAACAATTATTTAGACCCCCGTCGAAAAAAAAGGCAGTTAAGGTCACTGGATTATAATATCACACTGAATTTACTTTAATTTACACACACAAGAAAAAAAGTGGTAGCAAACATAGTATAACCCGGAGTCAAAATAAGGCACTGGATGGGGCCTACTATAAAAAAAAGAAGAACCACCCCCGCTTAGAACCATGTCATGTAGGGGGGGGTAATGATTGGGGGAAAAGGGGGGTAAGAGGAGGGAGTTTGTAGGTAGGGGGGCAGGGGAGGCATAGGAGGGATGAGTGCGGAGGTGGTAGGGAAGACAGGGCATGGGGACCACCACGACATTCCTTAACCTTTCACTACTCATAACAATGCCCCCCCCCACCTTCTCATTAAACATAATAAAATATGAGAAATGGAAAGCTAAAAAACGGGGGGCAGTGAATATTACTATTTACTCAAAAACTTTTATTATTTAAATCCTTGTACAAAATATTTGGGAACAGGAGTACATTTGGGGGTTTGATAAATGGGGGGTCACATAAGCAGTGAGACGGGAATACAAATTTTTCGAAACGAATATTACTTACAAAATGTAAAGAGGACATTCAACAGGAACTAAGCCACAGGTCCCAAGACCCACCCAAACACGAGTACTGCCCCAAGCCCGTACTTGCCCAATGCCTTCAACAGCTCCTCCAAGACTTTATTGCCTTCTCCCCAGCCCCGCACCCCAGCAGCAGCTCCCTCGAATCTTGCTCGGAGTCGCACCCCAGCAGTAGCTCCGCCAAACTCTGTCAGGGCTCTGCCCCAGCTAGCTCCGCTCGAATCTCTGCCAGGAGCTCTGCCCCCAGCGTACTCCCCTCAATCCAGTCATGCTCTTCCTGGGGTTTTATGGTGGTCCAAGCACCCTCCACAACCACGTGTACGACCTGATGCCTAGGTCTGAGGCGTCAAGAACAAAAGACCTCAGACGTGGGCGTGGCTACAGACGTTTGCCAAGGAAAGGTTTGTGACCATATAATTGGTTAAATTAGGTCTCCCCAGAGACCTCACAAGCCCAGCTGGACTACATCACAAACTAACAGAGGGAAAATTCTTAGGAATCCGCCTTGATAATAGACTCAAATTTCATACACATATAAAACAAATTTCTAAGAAAATTCCAAGACTGTAGGCATACTATCGAAGATACGGTACTATGTTCACAGTCAGCCCTCCTGGCCTATATCACTCTCTTATTTACCCCTATCTCACCTATGGAATTTGTGCATGGGGCTCAACACAATTAACCATCTCAGACACTAATTACCCAACAAAGGCTGCAGTTAGAATGATAACAAATTCTCACTACAGGCAGCACACTCCACCAATATTCAATACATAAACCTACTCACCATACAAAACATCCATACTTATTACTGCACCTATTACATACATAGAACACTTAACTCTGATATTAACCCTCCCCTCAAACATCTCCTTGCCAACCTCAACAGAACACATGACCATAACACAAGGCACAGATCACTCTTTGATGTTCCTCGTGTCCATCTCACACTATGCAAAAACTCAATGCACATAAAAGGCCCTAAAATCTGGAATTCATTACCTGTAAATATAAAAGAAACACTACCTGTTTATAAATTCAAGTCTCTTCTCAAAGATCACTTACTCACCCAAAACCAAATAAATACTGAATAACTGAACCTTATAAATTGTATATCTTAAATGTTTCTCACAATTATATCACATAAATGTTAAACCTAAAACCCAATCTAACTTTATTATTTTTTAAATACACTACCTAACAGAATCACTACCTAACTGAATGCAACCATATGACCTGTCTTTGTAATACTCACTTGTGCTTTATAGTAATCTGTTTACATTAATGTTTTATCACTGATTTCATCATTGCTTAGTTAATCTTAAGTTAATTTTAAGCCAGCCCGTAATGCTATGCATAGTATAAGTGGCTTTGGCATGCTGCTCTTATCTGTATTTTTTTGTACCTCTGTATGTGTGCTCAAATTGGAAATAAATAAATAAAAAAAAATAAATAAATTATATACACCTGGAAAATCCTAGAGGGACTAGTACCAAACTTGCACACGAAAATCACTCACTACGAAAGCAAAAGACTCGGCAGACGGTGCAACATCCCCCCAATGAAAAGCAGGGGTGCCACTAACACGATAAGAGACAACACAATAAGTGTCAAGGGCCCAAGACTGTTCATCTGCCTCCCAGCATACATCATTGGGATTACCAATAGACCCCTGGCTGTCTTCAAGCAGACACTGGACAGGCACCTCAAGTCAGTACCTGACCACCCGGGTTTTTGTTTGTACGTCGGATTACATGCGGCCAGCATGAACCAGATACATGAATTATGTCAAGTACGGCAACAGCGGCACTTTCCCCGCTCCATGGGATATTACCCTATTCCAAACCTTTATCCCTCCCTTACTCCCTCCCCCCATAAAAAAAAACTTCTTAAATCACAACCAAAGTTTCGCCTTGAAGCTAAGCAGGATTCCTTAAGCTGTATTGATGACTTAGTCACACGGCACACTCTTTTACAAATCATATATGTTGATGGTTCTGTTCACCAATCCACTGGAGAAGCTGATAGTGCTGCTGTCATACAGTGATGGCTGCCACAAAGAAATTGGATCATGCATCAATAACTGGGCCTCTACCTTTCAAACATAACTGTTTGCCATACTCCTTGCACTCAAATGCGTCCATATATCTAAGGATGACACTTTAACTGTAACTGATTCTCTATCATCCATAAATGATCTCAGCTCCTTAAGTATAAACTGTGACATGCTTGTGTCAGAGGCCAGACACAGGTATGGTAAGAATGTGGACAGTGGAGTAGGAGAGTACACCTGTGGATTCCGTCTCACATTCGTCTTCAGATGCATGATAGAGTAACAAAAAAGGCACAATACCGTGACTGGAACGATACACAAATAACCTGCACATAAAAGAGAGAAGCTTACGACGACGTTTCGGTCCGACTTGGACCATTTACAAAGTCACAGTGTGACTTTGTAAATGTCCAAGTCGGAACGAAACGTCATCGTAAGCTTCTCTCTTTTATGTGCGGGTTATTTGTGCATGATAGAGTAGATTACAATCTTGGGTAGTCACTTAGCAGTTTGAGAACAATATAATACGAAAAGAACTTCAACTGAACCTTTATTGACTTAAGACTGGGGGAGATTGACACCAGTCAGTCCATCTATCATCATTCTATCATGCAGGAGGAGCCACATGTGTAGGGTGCATCAACAAAATAAAGAGACTTTTTTTTATATCACTACCTCCCGGCTCCGGCTGGGATACAAGTATCATTGGGAGGTTAAATCACCACCACCAGATGTAGACCAAACGAAATGTAAACTTTACCTGTTGGGCAATTGTCACACCTTGCCTAATTATGTGCTGGAATGCGATAAAATTAATGAATTCAGAGACAACTCACTCAGATATGTTCAAGAAATGTCAAAGTATTTTATCCAATGATATATTACAAACCATTCTGGAAAAATACCCTGACTTTGCTCACTGTAAATAAAACATTACCACTTTGTGTGCATTTTTTTTAACAAGTCGGCCGTGTCCCACCGAGGCAGGGTGACCCAAAAAGAAAGAAAATTCCCAAAAAGAAAATACTTTCATCATCATTCAACACTTTCACCTCACTCACACATAATCACTGTTTTTGCAGAGGTGCCCAGAATACAACAGTTTAGAAGTATATACGTATAAAAATACACAATATATCCCTCCACACTGCCAATATCTCAAAACCCTCCTTTAGAGTGCAAGCATTGTACTTCCCATTTCCAGGACTCAAGTCCGGTTATATAAAATAACCGGTTTCCCTGAATCCCTTCACTAAATATTACCCTGCTCACACTCCAACAGCTCGTCAGGTCCTAAATACCATTTGATTCCATTCACTCCTATCTAACACGCTCACGCATGCTTGCTGGAAGTCCAAGCCCCTCGCTCACAACACCTCCTTTACCCCCTCCCTCCAACCTTTTCGAGGACGACCCCTACCCCACCTTCCTTCCCCTACAGATTTATACGCTCTCCATGTCATTCTACTTTGATCCATTCTCTCTAAATGACCAAACCACCTCAACAGCCCCTCTTCAGCCTTCTAACTAATACTTTTATTAACTCCACACCTTCTCCTAATTGCCCTTAGACAGGATATCTCCACTGCCTCCAACCGTCTCCTCGCTGCAGCATTTACAACCCAAGCTTCACACCCATATAAGAGTGTTGGTACTACTATAATTTCATGCATTCCCTTCTTTGCCTCCATAGATAATATTTTTTGCCTCCACATATACCTCAACGCACCACTCACCTTTTTCCTTCATCAATTCTATGATTAACCTCATCCTTCATAAATCCATCCGCTGACACGTCAACTCCCAAATATCTGAAAACATTCACTTCTTCCATACTTCTCCCCAATTTTATATCCAATTTTTCTTTATCTAAATCACTTGATACTCCATCACCTTACTCTTTTCTATGTTCACTTTCAACTTTCTACCTTTACACACACTCCCAAACTCATCCACTAACCTTTGCAGTTTTCTTTAAAATCTCCCATAAGCACAGTATCATCAGCAAAAGTAACTGTGTCACTTCCATTTTGTATTTAATTCCCCATAATTTAATCCACCCCTCTCCCGAACACCCTAGCATTTACTTCTTTTATAACCCCATCTATAATATATTAAACAACCATGGTGACATTACACATCCCTGTCTAAGACCTACTTTTACCGGGAAGTAGTCTCCCTCTCTTCTACACACCCTAACCTGAGCCTCACTATCCTCATAAAAACTCTTTACAGCATTTAGTAACTTGTAATAAAGTTGGTAGAATTACCGACAATATGTAAAGTAAAAGGACACAAGTGCAACTAATGTGACATTTATTGTGGCAACGTTTCGCTCTCCAGGAGCTTTATCAAGCCATTACAAACAATACATGGACACAGAGAGTATATAAAGGTTCAGAGTGAGGTGCAATACTAGTGAGGTACCATTTCGATGTTCACTAGTGGTGGTAGTAGTAGTAGTTGTAGTAGTAGTGACAAAAGTAGTGAAACACTGAAACAACCTGCCTCTTTTCAGTCTATATTTGTCCAACCTATTTTTATGTTACCCAAGTAATAGCTTTTATATCCTTTTACTCATGTACGAATTAATTGCTCTACCATATTGTATTACTTTTGTCACTACTACTACTACTACTACTACTACTACCACTAGTGAACATCGAAATGGTACCTCACTAGTATTGCACCTCGCTCTGAACCTTTATATACCCTCTGTGTCCATGTATTGTTTGTAATGGCTTGATAAAGCTCCTGGAGAGCCAAACGTTGCCACAATAAAATGTCACATTAGTTGCACTTGTGTCCTTTTACTTTACATTTAGTAACTTACCATCTATTCCATATACTTGCAACATCTGCCACATTGCTTCCCTATCCACTCTGTCATATGCCTTTTCTAAATCCATAAATGCAATAAAAACTTCCCTACCTATATCTAAATACTGCTCACATACATGCTTCAATGTAAACACTTGATCTACACATCCCCTGCCCACTTTAAAACCTCCTTGCTCATCCGCAATCCTACATTCTGTCTTACCTCTAATTCTTTCAATAATAACCCTATCGTACACTTTTCCTGGTATACTCAGTTATGTGTGACCAAATTAAAGTCTGCATAAATAACTCATTACGATTGTGACCGGATATAAACACATAAATAGTTCATTACCACTGTAACTTGCTCAGCTACCAAAATTTTGCGGTTCAGTCCTTGGACCCATTATGTGCCTCTATAATCCTTTGACTACCGCCCACATGATGGGTACGGGATGCATAAAAAAAAAGATGTTAAATTTAAACTAAAAAACGTCTTGCCTGAGGCGAGCAGACATTGCAGCTTAGGTACCCCTCCAAACTGCAGTATCCTCACCCCTCCTTCGGAGTGCAGGCACTGTACTTCCCACTTCCAGGACTCGTATCCAGCTAGCCAGGTTCGCTGAATTCCTTCATAAATGTTACGTTGCTCACACGCCAACAGCACGTCAACTCATAAAAACCACTTGCCTCCACTCTTATCTAACTCTCTCACACCTGTTGGGTGTCCAAGCCCCTCACATACAAAGCCTCCTTTACCCCTTCCCTCCATCCATTCTTAGGACGACTTCTACCCCTCCTTCCCTCAACCACAGATTTATAAACCCTGCATCTCTATTAATTATCTGCATAATTTTCACACCACAAATTGCCCTTAGACATAATTCCACTGCCTCCAACTTCCTTGCTGCAACGTTCAAAACCCATGCTCCACACCCATCTAAGAATGTTAGTATCACTATTACCTGGAGTTTACCTGGAGAGAGTTCCGGGGGTCAACGCCCCTGCGGCCCAGTCTGTGACCGGCCTCATGGTGGATCAGGGCCTGATCAACCAGGCTGTTACTGCTGGCTGCACGCAAGCCAACGTACGAACCACAGCTCGGCTGGTCAGGTACCGACTTTAGGTGCTTGTCCAGTGCCTGCTTGAAGACAGCCAGGGGTCTATTGGTAATCCCCCTTATGTATGCTGGGAGGCAGTTGAACAGTCTCGGGCCCCTGACACTTATTGTATTGTCTCTTAACGTGCTAGTGACACCCTGCTTTTCATTGGGGGGATGTAGCATCGCCTGTCGGTCTTTTGCTTTCGTTGTGAGTGATTTCCGTGTGCAAGTTCGGTAATAGTCCCTCTAGGATTTTCCAGGTGTGTTTTTAAACAAAATCCCAGGATTAGTCTTACAGTCTAAATGTTTGGCAAAATTAAGAATGGATACCTGGGCAAATGAATTTGGGTTGATGTAACAGCAGGTCTGGACTCTGGGTGGAGGGAGGGAGGAAAGAGTAATTGAGAAATATGCATTAGTAAGTTTATTTAGGTACAGATACACATAAGTACAATTATCATAACTAGTAACTTATGTGTAAATTACCTAGAACAACACAAAAAAGTCAAAGTGACTTATTTCCACTGGTTAGTTAGTCAGGAATGGAGGGAAGGGTAGAAGTGAGGAGGATTATGATTCAACTTTGAATTAAATTTTTTTCTAAAATTTTTTTTTGACTATTTGTATGCACCATATTTTTGGTATATGGCTATTTAGTGCCTATTGATATGTTCAAAATTTTAGCGTAAAAATAAGTACAGAAATGTGCTACTTTTTCCTTACTTTGTATTGTACAGAGATTATGTCTGAATTTTGGATTTATTTTATATTCTTTTTTTTCTGTGAAAATGTATTTGTTTTTTGCATATGACCATTTTGTACGTGTATGGTAAGCTTACATTTTTTGATAAGCATTAGTCAAAAAATGACTAATTGAAAGGAGTATGGAGGAAGTGAATGTTTTGTATTTAGAAATTTAGGAATACATATGTCAACAGACGGGTCTATAAAAGATGAAAAGTGGAAGGTAGATGAAGTGTTGAGGCATTCACGGAGAGAAAGTCTACCTGAGGAAAAAAGAGGAATGTACCACAGTACAGTCATACCAATCCCTTTAAACTGATGAGAGTCAAGGGATTTAAATGCTAGAGTATGTAGGTGTCTAGAGTCAGTGGAGATGTCATAAGAACATAAGAATGGAGGAACACCGAGAGTAATGTGTAGAATGAATATTATGCAGAGAATTCAGAAAACAGAAATTAGAAGATGATGTGGGTTTACAAAAGGTATTATTCAGAGGCCAGAGGAGGGGTTTTTGAGGTGGTGTGGGATATTTAGAGAGGAATGAGTAGAATAGGACGACAGAGAGGGTGTATCTATCTAGAGTGGAAGGAAGGAGGGGCTTACAGGGGTCATCCTAGGAACAGGGGAGGGTGTGAAGGAGATTTTGTGCATCCAGCAGGCATGTGTAAATGTGTTAGTTCAGGTAAAGTAAGGACACATGATTTTAGAGATCTGACACACTACTGAACTGTGAGCAAGGTAACAATCGTTAAGGGATTCAGGGAAATTGGCTAGCTGGACTTGAGTCCTGGAGTATCGTTTGACTTGTAATGTCTATGCACTTCTGTCAAAATAGCTATTGAATGAATGATAGTGAATGCTCCATTTTATGGGTCACCTTATGTTGGTGGGAAGCAGCTGATGTAACAAAACTAATAAAGTTTGTGGATTTTTAATATATCCATTTTTTACCAAGGTAGGGCTATCTGAAAAGAAAAACCATATACCTTCATTCATTCTCTAGCTGTCTTTCCAGACGCACACAGGCATCCCAATTTAAATAACCCTCTGAACTGCAATAGATATCATTAGATCACAAGTAAATACTGACCAATTATCTTCAGAGTGATGGTTACCCTAGGGCCATTTTCTACCAAGACATATATATTACTGAAATCTCATATTGAAAAATGTAGTTATGGTGATTGTACTTCTAGAGACATAGCCTTCCCATATAATGTGTGGAAATTAATTATTGTATTAGATAATCCCTTTATATTATCCACCATCCCTACTTTCTCCCACTTAAACAGACAACAGAACCTAATGATCAGTTTTTGATCATCTTTAACAGACCCGTCTGCCGACAAGTCCACTCTTAAATATCTGAACACAGTCACTTCCTCCATGTTCCCCCCTTCCAATCTAATATCCAGTCTTTCATTATCTAATTATTTGTCACTTCTATCGCAGTGATCTTTCCTATGTTTACTTTTCTTTCTTTTACATACGCTCCTAAATTCGTCAACCAACCTTTGCAATTTCTCTTCAGAATCTCTCAAAAAGCACAGTGTCATCGACAGAAAGCAGCTGCGACCTCCCACTTTGTATTAGATTCTTTATCATTTAATCCCACACCTCTTTCCAACACCCAAGTATTCACTTCTCCTAAAACCCCAGTAATAAATATATTACTATTAAGCAAAAATATATTAATTAATATTTTTTTTAGAATTTACTATTTTTTTTTGTTATAAGGTTTTCATTAGTGTTGGAATGAATATATTCCAAAATAATAAGCCTGCCCATAATGCTCTGCATACAAGGGGCTTTTGGCACATACACCCAACTACTATAATTCCTTGTACAACTATGTATCATGTCTAAATAAACTACTATTATTATTGTTATTATTTTTATTATTATTATAATTTGTATGACTTACACAGTCTGTGAAAAAATAGCCTTGGTGCGTTTGAAAAGTATGAATGTTGCACATATTGTTCCCTTAAATGGGAAAAGTACACTTACATAAAATGCTCATTTGAAGTAATAGTAATCAAATAACAAATTCTATAATATATTTTAAGTATTTATCATTTTTATAATATTTGTTTTGAATACAATCGCAAACCTTGGCGGGAAGCGTTGCTGTTGTGAAGTCACTTAAGTAACAAGCGTGGTGGAGGCTGTATGTTGTGCTTTTCTCTTTACATTGATGTGTTTGTGTATTACATTATAGGAATTTACGGTCATTATCTAGATTTGAAAATATGCCAGAATTCGCCAGCGTTAAATAATCTCCAAATGGTAGGTAAAATAATATATTTTGTTAATGAGCCAGGTGTGTTATACAAGCCAGACTTTCTTTTAAAATATTATTACTATTTTTATAACCATGGGGAAACCTTAAACTCGTAAGGGACATAGAGGAACTGGTGAATATGATGTAGTTAGGTTTGATCAAAGGAAAGATAGGGTAACTCCCAGTCCCTGAACTATTAATAATGGCCAGACATCAAGTAACCTCGCCTTCCCTGCAAGGGACCTTAAAAACACATGACATTAAAGTATATTCACTTGAATTAACGTTATATTTTTTAACTGCACTAAAACTATTTTGCAAAAATGACCTAACCATTTTTAAAACTAGTATAATGGAGCTTAAACTTATCTTAAACTTGCTCAACTTATTTAAAGACAGTCTAAGTTTAGAATTTAAATGAAAAGAAAAAAACACTGGTCAATAGTACTCACCAAACCTGCACACGAAAAATAACTCCCTTGAAAGCAAAAGACTCGGCAGGAGATGCAACATCCCCCCGATGAAAAGCAGGGGTCCCACTAGTACACTGAGAGACAACACAGTAAGTGTCCGGGACCCAAGACTGTTCAATTGCCTCCCAGCACTGGACAGCCACCTAAAGTCAGTACCTGCCCAACCGGGCTGTTGTTCGTACGTCAGTTTGCGTGCGGCCAGCAGTAACAGCCTGGTTGATCAGACCCTGATCCACCATGAGGCCTAGTCTCAGACCGGGCCGCGGGGTGTTGACCCCCGAAACCCTCTCTAGGTAAGCTAATTTCAAGGAGGCCTCTGCTTGCGGGTCGAAATATACAGCTCCTACAGTCTCGTACCCTTCACAGGGGGCGCCTTGATGCCAGTGTAGGGCTCTTGATCCAAGAAATTTGCCTACTCATTTTTCTTGGATCAAATCTGATTACCTCTCATTCTCAACCCCTCAAGGGAGGTTCCTCGACGCTGGTGAAGGGCTCTTGATCTAGGGAATTGGATCTGTGCTCCGGTTTCCTGAATTAAGCCTAAATACCTCCCCCCCCCCACGTGCGCTGTATAATCCTACGGGTTTAGCACTCCCCCATGATTATAATATAATCTCATTTTCAAGGTGCTGTATGACTTACTGTTTAACAATTCCCCCCTTTAAAACATAATGTCATACTTGTTTCTGTTTAGTTAACATTAACAATAAACTACATTTTTGTGATGTACTGGAAGATTTTTCGCAAGTTATAGCAGATATGAATATAGTCCGTACTGTTTAACCAAACTGTTATCTCTAACTGAATTCACTATTGCTACTATAACCTGCTTAGCTGACATTGTGTTGGGGCCCAACCACTGGACCCACTATGCACAGCTGTAAACTTTTGACTCCCGTCCACAGGATGGGTATCAGGGCAGGATTTAAATATGGTGAGGCGCTAAGCTATGGGAAGCTGTAGAGGTCCTGTTAAGAAAAAAGTTAAGAGGAAATAAAAATCTATAAGAACTGAAACTAGCAAGAGAGCCGCTAAGATGTCTAGCACCCGTAGGAGGCTTGCTCTTAGATCTATAAAAATATGGCTTTAATTATATCAGTTTAAAAATATTTATTAATAGGAAAATAATGCTACAAATTCGTTTCAAGTGACTGATATAGTTACTTTTTAGAACTGAAATACTATTGTAAACTTGTAATGGCCAGAAAATGAATTGTAGTTTTCAAACTGTAACATGATTCAAAGTGATCAAATATAAGAAATTGGTCAGTTTATATTTTCTTGCGTTTTTAAACGCAAAGCCATGAATGATGTTTTCAAAAGATTAGCTACGCAGTTTATCTCTTTCAATATAGATAGTTTGTCTCGTCATTGTTGCTCGCAGCTCATTTTTAATTCTCTTCAGTCATGAAGAATAACTTTCTCCTGAGCAATTTACTATCATTAGACTTAGCTGTAGTATGGCTTCAACATTAGGAAAAGCTCAATGAATCTTGTCCTGGAAGATACAGATTTTGGTGGCATAAATTGCCTATTCCTAAATGGTTCTGCTAGATATAGACATGGAAATACTTTAGTTCTCCAGTGAGATTAACGTCAGGAGCGGTCAGGTTCACGCGCGCGGAGCAAAAAAAAATTCGAAAAAATATGAAAATGGAGTTACTGTCACCAAAAAATAGCTGAACTTTCTGGCTACACTCTGGTATAATTATTATCCTTGTACGATGTTTCTAAAAGGAATTACAGCCATTTATAACAGGCATGGTGACAGTGCTGACGCGTCATATTGCGTAAGAAGCGCTGACTCGGCTTTGTTTACGTTTTTTCCCCGTGTTATTTTTATCGTTTTCTTATATCTTTATGTCTAATATAATACAAATTCACTGTCTGAGATCATGCCCGAGCGGGCGGAGCTAATATGGTCAAGTAACCAGTCAGGTACCCTGGGTATAGTACCCAAAATGGCCGACACCTCCAGCCAACAAAATATTCCATACCCACGCTAATATCAATTATAAGGCTTATTTATCTATCACAATTGATCTATTATGACATAATGCAATATAATAATAGCATATAAACATAAAAAGCACACCGTAAAAAATAATATATAGCATAATATGATGCCCAAGAGGGAAAAATTTCTATCGGTGTATCCCCTGAAGTTTCGTATCTCTTACAAGTGATGAGAGAAAACGGATTTACAATGGTTAACTGTAATAAACACTCGTAGGTCACGCAAAAAGTGTAAAAATAAAGCGAATTTTTCGGGGAAAAAAATTATTTCTCGGGCAGCTGGGGTGCCGCGCGCTTCGGCCTATATCTCGAAAGTAACTTATTTACCTATTTAGGGGCAATCCATCTTTATTTATGATTGAATTGACTTGATTTTTACAACAAACATAGGAGAATGCTTTACAAGGTGGAGTGTACCTTTCTGAACTATCCCAAATATTTTTAGATTTATGTGGGCAACAAGACCCACATCTTCCAATATGTCAAAAAAGTTATGAAACTTATTTTTTTTTAGCATGAAGATAAGGTTTATTTTAGAATAGGTACACTTACAGTGATGGAATTAGAGGTGTTCTATCAGCAGCAAGTGTCAAAACCACTTTCTTTGGAGTCCAGTCCCTGGACCAATTATGTACCTCTGTAATCTTTTGACTACCGCCCACAGGATGGGTATGGGGTGCATAATAAACATATTAAACTAATACCAAGTACCACTGAGAAGGACTCCCCTGCCAAATGCAATTTTTCGTAAATTTTGCATATTTCATTTCCTTTTTGGCCGATATGATTGAAACTTCAGCACAGGATATTTGATATAAGCTTCTAATAGTACACCAAAATGAACGTAATTGGTTGAAAAATAAAGAAGTCGATATGTTTCACCTGCCCGCTCCCTTACTCAGCCCTGTAACAACTTCAGACAGTATTGCCCAGGCTGGCTCCTCCTCAGGAAAATTAGTGAATAGAAAAAGAAATAATAACAGACAAAAACACTTTATTATGTAGAAAATATAAAATGTAAAACACTTAAATATGAAATATTGATCCTACATTAAAGAAAATGAAAAATGAAAAATATAAATGATAACTGAATTCAACGCTAATTTAAAACTTGGGTGTCTGGTGTTGGCGACACTGCTTGTTGAAATCGTAGCCGTTGCTGATGTGGGGGGGGGGGGGTCGCAGGTGTTTGTGACCACCACTGGCTAGTTCTTCACAGAGAATCGCCGTGATTATTATCCCGATGACAGGAAAGCAGGTTCTTTACCGCTGCAATGATGAGGGGTTACGTCCTGCAATTTCATACAGGTACTTAGATCCAAAATGGGGAAGTCTCTGGACGTTAGTCCTTCTCCATCCGTTCTTCTCGTTGATTGACAGGTGACCCTCACTGTCATCCTAGCTGAAAAGATAGACAGGTTACCCACTGCATAAATAATTACTCTCCATGGCAGTGTACAATACTCAAAAGACGTGGTGATTATTACAACAGTCAACCTAGAGCAAGACTGAAAGGACTAAGTTTATTATTGGTCAAAAGTGAAGCTTTTAACCAATAAATCCACTAGAATACAAGGCAGGCATGTACTTACAGTAGTGTTGGGAGCTGTGAGTTGAGTGATTTACTGTTTGAACAGAGCCCCACACGTCACCTTTCGAGGGGGGGGGTGGAAGAGGGAGGGGAAGGGATAGCGGGAGCTAGACTGACCCTACGTTAACAAGCAGCCGGCAATCAAACTATCACTTTAGGGGTGGGGGAGAAAAGGTGGGAAAAACGGGAGCGTGACTTACCCTACCTTAACTAGTAGCCGGTAATGAAACTATCGTTACTATATCTCTACTCCTATCTATTGAACTTTTCCCTCACATGGGGCTGGATTGAATAATAAAATTATTACACTAACTAGCTTGGCAATAAAGAAACAAAGCAAGTCGGAAGTTGGGCTTTGATGCCAGGTTTCCGGCACGGAAATCCAGCACACAACCAACCACGCTGAATGCAATGTATCTTCAGTCAAGAGTTCAAGAAGCAACCACACTAGGCATCCCATACAAGTTTTCACACAATACCGAGGTGTCACATTCGTCTCTCGACCTGCGGGGAGAGAGGACGCTTCTACAGTTTCTCTTGCACGCCACCTGGTGAGGAAAACATAGCATTAGCACCAAGATGGCGGACCGAATGAACCGGCGCATAAATACTATCTGCATTGAGCTGGTTAGAGGATCATTAAGCAGCGCCACGATGAGCGTTCTCCTGCCAAGCATTATCAGGGACTGTTATGGCATCCCCAATGAAGAGCTGTATGGTGTGGCACTGAATGGTATGTCAAGGGTCTTCGTGAAGTTCATGAGAGCTGACTTCTACTCTACCATCGTCGACGAATTTCAAGAAAGGAGGATGATTATCAATTCGGCAGTGGAAGTATGCTTGCATGATGTGTCTAAGTATTTTACTTGGGTGAAGGTAAGGAATGTACCTTTTGAGGCAACAGCATACAGCCTACAAGATGTGTTCAGTGGTTATGGGACTGTTCACTTGGCGAGCATGGGAATGTGAAGGGACGGACCTTACGAGGGGATGCCGGAAGGATCCTTCACACTGAAAATGACCCTGAGGAGGCCGATACCATCATATGTCACATTGCATAGCCATAGAACACAGGTTTTTGTACACTATGCGGGGCAGAGGAAGACGTGCCATTTATGTGACTCTTATGAGCACATGGTGGCACAATGCCCCAGGAGACAGGGCCCTAGGCGTCAGGAGACAGCTTCTGTGGATACGCCATTAGAAGCCACAGACGTTATGACGGGTGAAGTGGAAAGACGGAGTACAGGCCTATGGAGTGAGGAGGTCGACAGAGCAGAGGTGGTTTTGGAGACGTGTGTAACACTGCCAGTGGAAACGGGATGGAGAGGGAATATCGCTGTCAGACAGACCGTTAGGTACTACAGATTCAGCTCAGGAAGGGATTTTGAAGGCTGTGCTGAAGGATTTTTTGGAAGAGTCGGAGCATGGTGAGGAAAGTGATGTGAGGTCAGGTGATGTCAAGGTGATGGATGAACAGAAGCGGGGTAAGGAAGACTTGAGTGAGGTTCAAAAGGAGAGCAATGTGGTGGTGGAGGTCCATCAAGAAGATGTGGTTGCAGAAGATATGTGTGTAGAGGGTAGCTCCCGCAAGAGATCAGCGGGGGCATCAGACATGGACAAAGTCACACCAGCGCAGAGGCCTGGGAAGAAGATGTGGGCAGCTGTGGTAGAAACGGCAAGTCCGGGGGGAGGGGGGGGCAATGGGAAGCTAGGCGGGAAGGGACAGGGAGGGGTTGGAGGGCAAGAACGAGGGATTGATAGAGAAGGACCAAGACCTATGAAAGGAGGACCAAGTAAGCCTCAGTGGCACAGGGGTAAGCCGCCATTCTTGTAAAATTCAGGTGTGTAACTTTCAATGTAAACGGTCTTAAAACCGAGGTCAAGAGGGTATGGTTAGAGTGGGTTTTGAGGAGATTTAGTATTGATGTCTGTTTTTTGCAGGAACATAACCATAGGTTAGGATGTGAGTTGTTGTTGAAAGGTTATAGGTTGTTTACATGTGATGCTTTGAGGTTGAAAGGAGGTGTGGCTGTGGCGGTCAAGGAGACCAGTCCTTTGCGTATCCTGGGTTGGGAGGAGGGGGGGGGGGTGGGAGGGTTGTCAGGGTGGATGGGTTTTGGGGGGCCAGGAGGGTTAGTTTTGTAGGTGTGTACATGCCAGCAACTAGTAACGCTAGAATGAAGGTGGATTTTGTACGCGATGTTCTGGTATATCACTTGAGAGGTTTACCTGCTTTTACGGTGATTGGTGGGGATTGGAATTTTTTTTTTATATTTTTATTAGAAACCTTACAAAAGTACAAAGGATGCATAATCAAGTACAGGAATACAAAACATTCTTTTGTGCTACTAGTACCAGGTTATTCCCGGCTGGAACAAGTATTATAACATCTTGTTATAGCGAATAATACACGCTGAGGCAAACCTCACTAATGTATAACAGTCATTAATAGTTGCCGCCAAGCCATTGTACCCAACGACAACACACCAAAATGATACTTTATGTGGAAAATTTTTAATTTTCCGAAACTATAGCGCCTAATAGGTGTTTTTTTGTGCCGATATGAGTCAAAATGTATTTGAAAATAGAGTAGAACCAAGAGTTCCCTTGGCGCATGCGCGGATGTGCGGGGGAGGGAGGCGCGTATTGTTTTGAATGGTGGTGAGGAAGCTGGGAAAACATGGAACCACGAAATTGACGTTCACGGTGGCCTAAGGATTAATATAGGCCTCATTTCATAATAAGAAGTGTCGTAACTGTTCCTGGTGGAGAGTGAGGGAACGGGATTTACGGGACCACAGTAATAGAGTGGTAAAAGTGTGATAAGAGAAGGACCGGGGGACTGACGCGTCGCAATGGACTGTGTCCTGGGGAAAATTACCCTTGGATTAATCATCACTCATCGGTCTCAGATCTTAATGGAGTGACCTCTAGTTTGTATAATAGTTATGAGACGTTAAATCGTCTTGTGAATTGTAATGTAATTAATGATAATAACGCTAAGTTAAGAGAATATGTGAAGTGAGATAAGTCGTTTGCTCCGAGTGAACACGCTAGACCTCGTTGTTAACGAGACGAGGAAAGGGAAACTCTTGAGTCACGACGTCTAAAAGGCAGGACAAACCAGCGGATACCTCGTCCTGCTGGAATGAGAATCGTGTCGGTGTAGCAGGACATCGAAAATGAGATGGTGAATCAAGAAATGAGGAATATCAATCACCCACAGTTAAGTAACCCTTCTAGTTATAGCAACCTTAGACTGGCCAGTAGTGGTATGTTATAATTAGATAGGTTACGACTGATCCAGCTACATCAAGTGACCACCAGAGAACATCTGGTAAGTAGTGGGATTATGTACAAATGTTTTTCCTTGATGGATGTATCCATGTGTATCCTACCCCCCCCCCTTCATTCAGCTAAACTAATATAATCTATACAGTCCACAAATAATTGGTAGCACCGTACTTGTGGGTGCTATCCAATCTATACTGGTCTCGGATAGATATGGATAAGATAGTGAGGTCGAGGGGACCACCTGCCGCGACCAGAGGTGGTTAAGTTTTCTCACATGTCTACACGGGGTGACTACGGTAAACATATAGTCAAGCACCCTAGGAAATTTTCCATATCTATGCGCTGGTCCTTCGTGAACCGGATGCAATCAGTGAAAAAATTAATTGAATTAATTACTTAATAATTAAGTGACTGATTGAAGGAAGTCGGTGTAGGGTGCACAAGTTTAATCGATCGTGTGATGGATGATAATTAGCCCAATAAATTGCTAGCACATGGGTGGCTAGGATTTATACAAGAGTAAAGTGCAAGAATTACTCTTATAAGGCGTCTACTTAAGTAGTATAATGGGTGATTATTAATTCCCTAACCATGGCTGGGTCTGAGGAAGTTAGTGCGACTGGCAAGTCCATGGATGCCAAAGCAAGAAAA
>NC_069425.1:1535648-1564022 GCF_026875155.1 Cherax quadricarinatus
GGGGGGGGGGGGGGTTGTTTTTGGTTTATCTGGAATGATTATGTGTAAGGGGAAAGGAGTGAGAATTGGGTATGGATGTACGCATGTTTCACGAGAAGTTTGTCATAGTGGATATAAGTGGGGTTTTCCCCGGGGTACATTTTCTAAGCCGATGGTTATTTCACTGGTTTAAAATTTCCCTTGAAAGCCAGGATACCGGCCCCTTGGGATCTCGTTTTTAAGACTTGGGATTGGCCTTTGGGTAAAAAACACAAAAATTTTTCTGAAAAACGGCAGTTTTTTGGGGGACTGACATTACAGCACCCTTTACCCTTTAATACTCTAGTCTTATTTTAGCTGGGGTTTTTTAAAAAATTTACAACCCTTTTTAAATGTACCGCTAATGTAGCATGTGGTGTATTATTTTGCATTTTGAGTGTTTTTTTCACGATATGCAAAGTTTTGAATGTTTGTAATTCATTTTTAACATAAATTTGATATAAATTTTGGTGGTGTATATTTTCTATTATTACAGTGTTGCTATAGGAATGAATTTTCATTTATTTTAGTCGAAAATTTTTGTGTTTTTGTCTTTTTCAGCACACCCTATTTTTAGGTTTTGATGAGGGGGGGTATACCTTTCATTAGGATAATTCAATGTATGTTTTTTAGAAGGGGGCGTCATAGGGGGAGGGGGGGTAAAGTGTGGGCTGTGTCGCACTGGCAATAATTTTTATTATAAAAGGAGGGTTTATGGGTTATGTTTTGGGTTGGGGGTTTAGTATATGGTTGTATATGGCCTTGATCGGGGGTTCTTAAAATGTCCTGGGGTTCTAAGTTTTTGTAATATCTGTGGGGTTTTTTTAATTTTATACTATTATCATTATTGTATTTGCTCTGTTTTAAATAAAAAAATGATGGGTTTGGGTTTAAACCCTTTAATGTCCGAGGGGGTTAAAAAAAACTTGTTTTAGGTTATGTTATTATTGTATTTTCTTTTTTTTGTTCTGTTTTCTGTAGCAAATTATTTTTTTAGGGGTTAAAAATTAAATAATATAAAAAACTGTTTCTCTTTGAAAAGGGAATCAACTTCCTGCAATTCCTTTTGGTAGGAAAAATTTAAACAAACTTAACCAATATCTGTCCCCTGTCATGAGGATGTTAGAGTTTTGTCTTGTTTTTGTAGTTAGGGAGTTTTTGGTTAGGGTTTTTTTTACTTACTGACATATGTTGACATTATTGTATGTTAAAGGTGTTAGGTTTCGTCGTGAAAAAATTTCAACTTAGAATCTTGTGATATGTACATTTGTATGTTTTTTTTTTGGTAGGACATGTCGGGTATTCATTTTATATTGAAAACTATTAAAGTAAAAAAATTTTCCTGGGTCTTGATATATTTTACCGTACCCACCCCCGTGTAGACATTGAGAAAATTTAAAAACCACCTCTGGTCGCGGCGGGTGGCCCCCCTCGCCCACTTTTTATCCATATCATCCGAGACCATAAGTTTGGGATGCCCCCCAAAAAGTACGGTGCTCCCAAATTTTTGTGGACTGTATGATTTTTTTAGTTTAGCGAATGAAGGGGGGGGGTAGGATACACAGGATCATCCATCAAGGAAAAACATTTGTCATAATCCCCTACTACCAGATGTCTCTGGTGGTCACTTGAGTAGCGGGATCATCGTAACCTATCTAATTATAACATACCAAAAGGGCCAGTCAAAGGGTTTGCTATAACTAAGGGTTACTTAACTGGGGGTGATTGATTTTCCTCATTTTTTTGTTTCACCATCTCATTTTCGTGTCCTCTACCCCCACCATTTCATTCCAGCAGGACAGGTATCCGCGGTTTTGTCCTCCCTTTTTAGACGTCGTGACTAAAGGATTTTCCCCTTTTCCTCGTCTCGTTAACAAAGAGGTCTAGCGTGTTCCCCCGGAGCAAAGACTTATCTCACTTCACAATTCTCAAAATTAGCGTTTTTATCTTTAATTTCAAAAATTTCCACAAGACGATTTAACGTTCATAACTTTTATACAAACTGAGGTCACTCCATTAAGATCTGAGACCGATAGTGATGATTAAATCCAAGGTTTTTTTCCCCGGGAAAAACAGTCCATTGCGCGCGTCAGCCCCCCGGCCCTTCTCTTATCACATTTTTACCACTTATTACTGTGGTCCCGTAATCCCTTTCCCCCTAACCCTCCCCCGGGAAACATTACGAAACTTCTTATTATAAAATGGGGCCCTATATTAACCCTTTAGGCCACCGTGAACGTAAATTTCGGGGGTTCCTGTTTTCCCAGCTTCCTCACCACCATTCAAACAATACGCGCCTCCCTCCCCCCGCACTCCGCGATGCGCCAAGGGGAACTCTGGTTTACTCATTTTAAAAATCTTTTTTGACTCATATCGGCCAAAAAAACACCTATTAGGCGCTATAGTTTTGGGAAAAATTAAAAATTTTCCACACTGCGGCCGGGGCGGAAGTCTTTGTTAGACGATTTAAAAATTGCGTCTTCCCCCCCGGAGACTTTTTCCAAGCCCTCTCTAGATTGCGCTGCTTTTTTCCCCAGGGGGTCTTCTACATTTTCTTCTTGCATTACCCGGTCAGTGTCTTAAAATATCACTCGTGCACTTTCCTTGGTTTCCATCTGCACGGGATTAAAACACATTTATTCTAAGGGAAAAAATTTTTTAAAAGGTACGCAAACTTTCCTGACCACAAAAAACATTTTGACGTTTCTGACAACATTTGTGCATCTGGGTATAAGTAAAACCCTTCCCCAAAACCACAGGTTCGTGTTTTTCAGTATCAATTAACCAATGCACCTGGTTGAATTTTTCTGTCGTTTTTAACTGCCTCGGGCGCACCAAAAAAAGTGTTCACGAAGTAAGAAAAATTTTCTTTACGCAACAATCAGCCCAATGAATAATTCCCTTATTTTAAACTTTTGAATTTGTCATCAACCCCGTCACGTTATTGAATCCTCATCACTTCCCTCGGGATTATTCTATAGATAGGCGCAGCTTCTAACCTTTGTCCACATATTAGGTGAAGGGGTCGTATTTCCGCGTCAGGATGTCGCTCATGATACAGAGGGCGATTTTCACTCATTCTCTGCCTCCAAAACACTCCCCGGGAACCCTCCAAATAAATTCTTTCCCTTGTAGCACCTTACGAAGAATCTTTTCACTGTCCCTACTTCTTTCGACAGTCCTCCCTGCCAGGGGCCGGGAGTAAAAAATTTCCAGACCACCCTCGCTGGGTAAAACAAAGCTGTACATCACACTTTATTTAAATTTTATCAAAGTTGAGCACCCGCTAAAAATTGGGGCATTATCGAGATCATCAATTTTGGCAGGAGTCTAGCTGCAAATTTCCGGAAAACACTTATAAAACTTTTCGCGACAAGTCCTGACCCCTTTCTGATGAACAGCCCTAGTAGCGACAAGTAAAATAGACATACAAACACTTAAAGGGGGGACACCATCTGAAGTTGTCAAAATGATTGGGCCCACTATATCCACCCCGGGTCACATCAAATGGTTTTTCCCAACGCACGCGTTCCTTGGGGCAATGGGGGAGGCCTGGGTACATGAGTTCTGGCATCCACCCGGCGACATATTCACCGATTGATAACCCCCTTTACACTTTTCCCGCCCCTTTGGGGAACCCAGAAGGTTTCCAATACGTTTAATGTACCTGTACCCCCCCGTGCATCATTTTATTAGGGGCCCTTAAAAACAATCAAGGTTGTCAGGTGATGGTTTTTGGGCACAAGATAGGGTCTTAGAAATTTTCCCCCCCAATTCAGATTTTGAACCTCCTTTCACCTAATTACTCATCCTCAAATACACCCCAGCTTTTTCTATTTTTGGCATTTCACAAATTTTCCTCCATCGAATTTAATCTCATCCCCTGGGGTTTCTTCTTGTACCCTTTAAAGCCAGTATTTCGGGGGATGGGGAAAAATTATGGGATTTTTCATCTTACTTAAAATTTAAACACTAACCGTCACACAAATCACTTAGGTAAGGAAAAATACCGGGTTCATATAAAAGGCAAAGGGAGGCTCTGCCCGGAGCGTGCTCCCCCGAATTTCGACAGGAGCAATTGTGCCTTTTGCCCCGCCATTTAATTTTTGCCCCACCCAAACTTCCCCCTTTAAACCACATAAAGCACTCACTTTTTTTTCCTAAGTCAACCCTCGAGACAAGAAGTCAGTTTTGGTTCTCGCACCGGGAATGTTTTAAAAGGTTAACATTGTTTCCCAAAACTGTTTTTTTTCCCGCATTTGATGATTTCAGCGACCTGTTTTGAATACCAAATTTTTTACCATACGAATCCATTGTAAGGATACCTCGTTATCAGACCAAATTACGGTGCGTGATATTTTCTCCGAAATTTTATTTCTTATAAAATTTGGCTAATTTGACCCCTACAAAAAGGCCCTTAATTTCCAACGAGGAAAGGGTCTTTTTTTTGTTGGAGCCCCTTAGCCTTAGACATAACAAGAAAAATAGCACTTTAATTGAAGGTAAGCAACTGCTCCATAGGCAAATTTCGAACTCGCAAAAATGTGGAGTAATTCTCTCCCCTTGACGGGCCACTTTAGGGGAACTCAACATTGGAAATTTTTTACATTTTCCCCCCATTATTTTCCCCCCCTTTCAACAAATTCCTCAGGGGAGGGTTTATCCCAACCACTTTAAACTTCCCTGCTTCTTGTATCAACAATTTTCCTCTTTTGGAAGTTGGGGCACTAAGCCAGTGGGTCGAAGCATTTTGAAACTTTTGCAAGCAAGCTCTCTTGGTTAATTTATTTGGGATGTTGTAGTCATTAACTTTAACGTAAAAGTCTCCCCTGTGTCCCAAGTCGTCCCCCCAATTACTATATTTGGCACTTCAACTCCAGGGTTGTCTTTATTTATTTGAACCTTTAAACTGGACGAATTACTGTTCCATTCCCTCAGGGGCTTTTGCACCTTGCAAAATTTTTCATTAGCCCCTGGTATATCTCATTATTCCTCTTTATAGACGCCCCCCAGGAAATTTTCCACTAAAATTGTTTAACCCATTACTCCACCAGTGGACCACCCTACGCTTTTAAAGGGGTGCATTTTCGTTGCCTGGGTAGAACGGACTGGGGTACAAACCCAAAAATACACCCTGAACGAAAAATCTTCAGGGGGACTAAGTGGGTCACTAGGATTTCGGGCCTAAGAACCTTGTGCAGTCCCCCACCCCCTGCAGACCCCCTCTCAAAAGCTTTATTTTTGTTGCGTAAAGGCAAAATTCTTAACCCTGAAGTTTTAAAATAAACTCCCATTTTTTTCCCTCAACGACGGGGCCTTCACCAAACAGTCATTCAAACTAGGTACACTTTTTTTACTCCTGGGACAAATTAAACCAATCCTCAAGGTGGTCTTAAATCTTTCTTCACTCCGTGGTGGGCAAAAAATGACCCCTAAAACCCTTGTTTTCTCGGGGGGAAACCTCCCTAAATTTATTATTAATGCCATTTAAAAAATTTTATGTAAGCATCAAATTCGGGTTTGCTCAATTTGGGAGCTGGCCTTTATTGTCCACACGCCCTCCCCGGGAATTAGTTTGGGAGGGCTGGATGGTTCAGCTTTCCACGAAGTCCACCCAGTATTGTCCAGTTCAAATTTAACACCTTCTGGTATTTTTCGAGTAAAAGGGAAACATCTGGGTTTCTTTTTTACTTGATCCCTAGTTCCCCAAATTTCCCCCAAAATTTTTACAAGGTTCAACTTCATCCTCATTGAAGTATATTTAAAACTGGGTGATCTTCATGAGTAAGACACAAACCCCAACTGTATTTATGGATTCCTCCAGTCATCATTTTCGGTACAGGGAAACCGCCATACATCAGTGACCTCCGGGGTCCTTAGAAGGGTGACTCCGCTTTCTTTGCATTTAAAACCCTTTTCAAAGGTGGGTAATGGGCACACCATCAAATATCTATTTGGGCCCCCCCGAATCATTATTTATACCGGGGAAGGGGCCAAAAACTACCTTTCCGAAAGCCTTTCAGTACGTTTCCAAGCCCTATTGAGATATTTTTTCTGGGAGCCTATCCACAATTACGGGATTTAAAACGTTTTCTCTCATTGCCCCGCCGGAAGTTACATAAACAGGTCGTTACTGGGGGTTCTTATTCGGAGAAAGCCAATAGCTTATAAGCGGATCTCCCATTTGTACCTTCACCCATTAAGGCTTACGTTTTTTGAAGGTACTTGTGATCCCTGATCCAGCAATGCTGTTCAGTTTTTATTTACGCCCCCTTTTTTCCTTAATCACCACATCCAACACAGGCAAAGCTACCCCAGCTAGGCCATCATTACCGACTTTTGTAACTTTACGTGGGTACTGTTGTCTGGGGTTTTTATCACTTTATACTTTGTTACCATCATTACATTAGTCTGCCCTTACACATAGCTAGTGGTGTTTCCCTTGTTTTTCACTGATAACAATAGTGCAAGTTAGCATGGCAATTTCTTACATTATGATTTCCCAGCACCCCGAACATTAGCAAGCTCTTCCCAAACTTTCCCCCTTTAACATCCCATGAATTATAGGGATTCAGTTTTAGGAAAATGAGTGCCGTTGCAGAAAATACAATCTTCCCTTTTTTTGCCCGACCCTTACAATGGGCTAAACCCCTTTTGGGTACTTCCTCCCTCTTACTTGGGTGGGGAACCCCTATAACTGCACCTGTCACTTGTCGTGCCTAGAACCCCCCTGTGAGGTGGCTTGGTTTTTTGATATTAGGGTAAAAGGTTTCCCCCTTTTTGGAACTTGGGGGTGCACTGGGGTCTTAGACGTGGTATCCTGGGTAAGGGTTGGCTGGGCGCAGTTGGACAATTGCTCTTGCAGTCCCACCCCTTATTTTTTCCAACGAAGTAACCCCCTTTGATATTGTTAGATAACCACTCTTGGTCTTGTGGTTCAATTTATTCTGAATCAAGGCACTCAAAAAACCCTCTGCTCCCTCCAGATCATATTTATTTCTCAAGGTCTTAAGGTGCTTTTTTAAGTTTGATCCAAAGCTGTAAACTGCTGCGGGTTGTGACTGGGGCTTCAAAAAGCCAAAATTATCTACTAGGCCAGCCACTTTCTCCCAAGTTCCCAAAAATGACCCCCAACAGTCCACTGCCTCACTATAGGATCACTAAATTTGGGAATGCTTGTAGAGAACTGCGCATCTCCCCTTATTGTCCCTTTTTAAAAGCATAATTTGGGAACACTTTCAAATCCCCTATCGTACACGCTTTAAAGATAGACCAAAAAACCCCCCCAGGTTCTCCCGGATTAAAAACGGCATACAAATTCGGGGTTTTTGGTAGTGCCTCTGACTTTCCTTACTAGGTTGACCAACAACATTTTTTACACCCTTTTTCCTTCTCCAAAGCCTTAGTTTTGCAGGCACAATGTTGTCCCCCACTTCATAAAGTTGATCCAGAGTCGCTCCCTTTTTAGCATATCTGCACAATTCTCTCAGCTCTTTTTCAAAAATCCCTTTTTTTCCACAATCTTTAAAACTCATGTTTTCCTAAGGCATCTAGGTGTTCTTAATTCATCAGGTTTACCCTTTTTTTTCAGTAATCCATACACCTCTTTTAGATTTTTAAATAAAAATGACCCCTTTCCCAGCTTTTATGACGCTTTCTTTGCTTGGCATCCATGGGTTGCCAGTCGCACTAACTTCCTCAGACCCCCCATGGTTAGGGAATAATAATCCCCTTATATACTTAATAGACGCCTTTAAGAGTAATTCTGCACTTTACTCTTGTATAAATCCAGCCAAACCCTTGGGTAGCAATTTAATTTGGGCTAATTATCACCATCAACGATCGTTAAATTTTGCACCCAAAACCCACTTCCTTTAAACAGTCACTTAAAATTTTTAAGTAATTAATTCAAATTTAATTTTTTCACTGATTTTCATCCGGGTTTACGAAGGACCAGCGCATAGATATGGGAAAATTTTTCCAGGGTGCTTGCTATAGTTTACCGTAGCACCCTTAGACTGTGAGAAAACTTTAAACCCCTCTGTCGGGGCAGGGGGTCCCCTGACCTCCTACTTACCCTACTATCCGAGACCAGTATAGTTTTTTAGCACCACAAGTACGGTGCTACCAATTTTTGGGACGTATAGATTTTATTAGTTTAGCTGAATGAAGGGGGGGGGGAGGGTAAATGGATACATCCCTCAAAAGGAAAAAAATTTTTACTAATCCCACACTTACCAGATTTCTGGGGGTCACTTGTGTAGTGATCAGTTAACCATCTAATTATAACATACCCCACGGCCAGTCTAAGGTTTCTATAACTAAAGGGGGACTTAAAGTGGGGTTTATTTCCCATTTCTTGATTCACCCCTCATTTCGGGTGTCCTGCTACACCCAGATTCTCATTAGCAGACGAGGGATCCCCGGGTTTTTCCCCGCCCTTTTTGACGTCGTACCAAGGTTTTTTTCCTTTTTCTTCGTTAACAACGAGGTCTAGCGTGTTCACTCGGGGCAAACGCTTATCTCACTTCACAATTTTTAACTTGCGTTATTTTAAATTAAATTACATTACAATTCACAAGACGATTTAACGTTCATAACTATTAACAAAATAGAGGTCACTCCATTAAGATCTGAGACCCCATGAGTGATGATTTAAACCAAGGGTAAATTTCCCCAGGACCAGTCCTTTGCCCCGCGCCCCCGGCCTTCCCAACCCCCCCCCTTTTTTGGGGCCGAAATGCCCCACCCCACCGGAAATTAGAACCTTTTTTTGGGGGCCCAAAACCTTGGCCCCCCTCCCCCCCCCCCCCTTTTTCCCCCCCCCTTACCCCCCCAAAAAAAGGCCCTCCCCCCCCCCCCACCCGTCCCCGGGCCGGTTCCCCAAAACCCCAAAGGGCCCCCAAAAAAACCCATTGGCCTTTTGCGGAAAAAAACCCCCCCATTTTTTTGGGGGTTTTTCTTGGGGGGGGGAAAAAAATTTTTAACTTTAGGGGCCAGCGGAATTCGCTTTAACAAGATTTAAAAACTTTTTCCCCCAAAAAAATTTATTAAAAAAAAGTTTTTTTTTTTATTTGAATGCACCTTTTACTTTTGTAAGGTTTCAATAAAAAAAAAAAAAAAATTTCCAATCCCCACCAATCCCGAAAAGCAGGTAAACCTCTCAATTTAAATAAAAACCCCCAAAAATCCACCTTCATTCAGCTTTAATTCTGGCTTTAAACCCCCTACAAAACAAACCCCTCCGGGCCCCCCCAAAACCCCATCCCCGACAACCCTCCCACCCCCCCCCCCCCCCCCCCCCAAACCCCGGGCCAAAAGGATGGGCTCCTTGACCGCCCCAGCCCCACCTCCTTTTTAACCTCAAAGCTCACATGTAAAAAACCCATAACCTTTTAACAACAACTCACATCCTAACCTATGGTTATGTTCCCGCAAAAAACAAAATCAATCTAAATCTCCTCAAAACCCACTCTAACCAACCCCTTGACCTCGGTTTTAAGACCGTTTACATTTAAAGTTACACACCTGAAATTTTTCAAGAATGGCGGCTTTCCCCTGTCCCGAGGCTTACTTGGTCCTCCTTTCAAAGTTTGGTCCTTCTCTATCAACCCCGTTCTTGCCCTCCACCCCTCCCTTCCCTTCCCCCCTGCTTCCCATTGCCCCCCCCCCCCCCCGGACTTGCCGTTTCACCACAGCTGCCCACATCTTTTTCCGGCCTCTGCGCGTGTGACTTTGTCCATGTCTGATGCCCCCCTGTCTTTTGCGGGTCCCCCTCTACACACTATCTTCTGCAACCACTCTTCTTGAGGGCCTCCACCACCACATTGCTCCCCCTTTTTTTGAAACCTCATAAAGTCTTCCTTCCCCCCGCTTTTTTCATCCATCACCTTGACTCACCGACCTCACATCCTTTTTTTCACCGCTCCGACCTTCCAAAAAAATCCTTCAGCCCAGCCTTCAAAACCCCTTCCTGAGCTGAATCTGTGTACCTAACGGTCTTTCGACAGCGAAATTCCCTCTCCTCCCGTTTCCCACTGGCAGTTCACACGTCTCCAAAACCCCCTCTGCTCGTGACCTCCCCCACCCAAGGCCTTACTCCGTCTTTCCACTTCACCCGTATAACGCGGGGCTTCTAATGGCGTATCCACAGAAGCTGCTCCTGACGCCTGGGCCCGTCTCCTGGGCATTTTTCCCCATGTGCTCATAAAGTCACATAAATGGCACGTCTTCTCTGCCCCGCTTTCAAAACCTTGTTCATGGCTATGCAATGTACATTGGGTACGGCCTCCTCGGGGGTCTTTTTTCATTAAAGGATCCTTCCCGGCATCCCCTCGTAAGGTCCGTCCTTTACTTTCCCATGTCGCCAATGAAAAGCCCCCTAACCACTGAAACATCTTGTGGGCTGTTGCTGTTGCCTAAAAAAGGACATTCCTTTTTTTCCCCCAAGTAAAATACTTAGACAATCATCAAGCAACTTCCACTGCCAAGATAATCATCCCCTTTTTTGAATTCGTCGACGATGGTAGAGTAAAAAGCCCACCCCTTCATAACTTCCGAAGACCCTTGACATACCATTCAGTCCCACACCAAAAGCTCTTTTTTGGGATGCCATAACAGTCCCGAAATGTTTGGGCAGGAGAACGCTCATCGTGGCGGCTAAGACCCTCAAACCCAGCTCAATGCGATAGTTTTAGGGCCCCGGTTCATTCGGTCCGCCTTTGGTGCAATGCTTGTTTTCCTCACCAGGTGGCGTGCAAGAGAAACTTGAAGCTCCTCTCCCCCCAGGGCAGAAAAACGAATGGCACCCGGTATTGTGTGAAAACTTTTGGGATGCCTATGTGGTTTCTTCTTTAACTCTTGACTGAAATACATTGCATTCACGTGGTTGGTTGTGTGTGGATTTCCGTCCGGAAAAAATGGCATCAAAGCCCAACTTCCGACGCTTTGTTTCTTTATTGCCAAGCTAGTTTGTGTAATAAATTTTATATTCAATCCACCCCTTGAGGGAAAATTCAATAGTAGGAGAGAGATATAGTAAGAAGTTTTTTACCGGCTCTAGTTAAGGGGGGTAAAGTCCCCTCCTTTTTTTCCCACCTTTTCTCCCCCCCCCAAAGGATAGTTTGATTGCCGGGTGTTTTTAACGTAGGGTCAGTCTACTCCCGCTTCCCCTTTCCCCCCCCTCTTCCACCCCCCCCCCCGAAAAATGCGTGTGGGGGTCTGTTCAAACAGTAAACACTCAAAATCACAGCTCCCAAAAACTACTGAAGTACATGCCTGCCGTATTCTAGTGGGTTATGGTTAAAACTTTACTTTTTTACCAATAATAAACTTTGTCCTTTCAGTCTGCTCTAGGTTGACTGTTTAAAAAAACACCACGTCTTTTTAGTATTTTACACTGCCATGGAAGTAAAATTTATGCGTGGGTAACCTGTCTATCTTTTCAGCTAGGAGAAGTGAGGGCCCCCGTCAATCAACGAGAAAACGGTGGGAAGGACTAAGTCCCGAGACTTCCCATTTTGGATCAAGTACCTTATAAATTGCAGGACGTAACCCCTCATCATTGCAGCGGTAAAGAACCTGCTTTCCTGTCATCGGGATAATAATCACGGCGATTCTCTGTGAAGAACTAGCCAGTGGTGGTCACCAACACCTGCGACCCCCCCCCCCCCCCACATCAGCAACGGCTACGATTTCAACAAGCAGTGTCGCCAACACCAGACACCCAAGTTTTAAATTAGCGTTGAATTCAGTTATCATTTATATTTTTCATTTTTCATTTTCTTTAATGTAGGATCAATATTTCATATTTAAGTGTTTTACATTTTATATTTTCTACATAATAAAGTGTTTTTGTCTGTTATTATTTCTTTTTCTATTCACTAATTTTCCTGAGGAGGAGCCAGCCTGGGCAATACTGTCTGAAGTTGTTACAGGGCTGAGTAAGGGAGCGGGCAGGTGAAACATATCGACTTCTTTATTTTTCAACCAATTACGTTCATTTTTGGTGTACTATTAGAAGCTTATATCAAATATCCTGTGCTGAAGTTTCAATCATATCGGCCAAAAAGGAAATGAAATATGCAAAATTTACGAAAATTGCATTTGGCAGGGGAGTCCTTCTCAGTGGTACTTGGTATTAGTTTAATATGTTTATTATGCACCCCATACCCATCCTGTGGGCGGTAGTCAAAAGATTACAGAGGTACATAATTGGTCCAGGGACTGGACTCCAAAGAAAGTGGTTTTGACACTTGCTGCTGATAGAAACACCTCTAATTCCATCACTGTAAGTGTACCTATTCTAAAATAAACCTTATCTTCATGCTAAAAAAAAATAAGTTTCATAACTTTTTTGACATATTGGAAGATGTGGGTCTTGTTGCCCACATAAATCTAAAAATTTGGGATAGTTCAGAAAGGTACACTCCACCTTGTAAAGCATTCTCCTATGTTTGTTGTAAAAATCAAGTCAATTCAATCATAAATAAAGATGGATTGCCCCTAAATAGGTAAATAAGTTACTTTCGAGATATAGGCCGAAGCGCGCGGCACCCCAGCTGCCCGAGAAATAATTTTTTTTCCCCGAAAAATTCGCTTTATTTTTACACTTTTTGCGTGACCTACGAGTGTTTATTACAGTTAACCATTGTAAATCCGTTTTCTCTCATCACTTGTAAGAGATACGAAACTTCAGGGGATACACCGATAGAAATTTTTCCCTCTTGGGCATCATATTATGCTATATATTATTTTTTACGGTGTGCTTTTTATGTTTATATGCTATTATTATATTGCATTATGTCATAATAGATCAATTGTGATAGATAAATAAGCCTTATAATTGATATTAGCGTGGGTATGGAATATTTTGTTGGCTGGAGGTGTCGGCCATTTTGGGTACTATACCCAGGGTACCTGACTGGTTACTTGACCATATTAGCTCCGCCCGCTCGGGCATGATCTCAGACAGTGAATTTGTATTATATTAGACATAAAGATATAAGAAAACGATAAAAATAACACGGGGAAAAAACGTAAACAAAGCCGAGTCAGCGCTTCTTACGCAATATGACGCGTCAGCACTGTCACCATGCCTGTTATAAATGGCTGTAATTCCTTTTAGAAACATCGTACAAGGATAATAATTATACCAGAGTGTAGCCAGAAAGTTCAGCTATTTTTTGGTGACAGTAACTCCATTTTCATATTTTTTCGAATTTTTTTTTTGCTCCGCGCGCGTGAACCTGACCGCTCCTGACGTTAATCTCACTGGAGAACTAAAGTATTTCCATGTCTATATCTAGCAGAACCATTTAGGAATAGGCAATTTATGCCACCAAAATCTGTATCTTCCAGGACAAGATTCATTGAGCTTTTCCTAATGTTGAAGCCATACTACAGCTAAGTCTAATGATAGTAAATTGCTCAGGAGAAAGTTATTCTTCATGACTGAAGAGAATTAAAAATGAGCTGCGAGCAACAATGACGAGACAAACTATCTATATTGAAAGAGATAAACTGCGTAGCTAATCTTTTGAAAACATCATTCATGGCTTTGCGTTTAAAAACGCAAGAAAATATAAACTGACCAATTTCTTATATTTGATCACTTTGAATCATGTTACAGTTTGAAAACTACAATTCATTTTCTGGCCATTACAAGTTTTCAATAGTATTTCAGTTTCTAAAAAGTAACTATATCAGTCACTTGAAACGAATTTGTAGCATTATTTCTATTAATAAATTTTTTAAACTGATATAATTAAAGCCATATTTTTATAGATCTAAGAGCAAGCCTCCTACGGGTGCTAGACATCTTAGCGGCTCTCTTGCTAGTTTCAGTTCTTATAGATTTTTATTTACTCTTAACTTTTTTCTTAACGGACCTCTACAGCTTCCCATAGCTTAGCGCCTCACCATATTTAAATCCTGCCCTGATACCCATCCTGTGGACGGGAGTCAAAAGTTTACAGCTGTGCATTAGTGGGTCCAGTGGTTGGGCCCAACACAATGTCAGCTAAGCAGGTTATAGTAGCAATAGTGAATTCAGTTAGAGATAACAGTTTGGTTAAACAGTACGGACTATATTCATATCTGCTATAACTTGCGAAAAATCTTCCAGTACATCACAAAAATGTAGTTTATTGTTAATGTTAACTAAACAGAAACAAGTATGACATTATGTTTTAAAGGGGGGAATTGTTAAACAGTAAGTCATACAGCACCTTGAAAATGAGATTATATTATAATCATGGGGGAGTGCTAAACCCGTAGGATTATACAGCGCACGTGGGGGGGGAGGTATTTAGGCTTAATTCAGGAAACCGGAGCACAGATCCAATTCCCTAGATCAAGAGCCCTTCACCAGCGTCGAGGAACCTCCCTTGAGGGGTTGAGAATGAGAGGTAATCAGATTTGATCCAAGAAAAATGAGTAGGCAAATTTCTTGGATCAAGAGCCCTACACTGGCATCAAGGCGCCCCCTGTGAAGGGTACGAGACTGTAGGAGCTGTATATTTCGACCCGCAAGCAGAGGCCTCCTTGATTAGCTTACCTAGAGAGGGTTTCGGGGGTCAACACCCCCGCGGCCCGGTCTGAGACTAGGCCTCATGGTGGATCAGGGTCTGATCAACCAGGCTGTTACTGCTGGCCGCACGCAAACTGACGTACGAACAACAGCCCGGTTGGTCAGGTACTGACTTTAGGTGGCTGTCCAGTGCTGGGAGGCAATTGAACAGTCTTGGGTCCCGGACACTTACTGTGTTGTCTCTCAGTGTACTAGTGGGACCCCTGCTTTTCATCGGGGGGATGTTGCATCTCCTGCCGAGTCTTTTGCTTTCATAGGGAGTTATTTTCGTGTGCAGGTTTGGTGAGTACTATTGACCAGTGTTTTTTTCTTTTCATTTAAATTCTAAACTTAGACTGTCTTTAAATAAGTTGAGCAAGTTTAAGATAAGTTTAAGCTCCATTATACTAGTTTTAACATGGTTAGGTCATTTTTGCAAAATAGTTTTAGTGCAGTTAAAAAATATAACGTTAATTCAAGTGAATATACTTTAATGTCATGTGTTTTTAAGGTCCCTTGCAGGGAAGGCGAGGTTACTTGATGTCTGGCCATTATTAATAGTTCAGGGACTGGGAGTTACCCTATCTTTCCTTTGATCAAACCTAACTACATCATATTCACCAGTTCCTCTATGTCCCTTACGAGTTTAAGGTTTCCCCATGGTTATAAAAATAGTAATAATATTTTAAAAGAAAGTCTGGCTTGTATAACACACCTGGCTCATTAACAAAATATATTATTTTACCTACCATTTGGAGATTATTTAACGCTGGCGAATTCTGGCATATTTTCAAATCTAGATAATGACCGTAAATTCCTATAATGTAATACACAAACACATCAATGTAAAGAGAAAAGCACAACATACAGCCTCCACCACGCTTGTTACTTAAGTGACTTCACAACAGCAACGCTTCCCGCCAAGGTTTGCGATTGTATTCAAAACAAATATTTATAAAATGATAAATACTTAAAATATATTATAGAATTTGTTATTTGATTACTATTACTTCAAATGAGCATTTTATGTAAGTGTACTTTTCCCATTTAAGGGAACAATATGTGCAACATTCATACTTTTCAAACGCACCAAGGCTATTTTTTCACAGACTGTGTAAGTCATACAAATTATAATAATAATAAAAATAATAACAATAATAATAGTAGTTTATTTAGACATGATACATAGTTGTACAAGGAATTATAGTAGTTGGGTGTATGTGCCAAAAGCCCCTTGTATGCAGAGCATTATGGGCAGGCTTATTATTTTGGAATATATTCATTCCAACACTAATGAAAACCTTATAACAAAAAAAAATAGTAAATTCTAAAAAAAATATTAATTAATTATATTTTTGCTTAATAGTAATATATTTATTACTGGGGTTTTAGGAGAAGTGAATACTTGGGTGTTGGAAAGAGGTGTGGGATTAAATGATAAAGAATCTAATACAAAGTGGGAGGTCGCAGCTGCTTTCTGTCGATGACACTGTGCTTTTTGAGAGATTCTGAAGAGAAATTGCAAAGGTTGGTTGACGAATTTAGGAGCGTATGTAAAAGAAAGAAAAGTAAACATAGGAAAGATCACTGCGATAGAAGTGACAAATAATTAGATAATGAAAGACTGGATATTAGATTGGAAGGGGGGAACATGGAGGAAGTGACTGTGTTCAGATATTTAAGAGTGGACTTGTCGGCAGACGGGTCTGTTAAAGATGATCAAAAACTGATCATTAGGTTCTGTTGTCTGTTTAAGTGGGAGAAAGTAGGGATGGTGGATAATATAAAGGGATTATCTAATACAATAATTAATTTCCACACATTATATGGGAAGGCTATGTCTCTAGAAGTACAATCACCATAACTACATTTTTCAATATGAGATTTCAGTAATATATATGTCTTGGTAGAAAATGGCCCTAGGGTAACCATCACTCTGAAGATAATTGGTCAGTATTTACTTGTGATCTAATGATATCTATTGCAGTTCAGAGGGTTATTTAAATTGGGATGCCTGTGTGCGTCTGGAAAGACAGCTAGAGAATGAATGAAGGTATATGGTTTTTCTTTTCAGATAGCCCTACCTTGGTAAAAAATGGATATATTAAAAATCCACAAACTTTATTAGTTTTGTTACATCAGCTGCTTCCCACCAACATAAGGTGACCCATAAAATGGAGCATTCACTATCATTCATTCAATAGCTATTTTGACAGAAGTGCATAGACATTACAAGTCAAACGATACTCCAGGACTCAAGTCCAGCTAGCCAATTTCCCTGAATCCCTTAACGATTGTTACCTTGCTCACAGTTCAGTAGTGTGTCAGATCTCTAAAATCATGTGTCCTTACTTTACCTGAACTAACACATTTACACATGCCTGCTGGATGCACAAAATCTCCTTCACACCCTCCCTCTGTTCCTAGGATGACCCCTGTAAGCCCCTCCTTCCTTCCACTCTAGATAGATACACCCTCTCTGTCGTCCTATTCTACTCATTCCTCTCTAAATACCCACACCACCTCAAAAACCCCTCCTCTGGCCTCTGAATAATACCTTTTGTAACCCCACATCATCTTCTAATTTCTGTTTTCTGAATTCTCTGCATAATATTCATTCTACACATTACTCTCGGTGTTCCTCCATTCTTATGTTCTTATGACATCTCCACTGACTCTAGACACCTACATACTCTAGCATTTAAATCCCTTGACTCTCATCAGTTTAAAGGGATTGGTATGACTGTACTGTGGTACATTCCTCTTTTTTCCTCAGGTAGACTTTCTCTCCGTGAATGCCTCAACACTTCATCTACCTTCCACTTTTCATCTTTTATAGACCCGTCTGTTGACATATGTATTCCTAAATTTCTAAATACAAAACATTCACTTCCTCCATACTCCTTTCAATTAGTCATTTTTTGACTAATGCTTATCAAAAAATGTAAGCTTACCATACACGTACAAAATGGTCATATGCAAAAAACAAATACATTTCACAGAAAAAAAAGAATATAAAATAAATCCAAAATTCAGACATAATCTCTGTACAATACAAAGTAAGGAAAAAGTAGCACATTTCTGTACTTATTTTTACGCTAAAATTTTGAACATATCAATAGGCACTAAATAGCCATATACCAAAAATATGGTGCATACAAATAGTCAAAAAAAAATTTTAGAAAAAAATTTAATTCAAAGTTGAATCATAATCCTCCTCACTTCTACCCTTCCCTCCATTCCTGACTAACTAACCAGTGGAAATAAGTCACTTTGACTTTTTTGTGTTGTTCTGGGTAATTTACACATAAGTTACTAGTTATGATAATTGTACTTATGTGTATCTGTACCTAAATAAACTTACTAATGCATATTTCTCAATTACTCTTTCCTCCCTCCCTCCACCCAGAGTCCAGACCTGCTGTTACATCAACCCAAATTCATTTGCCCAGGTATCCATTCTTAATTTTGCCAAACATTTAGACTGTAAGACTAATCCTGGGATTTTGTTTAAAAACACACCTGGAAAATCCTAGAGGGACTATTACCGAACTTGCACACGGAAATCACTCACAACGAAAGCAAAAGACTCGACAGGCGATGCTACATCCCCCCAATGAAAAGCAGGGTGTCACTAGCACGTTAAGAGACAATACAATAAGTGTCAGGGGCCCGAGACTGTTCAACTGCCTCCCAGCATACATAAGGGGGATTACCAATAGACCCCTGGCTGTCTTCAAGCAGGCACTGGACAAGCACCTAAAGTCGGTACCTGACCAGCCGAGCTGTGGTTCGTACGTTGGCTTGCGTGCAGCCAGCAGTAACAGCCTGGTTGATCAGGCCCTGATCCACCATGAGGCCTGGTCACAGACTGGGCCGCAGGGGCGTTGACCCCCGGAACTCTCTCCAGGTAAACTCCAGGTAATAGTGATACTAACATTCTTAGATGGGTGTGGAGCATGGGTTTTGAACGTTGCAGCAAGGAAGTTGGAGGCAGTGGAATTATGTCTAAGGGCAATTTGTGGTGTGAAAATTATGCAGATAATTAATAGAGATGCAGGGTTTATAAATCTGTGGTTGAGGGAAGGAGGGGTAGAAGTCGTCCTAAGAATGGATGGAGGGAAGGGGTAAAGGAGGCTTTGTATGTGAGGGGCTTGGACACCCAACAGGTGTGAGAGAGTTAGATAAGAGTGGAGGCAAGTGGTTTTTATGAGTTGACGTGCTGTTGGCGTGTGAGCAACGTAACATTTATGAAGGAATTCAGCGAACCTGGCTAGCTGGATACGAGTCCTGGAAGTGGGAAGTACAGTGCCTGCACTCCGAAGGAGGGGTGAGGATACTGCAGTTTGGAGGGGTACCTAAGCTGCAATGTCTGCTCGCCTCAGGCAAGACGTTTTTAGTTTAAATTTAACATCTTTTTTTTATGCATCCCGTACCCATCATGTGGGCGGTAGTCAAAGGATTATAGAGGCACATAATGGGTCCAAGGACTGAACCGCAAAATTTTGGTAGCTGAGCAAGTTACAGTGGTAATGAACTATTTATGTGTTTATATCCGGTCACAATCGTAATGAGTTATTTATGCAGACTTTAATTTGGTCACACATACTGAGTATACCAGGAAAAGTGTACGATAGGGTTATTATTGAAAGAATTAGAGGTAAGACAGAATGTAGGATTGCGGATGAGCAAGGAGGTTTTAAAGTGGGCAGGGGATGTGTAGATCAAGTGTTTACATTGAAGCATGTATGTGAGCAGTATTTAGATATAGGTAGGGAAGTTTTTATTGCATTTATGGATTTAGAAAAGGCATATGACAGAGTGGATAGGGAAGCAATGTGGCAGATGTTGCAAGTATATGGAATAGATGGTAAGTTACTAAATGTAAAGTAAAAGGACACAAGTGCAACTAATGTGACATTTTATTGTGGCAACGTTTGGCTCTCCAGGAGCTTTATCAAGCCATTACAAACAATACATGGACACAGAGGGTATATAAAGGTTCAGAGCGAGGTGCAATACTAGTGAGGTACCATTTCGATGTTCACTAGTGGTAGTAGTAGTAGTAGTAGTAGTAGTAGTAGTAGTAGTGACAAAAGTAATACAATATGGTAGAGCAATTAATTCGTACATGAGTAAAAGGATATAAAAGCTATTACTTGGGTAACATAAAAATAGGTTGGACAAATATAGACTGAAAAGAGGCAGGTTGTTTCAGTGTTTCACTACTTTTGTCACTACTACTACAACTACTACTACTACCACCACTAGTGAACATCGAAATGGTACCTCACTAGTATTGCACCTCACTCTGAACCTTTATATACTCTCTGTGTCCATGTATTGTTTGTAATGGCTTGATAAAGCTCCTGGAGAGCGAAACGTTGCCACAATAAATGTCACATTAGTTGCACTTGTGTCCTTTTACTTTACATATTGTCGGTAATTCTACCAACTTTATTACAAGTTACTAAATGCTGTAAAGAGTTTTTATGAGGATAGTGAGGCTCAGGTTAGGGTGTGTAGAAGAGAGGGAGACTACTTCCCGGTAAAAGTAGGTCTTAGACAGGGATGTGTAATGTCACCATGGTTGTTTAATATATTTATAGATGGGGTTATAAAAGAAGTAAATGCTAGGGTGTTCGGGAGAGGGGTGGGATTAAATTATGGGGAATTAAATACAAAATGGGAAGTGACACAGTTACTTTTTGCTGATGATACTGTGCTTATGGGAGATTTTAAAGAAAAACTGCAAAGGTTAGTGGATGAGTTTGGGAGTGTGTGTAAAGGTAGAAAGTTGAAAGTGAACATAGAAAAGAGTAAGGTGATGAGAGTATCAAGTGATTTAGATAAAGAAAAATTGGATATAAAATTGGGGAGAAGTATGGAAGAAGTGAATGTTTTCAGATATTTGGGAGTTGACGTGTCAGCGGATGGATTTATGAAGGATGAGGTTAATCATAGAATTGATGAAGGAAAAAGGTGAGTGGTGCGTTGAGGTATATGTGGAGGCAAAAAATATTATCTATGGAGGCAAAGAAGGGAATGCATGAAATTATAGTAGTACCAACACTCTTATATGGGTGTGAAGCTTGGGTTGTAAATGCTGCAGCGAGGAGACGGTTGGAGGCAGTGGAGATATCCTGTCTAAGGGCAATTAGGAGAAGGTGTGGAGTTAATAAAAGTATTAGTTAGAAGGCTGAAGAGGGGCTGTTGAGGTGGTTTGGTCATTTAGAGAGAATGGATCAAAGTAGAATGACATGGAGAGCGTATAAATCTGTAGGGGAAGGAAGGTGGGGTAGGGGTCGTCCTCGAAAAGGTTGGAGGGAGGGGGTAAAGGAGGTGTTGTGAGCGAGGGGCTTGGACTTCCAGCAAGCATGCGTGAGCGTGTTAGATAGGAGTGAATGGAATCAAATGGTATTTAGGACCTGACGAGCTGTTGGAGTGTGAGCAGGGTAATATTTAGTGAAGGGATTCAGGGAAACCGGTTATTTTATATAACCGGACTTGAGTCCTGGAAATGGGAAGTACAATGCTTGCACTCTAAAGGAGGGTTTTGAGATATTGGCAGTGTGGAGGGATATATTGTGTATTTTTATACGTATATACTTCTAAACTGTTGTATTCTGGGCACCTCTGCAAAAACAGTGATTATGTGTGAGTGAGGTGAAAGTGTTGAATGATGATGAAAGTATTTTCTTTTTGGGAATTTTCTTTCTTTTTGGGTCACCCTGCCTCGGTGGGACACGGCCGACTTGTTAAAAAAAAATGCACACAAAGTGGTAATGTTTTATTTACAGTGAGCAAAGTCAGGGTATTTTTCCAGAATGGTTTGTAATATATCATTGGATAAAATACTTTGACATTTCTTGAACATATCTGAGTGAGTTGTCTCTGAATTCATTAATTTTATCGCATTCCAGCACATAATTAGGCAAGGTGTGACAATTGCCCAACAGGTAAAGTTTACATTTCGTTTGGTCTACATCTGGTGGTGGTGATTTAACCTCCCAATGATACTTGTATCCCAGCCGGAGCCGGGAGGTAGTGATATAAAAAAAAGTCTCTTTATTTTGTTGATGCACCCTACACATGTGGCTCCTCCTGCATGATAGAATGATGATAGATGGACTGACTGGTGTCAATCTCCCCCAGTCTTAAGTCAATAAAGGTTCAGTTGAAGTTCTTTTCGTATTATATTGTTCTCAAACTGCTAAGTGACTACCCAAGATTGTAATCTACTCTATCATGCACAAATAACCCGCACATAAAAGAGAGAAGCTTACGATGACGTTTCGTTCCGACTTGGACCATTTACAAAGTCACACTGTGACTTTGTAAATGGTCCAAGTCGGACCGAAACGTCGTCGTAAGCTTCTCTCTTTTATGTGCAGGTTATTTGTGTATCGTTCCAGTCACGGTATTGTGCCTTTTTTGTTACTCTATCATGCATCTGAAGACGAATGTGAGACGGAATCCACAGGTGTACTCCTACTCCACTGTCCACATTCTTACCATACCTGTGTCTGGCCTCTGACACAAGCATGTCACAGTTTATACTTAAGGAGCTGAGATCATTTATGGATGATAGAGAATCAGTTACAGTTAAAGTGTCATCCTTAGATATATGGACGCATTTGAGTGCAAGGAGTATGGCAAACAGTTATGTTTGAAAGGTAGAGGCCCAGTTATTGATGCATGATCCAATTTCTTTGTGGCAGCCATCACTGTATGACAGCAGCACTATCAGCTTCTCCAGTGGATTGGTGAACAGAACCATCAACATATATGATTTGTAAAAGAGTGTGCCGTGTGACTAAGTCATCAATACAGCTTAAGGAATCCTGCTTAGCTTCAAGGCGAAACTTTGGTTGTGATTTAAGAAGTTTTTTTTTATGGGGGAGGGAGTAAGGAGGGGATAAAGGTTTGGAATAGGGTAATATCCCATGGAGCGGGGAAAGTGCCGCTGTTGCCGTACTTGACATAATTCATGTATCTGGTTCATGCTGGCCGCATGTAATCCGACGTACAAACAAAAACCCGGGTGGTCAGGTACTGACTTGAGGTGCCTGTCCAGTGTCTGCTTGAAGACAGCCAGGGGTCTATTGGTAATCCCAATGATGTATGCTGGGAGGCAGATGAACAGTCTTGGGCCCTTGACACTTATTGTGTTTGTCTCTTATCGTGTTAGTGGCACCCCTGCTTTTCATTGGGGGGATGTTGCACCGTCTGCCGAGTCTTTTGCTTTCGTAGTGAGTGATTTTCGTGTGCAAGTTTGGTACTAGTCCCTCTAGGATTTTCCAGGTGTATATAATTTATTTATTTTTTTTTATTTATTTATTTCCAATTTGAGCACACATTACAGAGGTACAAAAAATACAGATAAGAGCAGCATGCCAAAGCCACTTATACTATGCATAGCATTACGGGCTGGCTTAAAATTAACTTAAGATTAACTAAGCAATGATGAAATCAGTGATAAAACATTAATGTAAACAGATTACTATAAAGCACAAGTGAGTATTACAAAGACAGGTCATATGGTTGCATTCAGTTAGGTAGTGATTCTGTTAGGTAGTGTATTTAAAAAATAATAAAGTTAGATTGGGTTTTAGGTTTAACATTTATGTGATATAATTGTGAGAAACATTTAAGATATACAATTTATAAGGTTCAGTTATTCAGTATTTATTTGGTTTTGGGTGAGTAAGTGATCTTTGAGAAGAGACTTGAATTATAAACAGGTAGTGTTTCTTTTATATTTACAGGTAATGAATTCCAGATTTTAGGGCCTTTTATGTGCATTGAGTTTTTGCATAGTGTGAGATGGACACGAGGAACATCAAAGAGTGATCTGTGCCTTGTGTTATGGTCATGTGTTCTGTTGAGGTTGGCAAGGAGATGTGTTGAGGGAGGGTTAATATCAGAGTTAAGTGTTCTATGTATGTAATAGGTGCAGTAATAAGTATGGATGTTTTGTATGGTGAGTAGGTTTAGTGTATTGAATATTGGTGGAGTGTGCTGCCTGTAGTGAGAATTTGTTATCATTCTAACTGCAGCCTTTTGTTGGGTAATTAGTGGTCTGAGATGGTTAATTGTTGTTGAGCCCCATGCACAAATTCCATAGGTGAGATAGGGGTAAATAAGAGAGTGATATAGGGCCAGGAGGGCTGACTGTGGAACATAGTACCGTATCTTCGATAGTATGCCTACAGTCTTGGAAATTTTCTTAGAAATTTGTTTTATATGTGTATGAAATTTGAGTCTATTATCAAGGCGGATTCCTAAGAATTTTCCCTCTGTTAGTTTGTGATGTAGTCCAGCTGGGCTTGTGAGGTCTCTGGGGAGACCTAATTTAACCAATTATATGGTCACACCTTTCCTTGGCAAACGTCTGTAGCCACGCCCACGTCTGAGGTCTTTTGTTCTTGACGCCTCAGACCTAGGCATCAGGTCGTACACGTGGTTGTGGAGGGTGCTTGGACCACCATAAAAGCCCAAGGAAGAGCATGATCATGAGATTCGAGCGGAGCTACTGCTGGGGTGCAGAGCTCCTGAGCAGAGATTCGAGCGGAGCTACTGCTGGGGTGCAGAGCTCCTGAGCAGAGATTCGAGCGGAGCTACTGCTGGGGTGCAGAGCTCCTGAGCAGAGATTCGAGCGGAGCTGCTGCTGGGGTGCAGGGCTCGGGAGAAGGCTACTGAATTTCTCTGGAGGAGACTGTTGAAGGCATTGGGCAGAGTACTGGCTTGGGGCAGTACCGTGCTGTGTAGGTCTTGGACCTGTGGCTTAGTTCCTGTAGTAAACTGTCCTTTTTAAATATATTGTAAGTAATATTCTGTTTCGCCAAGCAAAATTGTATTCCTGTCTCACTGCTTTGTGTACCCCCCATTTATCTAAACCCCAATGTACTCCTGTTCCCAAATATATTATTGTACAAGGACTTAATAATAAACTGTGTTTGAGTAGAATAGTAATATTCACTGTCCCCGTTATTAGCTATTCCTATTTCTCATATTTTATTATGTTTATATGAGTGAAGAGTGGGCGAGGCATATGTTAGTGAGTAGTGTAGAGTTAATGAGAATGTCGTGGTGGTCACCACTGACCTGTCATTACCTACCTACCTCCGCACTCATCCCTCCTACTGCCTCGCCTGTCCCCTACCTACTAACTCCCTCCTCTTACCCCCATATTCCCCCAATCATTACCCCCCCCCCTACATGACAAGTTTTGTGATAGGTGATCCGTTTATCATTATGTTAAGAGGGACATCTGTAGCTCTGTTACCAAACTGAATGAAGTAGGTTTTGTCAATGTTTAGTGTAAGTTTGTTAGTCCTCATCCAGGTAGATATTTTATGTAATTCGGTATTTACGGTATTGGCTAGCGTGACTGGGCTCGGGTGAGAGAAGACGTATGTAGTGTCATCTGCAAATAGTGTGGGTTTGAGTAATTGCGAAGCATTTGGAAGGTCATTTATGTATAGGAGAAAGAGAAGAGGGCCCAAAGGGCACTTCCCTGTGGGACACCAACTGTAATTGGTTTTCGCAGAAGAGTTTGCCCATTTGCGTACACATATTGGCTTCTGTTGCTGAGGTATGACTTGAGGTAGTTGAGGGAGTGCCCTCTTATACCATAGTGTGACAATTTTACGTGGAGCAAGTCATGGTCAACTGTATCAAAAGCTTTACGTAAGTCAATGAAGATCCCCAGTGGGACTTCTTTTTTCTCTATTGCAGTGTATATATGTTCTAGCATGTGTATAATAGCATCATTAGTATTTTTATTAGGCCTGAATCCAAATTGGCAGGGGTTGAGTATGTTTTGGGAGATAAGGTAGAGTAGATTCGTTTATGAATTAATTTTTCGAAGATTTTTGAGAGAGGGTGTAAGTTGGATATTGGCCTATAGTTATTCAACTCTGTTTGGTCTCCTCCTTTGTGGATCGGGGTGACCCTTGCTATTTTGAGTACTGTAGGGAAGGTGGAGGATTCAATGGATTTGTTAAAGAGTGTTGCAATGATTGGTGATAGCACTTGTGACACTTTTTTGTATATAAAGGGTGGTAAGGTATTTAAATCTCCTGCCTTGTTTTTTAGTGCGTTGATAATAAGGGAGACTTCGTATGGGTTAGTCGGAGCTAGGAACAGTGTGTTCGGGTAGTTGCCGGTGAGGTAGTCATTTGGTGGGTCATTTGGTGGGGTGGGGTATAATCATGTATCTCTCCCTCCTACGTTCTAGGGAGTACAGGTTTAGGAACTTCAAGTGTTCCCGGTAATTGAGGTGGTTTATCGCAGTTATGAGTGCCGTGAAGGTTCTCTGTACATTTTCTAGGTCAGCAATTTCACCTGCCTTGAAAGGTGCTGTTAGTATGCAGCAATATTCCAGCCTAGCTAGAACATGCGACCTGAAGAGTGTCATCATGGGCTTGGCATCCCTGGTTATGAAGGTTCTCATTATCAATCCTGTCATTTTTCTAACAGATGCGATTGATACAGTGTTATGGTCCATGAAGGTGAGATCCTCCGAATGATCACTCCCAGGTCTTGGACATTAGTTTTCCGCTCTATTGTGTGGTTGGAATTTGTTTTATACTCCGATGTAGTTTTAATTTCCTCACGTTTTCCATATCGGAGTAATTGAAATTTCTCATTATTGAACTTCATGTTGTTTTCTGCGGCCCATTTAAAATTTGGTTGATGTCCGCCTGGAGACTTGCGGTGTCTTCAATGTAGGTCACTGTCATGTAAATTCGGGTGTCATCTGCAAAGGAAGACACGGCACTGTGGCTTATATCCCTGTCTATGTCCGATATGAGGATGAGGAACAAGATGAGGGCGAGTACTGTGCCTTGGTGTGGACGTGTGAATTGCTAATTACTCTATAATTTGTTCATGATTGTAGACATGTATAAACATAAGTAAATTTACTTACTTACATGATTCATTACCTTTGTAACTTGTGGGTTCATTATCTTTGCAGCTTGTGAGTTCATTACCTTTGTGCCTTGTTCAACTATCAAAATTTTGGGACCCAGTCCCTGGACCCGTTATGTACCTCTGTAATCTGTAAATACATTTGTAACTTGTCATGATTGTGACTATATCTACCTGGAGTTCATTACCTTTGTAACTTGCTCAGGTATCAAAACTTTGGGGCCAAGTCCCTGGACCCATTATGTATCTCTGTAATCTTTTGACTAGCCCCCACAGGATGGGTATGGTGTGCATAATAAACATATTAAACTAAAACTCACGTTTTCCATATTGGAGTAATTGGAATTTCTCATCATTGAACTTCATATTGTTTTCTGCAGCCCATTTCAAGATTTTGTTGATGTCCGCTTGGAGTCTTGCAGTGTCTTCAGTGGAGGACACTCATGCGAATTCGGGTGTCATCTGCAAAGGAAGACACTGCGCTGTGGCTTATATCCCTGTCTATGTCCGATACGAGGATGAGGAACAAGATGGGGACGAGTACTGTGCCTTGTGGAACAGAGCTTTTCACCGTAGCCGCCTCAGACTTTGCTCTGTTGACTACTACTCTTTGTGTTCTATTTGTTAGGAAATTATAGATCCATCTACCGACTTTTCTGTTATTCCTTTGTCACCCATTTTGTGTGCTATTACACCATGGTCACACTTGTCAAAAGCTTTTGCAAAGTCTGTGTATATTACAACTGCATTCTGTTTGTCTTCTAGAACATCCAGGACCTCGTCGTAGTGGTCCAGTAGTTGGGACAGATGGGAACCCATGCTGTCCTGGGTTGTGTAACTGATGGGTATCTAGATGGGTGGTGATCTTGCTTCTCAGAACCCTTTCAAAGATTTTTATGATATGAGACGTTAGCGCTATCGGTCTGTAGTTATTTGCTATTTCTTTACTGCCCCCTTTGTGGAGTGGGGCTATGTCCGTTGTTTTTAGTAGCTGTGGGACGACCCCCGTGTCCATGCTCCCTCTCCACAGGATGTTAAAAGCACGTGATAGGGGCTTCTTGCAGTTCTTGATGAACACGGAGTTCCATGAGTCTGGGGCCCGAGACTGTTCAACTGCCTCACAGCATACATAAGTGGGATTACCAATAGACCCCTGGCTGTCTTCAAGCAGGCACTGGACACTGCCAGAGGGGAATTATAGGCCTGTGTTCCGTGTGCAAAATAATAATAATACAACTTTTCTTTGTCAGAGGAAAGAAAGTCTCCCTGATAACATTGTGTATACATAGTGTATAGTGTATACTACAGTGGCTCCCTAGTATATAGATGATAAAGGCTAAAGTGTCGTTTGAAAACAGGTGAATTTGTAAATGAAGTGATAAGCCTATAGAGGCAGGTGCCAGAAATCGCCAGAATCTTACCACAGTGGTCAGCTGTTTTAATAATCTTTCTGGCCTGCTAGTGTACTCGCATATAATCTAGTGATACCAGTGAATAGCAGAATACAGTGTTGTAGTAGCAACTAACCAGTATTATAATGGTACTTAGTGGAGTGGAGTGACTTTCATTAGTTTCTTTTTTCTTGAAGTACCAGACGTATACTGTGAATTTCATATAACCTGTAGTTACCAGCGCTCGCAATATACACAACGAGAAGCAATTATTACTACAGAAAAAGCGTCCTTCCTCCAAAATTTCCACCAGTCAACTATAGTGATAATATAGCATTTATTGTGGTGGAGACGGAAAAAAACTAGAAAAGCTAGATACAGCGATTGATAAACAAGGGTTGAGGCTCGACCGTTCGTCACTGTAGGAGCTGCCAGAAATCACCGGCTCTTCAACACGCA
>NC_069425.1:1564522-1600193 GCF_026875155.1 Cherax quadricarinatus
TGGTTTTAAAGAAAAAGTAAAAAGAAAAAAATAATGGGGTATGATAAATATTAAAAAATTATAATGTTAACGTCCTATCATTATGGTGGTATTTACGTCCATTATGGTGGTATGTTACGTCTATCATTATGGTGGTATGTTACGTCCTATCATTATGGTGTATGTTACGTCCTATCATTATGGTGGTATGTTACGTCCTAATCATTATGGTGGTATGTACGTCCTATCATTATGGTGGTATGTTACGTCCTATCATTATGGTGGTATGTTACGTCCTATCATTATGGTGGTATGTTACGTCCTATCATTATGGTGGTATGTTACGTCCTATCATTATGTGTGGTATGTTACGTCCTATCATTATGGTGGTATGTTACGTCCTATCATTATGGTGGTATGTTACGTCCTATCATTATGGTGGTATGTTACGTCCTATCATTATGGTGGTATGTTACGTCCTATCATTATGGTGGTATGTTACGTCCTATCATTATGGTGGTATGTTACGTCCTATCATTATGGTGGTATGTTACGTCCTATCATTATGGTGGTATGTTACGTCCTATCATTATGGTGGTATGTTACGTCCTATCATTATGGTGGTATATTACGTCCCTATCATTATGGTGGTATGTTACGTCCTATCATTATGGTGGTATGTTACGTCCTATTATGGTGGTATGTTACGTCCTATCATTATGGTGGTATGTTACGTCCTATCATTATGGTGGTATGTTACGTCCTATCATTATGGTGGTATGTTACGTCCTATCATTATGGTGGTATATTACGTCCAATCATTATGGTGGTATATTACGTCCTATCATTATGGTGGTATGTTACGTCCTATCATTATGGTGGTATATTCACTCGCAGAATGAATGCAGCTTCCTACAAGCTCGCCCTTGAGGCAAAATGTATAACAATCTATCTTTCATAGCTTCCTTTATTATGCTGTTTAGTTTTCAAACGTTGATTCCTCTCCACTTATTTTCCTCCATCTTCTCGACTCATTTTCCATTACACTCCACTATTCATTTTTCTCCATCTTCTCTAAAATACATATTTTTTCTCTTGTACCCCCTGGTTCAACGCAACTTATTTCCCCATTCAGCAACAATAATTTATTTACTGTTTGTTTTTTCTTAACCAAATCTCCTGTCATTACTTGCCTTCGGCTTTTCCCAGTCATTATAAAAAAACATTTGTTCCTTTCTTTAGCTTCGTGTCTGCCACCTCTCGTTTATGAAAACAAAAAATGAATTTAACTTACAAGAGACATCTCTAAATTGATGCTGTATCTCGGGCCAGGAGTGACAAGTCTGGATGAGGCTTCCTCTAACTCAACTACAAGCCCGTGTTATCAATAAAAAATATACGGGGAGGGAAATATATCTCAAAATATACCACAAAGGGAGGTAAAAATATATCAGAATATATCACAGGCAAAGTAAAATGTATATTAAATTTTATACAACCAGAGGGGTAAAAGTATCTGAAAAATAACCATTAGAAGTGAAAAAATATCAAAAATATAACACAGAGAGGTAAAAAGTAATCTTCAAGCATACAACACTGGGAGGAAAAATATATCGAAATCTGCTACAGGGAAAAGTATATATAGCTAACCAAGTCCTTGATCAGTGACGAGGCTTCATTTTGAAATCATTCGGTTTTCGACCCTAGCCAGATGTTCCAACACAACCTACTACACTACACCATTACCTCGGTTCGACCCTAGCCAGATGTTCCAACACAACCTACTATACCATTACCTCGGTTCGACCCTAGCCAGATGTTCCAGCACAACCTACTACACCATTACCTCGGTTCGACATTGGCCAGATGTTCCAACACAACCTACTACACCATTACCTCGATTCGAGTCTAGCCAGATGTTCCAACACAACCTATTACGCCATTACCTCGGTTCGATTCTAGCCAGATGTTCCAACACAATCTTCACCATTACCTCGGTTCGACCCTAGCCCGGTGTTCCAACACAACCTACTACAAACCATTACCTCGGTTCGACCCTAGCCAGATGTTCCAACACAACCTTCTTCACCATTACCTCGGTTCGACCCTAGCCAGATGTTCCAACACAACCTTCTTCACCATTACCTCGGTTCGACCCTAGCCAGATGTTCCAACACAACCTTCTTCACCATTACCTCGGTTCGACCCTAGCCAGATGTTCCAACACAACCTTCTTCACCATTACCTCGGTTCGACCCTAGCCAGATGTTCCAACACAACCTTCTTCACCATTACCTCGGTTCGACCCTAGCCAGATGTTCCAACACAACCTTCTTCACCATTACCTCGGTTCGACCCTAGCCAGATGTTCCAACACAAACCTTCTTCACCATTACCTCGGTTCGACCCTAGCCAGATGTTCCAACACAACTTCTTCACCATTACCTCGGTTCGACCCTAGCCAGATGTTCCAACACAACCTTCTTCACCATTACCTCGGTTCGACCCTAGCCAGATGTTCCAACACAACCTTCTTCACCATTACCTCGGTTCGACCCTAGCCAGATGTTCCAACACAACCTTCTTCACCATTACCTCGGTTCGACCCTAGCCAGATGTTCCAACACAACCTTCTTCACCATTAATTCTCGGCCAGCTTATTCGTGATGTTTTATGTGAGCGCTAAACCTCGCAGTTCTTCAGCGTAAAGGACTAGGGAAAATTCGACCCTCCGCAGTACCTGTATGTCGGTCGCTGCGCGATCCGATAAAATGCATCCCTTATTTCACAAGCCCAGCCTCTTCTACCTCACTGCTGGTAATAAAAATATTTTCGGGTGGTCATAAGAGTCCCATGCAGCAAAATAACAAAAAAATGTATACGTGTATGCATATGAATTTCTGTACGTATATGTACTTTTATGTGTATACACGCGTGTATTTGTGTGCGTATATATGCATATGTTTATTTGTGAATTTAAGTATGTAATTTTTATATGTATACGTATGCAGATGTACATTTATGCATATGTATATAAGTACGGGTGTATGTGTTAATATGTATGTGTACATGTGCATATATATGCTTGTGAATATGTATGTATGTATGTGTGTAGATGTATAAATTTGCATATTAATACATGCATGCATTTTCTACACTTGCATATACTCGCCTCTTCACTGATCGCTACTAGGTCCTCTCCCTCTCTGCTTCCTGAGCTTTGTCACACCTCTTCTTAAAACTATGTATGGTTCCTGCCTCCACTACTTCACTTGCTAGGCTATTCCACTTTTTCCTGACGACTCTATGACTGAAGAAATACTTCCTAACGTCCCTGTGACTCGTCTGAGTCTGTGTGAGTCTGTCTGAGTCTGTCTGAGTCTGTCTGAGCCTGTCTGAGTCTGTCTGAGTCTGTGTGAGTCTGTCTGAGTCTGTCTGAGTCTGTGTGAGAATGTGTGAGAATGTGTGAGAATGTGTGAGAATGTGTGAGAATGTGTGAGAATGTGTGAGTCTGTGTGAGAATGTATGCGTGTATGTAATTTTTTGTACATGTAAGTGCTTATGAATGCATGGGTCTGCTTTTACATGGCATAAGTTTTACATGTATATATGCATGTAACACTTGCATATTTATGTGTATATATATGCGCATTGTTTTTTATGTAATTTTATATATATATATATTATATATATATATATATATAATATATAATATATATATATAATATATATATATATATATATATATATATATAAATATATATATATATATATATATATATATATATATATATATAATATATAGTTTGGCATACAATATGTATATGTGTATCCATCACCACTACCACTATCACCATTACCACCACCACCACCTCCATTACCACCACGACCGCCTCCATTACCACCACCACCACCACCACCTCCATTACCACCACCACCTCCATAACCACCACCACTACCTCCATTACCACCACCACCACCACCACCTCCATTACCACCACCACCTCCATTACCACCACCATCACCTCCATTACCACACCACCACCTCCATTACCACCACGACCACCTCCATTACCCCACCTCCATTACCACCACCACCTCCATTACCACCACCACCACACCACTACCACCCCATTACCACCACCACCTCCATTACCACCACTACCCCCATTACCACCACCACCTCCATTACCACCACCACCACCACCCCCATTTACCACCACCACCTCCATTACCACCACCACCACCCCCATCTCCAAACCACCCACCTCCATTACCACCACCACCTCCCATTACCACCACCACCCCCATTACCACCACCACCTCCATTACCACCACCACCACCCCCATTACCACCACCACCTCCATTAACCACCACCACCACCCCCATTACCACCACCACCTCCATTTCCACCACCACCCCTCCATTACCACCACCACCACCCCATTACCACCACCACCTCCATTACCACCACCACCACCTCCATTACCCCCACCACCACCATTACCACCACCACCTCCATTACCACTACCACCACCACCACCTCCATTACCACCACCACCACCCCATTACCACCACCACCTCCATTACCACCACCACCTCCATTACCGCCACCACCACCACCCCCATTACCACACCACCACCTCCATTACACCACCACCACCTCCATTACCACCACCACCTCCATTACCACTACCACCACCTCCATTACCACCACCACCTCCATTAACCACCACCACCTCCATTACCACCACCACCACCCCCATTACCACCACCACCTCCATTACCACCACCACCACCCCCATTACCACCACCACCTCCATTACCACCACCACCTCCATTACCACCACTACCTCCATTACCACCACAACCATCACCCCCATTACCACCACCACCTCCATTACCACCACCACCTCCATTACCACCACCACCACCCCCATTACCACCACCACCTCCATTACCACCACCACCTCCATTACCACCACCACCACCCCCATTACCACCACCACCTCCATTACCACCACCACCTCCATTACCCACCACCCCACCACCCCCATTACCACCACCACCTCCATTACCACCACCACCTCCATTACCACCACCACCACCTCCATTACCACCACCACCTCCATTACCACCACCACCTCCATTACCAACCACCACCACCCCCATTACCACCACCACCTCCATTACCACCACCACCTCCATTACCACCCCCCCACCTCCATTACCACCACCACCACCTCCATTACCACCACCACCTCCATTACCACCACCACCTCCATTACCACCACAACCACCACCCCCATTACCACCACCACCTCCATTACCACCACCACCTCCATTACCACCACACCACCCCCCATTACCACCACCACCTCCATTACCACCACCACCTCCATTACCACCACCACCACCCCCATTAAACCCCCACCACCTCCATTACCACCACCCACTTCCATTACCACCACCACCACCACCCCCATTACCACCACCACCTCCATTACCACCACCACCTCCATTACCACCACCACCACCTCCATTACCACCACCACCTCCATTACCACCACCACCTCCATTACCACCACCAACCACCACCCCCATTACCACCACCACCTCCATTACCACCACCACCTCCATTACCACCACCACCACCCCATTACCACCACCACCTCCATTACCACCACCACCCCCATTACCACCACCACCCACATTACCACCATCCTCAAAATATCACAACCACCATCAAATACATGAGTACATATGTGAATATATAACCTATAATAAGTCAATGTTCAGTGATACCTGTGACTGTGAAGTTGAAGCCCTGACCAGTTAGCTCATGGTAAGCAATTTTGGGAAAGTCTAAAACTGAACAGAGAACACTTGAACATAAACAGTTCATTCCAACTGTAACTTGTTCAGCTATCAAAACTTTGGGGTCCCTGTCCCTGGTGCCATTATGTACCTCTAATCATCTGACTACCGCCCACAGGATGGGTATGGGGTGCATGATCAAGATATTAAACTAGCTGCACATGTCAGTTGCGCTACGAAACATCACAGCTGACCAGAGTTTAAAATGTGAAGCCGACTCGATAAGACATTCTAAAGTTATAAACGAAAATCTTTGATGGTATGAGGAAGCTGCAGGTAACCGATGGACGGCTCTGCCATCACACCGTGCAGTATTTAAGGGTTCACTCGACTCAAAACATTTTAAAATATATATAAAATCGGAAATTTTTAATGTTTTTCAGTGTTCTATTTGCAGTTGTATTAGTTTTAAAATCGTCTATAATCATAAGAAAAAAAATATTTTTTAGATAGTCCAGTCTGATAAAATTCCGATTCCATTTTTTTATACTGCATTAACAAATTCACCTTCATATAAGCTACTCTGAGTGGGCACTATCCTGGCCATTAATTAAACAGTGAAGCCATTCACACAAGATAGACTCGTCAGTTTTCATTGTGATGGTCCAATCTGCATTCACACCCTTGCATTTCACTCTCAGCCATAATAATAAAAATACTAGTAATAATATCTTTATTTCTATATGTACAAGGTATACAGACCATATCTGACATCAATGACATAATACTATATAGAAAACCCTTTGTTATGCAGAGCATTTCGGGCAAATTAGGTCAATTTTGTCCCCAGGATGCAACCCACACCAGTCCACTAACACCCAGGTACCTATTTTAATGATGGGTGAACATAGACAACCGGTGCAAGGAAACACGTCCGATGTTTCCACCCCTTCGCCGGGAATCGAACCCAGACCCTCACCGTGTGAAGCGAGAGCTTTTGCGACTAGGTCACGGGGCACCGTACTGTTACCCTCAACACACACACACAAACCCACGAACCAAGTGATTTGAAAAAAAAATCTCAACTAACCCACAACACCGTGCCTGGAACAATTCTCAACTAACTAACAATACCGTGCCTGGAACAATTCTCAAATAACCCACAATACCGTGCCTGGAACAATTCTCAACTAATTCACAGTACCGTGCCTGGAACAATTCTCAACTAACCCACAATACCGAGCCTGGAACAATTCTCAACTAACTAACAATACCGTGCCTGGAACAATTCTCAACTAACCCACAACACCGTGCCTGGAACAATTCTCAACTAACTAACAATACCGTGCCTGGAACAATTCTCAACTAACCCACAACACCGTGCCTGGAACAATTCTCAACTAATTCACAGTACCGTGCCTGGAACAATTCTCAACTAATTCACAGTACCGTGGCTGCAACAATTCTCAACTAATTCACAATACCGTGAATGGAACAATTCTCAACTAACCCACAATACCATGCCTGGAACAATTCTCAACTAACTAACAACACCGTGCCTGGAACAATTCTCAACTAACCCACAATACCGTGCCTGGAACAATTCTCAACTAACCCAGAGTACCGTGGCTGAATATTTCTCAACTAACCCACAATACCGTGGCTGGAATATTTCTCAACTAACCCACAATACCATGCCTGGAACAATTTTCAACTAACCCCACAATACCGTGGCTGAACAGTCCACAGTCCACATTACCCAGAGGAAACTTTAGACGTCGTTTCGGTCCCTCCTGAACAAATATCACGTCACTTGACGATGGACGTAAATATCGTCTTCAGTATCCTCTCGGAATTGTGAGTTTACGGTGAAGAACAAGATAGGAAAAAAATTATTACAGTAAGCCTACTGTGTCGTAATAGGCTGGACCATCTCCCCACATTCGGTCCAGTGTCAAGCCGCTCATGGACCAAGACTGCCCGAAACGCTGTTTCAGATTTTCTTTGGAAACATTGGGTTAGTTGTGGCTTGTTCCAGCCACTGTACTGTGGGTTACTTGTGAAATGATTTAGCCGCGGTATTGTGGGTTATGAATTGTTCCAGCCACGGTATTGCTTACAACAGAATCACCTGGGATTGGATCCTCCTGTTCCTGTTTATCCAACGGTAAATAGGTACCTGGGTGTTAGTCCCCTGTCGTGGGCTGCACACTGATGCCCTGGGTTACTCCTGATACTGCTACTACTACTAACACTGCTACTGCTACTACTACTACTACTACCACTGCTGATGCTGCTACTACTACTAACACTTATACTGCTACTACTACTACCACTGCTGATGCTGCTACTACTACTAACACTTATACTGCTGCTACTACTACTACTATTACCACTGCTGATGCTGCTGCTACTACTACTATTACCACTGCTGATGCTGCTACTACTACTAACACTGCTACTGCTACTACTACTACTACTACCACCACTGCTGATGCTGATACTACTACTAACACTTATACTGCTACTATTACTACTACTACCACTGCTGATGCTGCTACTACTACTAACACTGCTACTACTACTACTACTACTACCACTGCTGATGCTGCTACTACTACTAACACTGCTACTGCTACTACTACTACTACTACTACCACTGCTGATGCTGCTACTACTACTAACACTGCTACTGCTACTACTACTACTACTACTACCACTGCTGATGCTGCTACTACTACTAACACTTATACTGCTACTATTACTACTACTACTACCACTGCTGCTGCTGCTGCTACTACTACTACTACTACTACTACTACTACTACTACTACTACTACTACTACCACTGCTGATGCTGCTGCTACTACTACTACTACTACTAGCACTGACGCTGTTGCTACTACCACTACTACTACTACTAGCACTGCTGCTGTTGCTACTACTACTAAGACAAAATACAGGAAGACCAGCAACGAAAGTACTGTATAACAAAAATAACAGAGGTACAAAGAACTTGTTGTGATAGAAACACAGGCCTTATCTCTAGGCTTTATTGAACATAGAATCTTCATAGTACTTCTGCAACAACAAAATATAATGACTAGTACATCTAATAATAGCTTCTACAGGGATGGTGATGTCTTGCATATGTCAAGAGAAAAGTTATAACTACAGCCCCATATTTAAACTCAACCATGTTAATCTGCATCCGCTGATAAATTGTTAAAAGTTGGAGAGGAAATCAAACACATGTGTTGGTAGCCCATCGACACACACCAAACTGTTGTTGTTGTTAAGGGGCCCCGTAGAGGTAGGTGCAGTATTATCCGCTGCTTGCTCCCTTGCACAGGACCATATCACTACATCTCGCGCAATCTCCCCCTTCTAAAAAGATCAGAAGACGTTAATTCTCCCAAACTGTATAGGTGGGCGACCGTAACACGTCCGTCCGACCTCGTAGCCTTGAGCCTCTTTCTCAGGTTCGATATTTTCCAGCGGGTTGATTAACTGCTGGAGCCAGAATCCTCTATTTCCATTGGGGTAGTCGCAAGGGGCTTCAGGAGAAAAACGAAGCATCTTTCACATCTATGTGTAATCTTGAGATTCCACTACTAATAGGGGATTTCATCTGTGGCTAAATGTCTAGTAGATTACTGTAGTCTCCTTTCACCATTTGGTAGCGAATGATGGGGCGTAATGTGGATTAGCTTGCAGGAGCTCTACCTCTTCCACTAAAGGATCCATCTTGTTCAAACCTAACGGTGACTCTTCAGGAGAACGGGTCCAGATGACATAAACCATGGGCACGGAGGCTCCCGGTAGTAGGAACGACTGAATAGTTGAGGAGTCTTTCCATGAGGGGTTGCATTAAATAGCTGTGCACATCATGATCTAGAATAGAGTGGAATAGCATCGTTAGGACCATTTTCCAGTGTTGAACAGGTTAGATTGCGCACTTTTAATGTCATTGTAAACTTGCCTTCCATATAGTACCCATTGAACCGCATCCACTTGACCATGCCTGAGGTTTATCTTGTTGTTTCTGCGTGCAGGCAATACCTTTGCTACCAAAACTCTGAAGTTATCGTTTACTCATGAACGAGGACATCCCCGGTCCTGAATGGATTATAAGGCTGGCATACCAAAAAGAAGAGGGAACAACTGTGAAAGACAACTAATAAAAGTTGAAGCAGGCCATTTTGCACGAAGGGGAATACAAAGGGAAACCTTGAATATTCATCTACTATGTTAAGGAAATACCTAATCTGATTTGAGCTTGTAGAGGTCCTTGAAACTATATTCAATCTTTCGTAAGGCTGGGTGGATTTTATGAGATGAGTCTTCTCTGGCTGATGAAAGTTTGGCTTGCACTCTGCACATACTCTGCATGCTTCGATCACATGTCGCACAGTCTTCCACTGAGTAGGGCATGTTCTTTGATTTGACAAATGGTACAGGCGTGTAACTCCTGGGTGACACAATGCCTGTGGAGAGCTAAGTGATTGCAAACCTTGACATGCTGCTCCACAGTGGGACCTAAGAGAATGCAATCAGTAGATGTTTCTCATCTGACCCTGTCGTAACAGAATATCAAAGACAATAACACGGATAGTTCCATCCTCCGCGTAATATTTGTCATTCTTTATCTTACTTTGTGCCTCTTGTCGAACATAATACTTCACGGACCGTTGTCAATCCTTATGGTGAAAATGTCTACCAGTTATATAATGCCTCCAGTGGGCGAACTGCTCTATGATGGCCTGGGCTTTTCCTTTTCTACAGCAGCATCCCATTTCTCATTCTCTGATCCTTGAAAAGTTCCGAAAAGAATCTACTTGGTCGCCTGCCTGAGATAAAGACTGAAGCAATGGCAATGCAGATGCAATGTCCTTTCCACTTTCGAAAAAAAAAAAAATGGGTAGGGACTCATCAATGGCTTTTAACTACTGAGTTTTTCAATGTCCTGTTTGAGAGTAAGGGAAAGCGGCTTCTGCTTCCTTTTGTCACAGGAAATGTGGTAGACACTCATGGCGGAACTTAACCTTGAATAGTGTAGATCTCATTGTAGTAATAAGCAAAGAGACCAAGAGTTCTTCGAGTGACTTTTTGTCTTGATGCGAAATTGGAAGTTCCCAGTAGAGTCGAGCCGTTCAGGTCTGGGAATATTGAACCTCCTTTCCTTCCACTCATAACCAAGGATCTTAAGCCTTTAATTTTAGTTGCGAAAAAGTGCACTTTCCTCATTGTAACTGATATGTTTCTTCGTGGCGGCTTCCAAAACTTATCAAAGTTTGCATCATGTTCCTCCCTAGGGTCTTGCCACAAATGGTAACATTATCAAATACGCGTAAGGTTTTCCCATGAAGTTGCGCTTCCTGAATGAGTGAATAGCCATAATTCAGTTGAAGGCCCAAGCTACCCCATTGGTGACTCCAAAAGGGACTCTGGTAAACTAGATACAGGCCATCACTAGCCGAAACGCTGTCTATGGTTTATCTTCATTCCTTATTGGACTTGATGATAGCACTTACAGCAATCAATTGAGTGCTAAACACGTAGTACTAGCAATTTTGTTCACTGTATCGTCAATTCGGGAGGTAGAGGGTAACCATCAAAAAAGTGTAAATTTGTTGATTGTCTCAGAGTAATCGATAGTGCCACGCCGTTTCCTAGAACCATCTTTAACAACACAACCGTCACGCCAAGGGGAAGTCACGTCGGTTCTATATTACCCTCCGTCAGCACTCTGAGTTTATTCTCAATGCGAACAACCGATCCTCATAAGAATGCGGCGTGACTTAGCGGTTATAGTGATGGGCAATCCGCGGTTAAGATTTGCAAACAGCTTTGGTGAGGTCTACCCTTAAGTGCTATTCCACAGTCACAAACAAGAGGAGGCAGTTCACCTCCATATGTTAGGTGACACTACCATGCAGCTTTTGAAAGTCCTGACCAAGATAACATCAAAGAGCACAGTTGTGGCAAGAATCGCTAAATGTACATCTTGATAATCCTTTTCCATTACGCGAGATTTACCTTACAAAACCCAAACGTCCTGAATAGAGAGAGATGTTGATGCCATGGTAAACGGTACCTGATGAGTGAAGTAGAGTCAAGGAGAGCCGTTTTAACTAAGGCAAGGTGATGAAGCTCTCTGAGCTGCCACTATCAATAAGACCAACTACTTCTGTTCTTTGATGAATACGTTCACAACTGCCTTTGACAGTGAATTTTGAGTACCGCAGAAGTCACTGTTTGCAGGCTAGAGTCGCATGATCACTTGAATGTGTGGAGGCACTAGCTCTGTTGATGCATAAGCACGACATACTTTAGCAGAATTGACCTTCTTGTGCATTTATTGCACATTGCGCGGTTCACGAACAGACAACTTTGGACGTGGATGTCTTGAAAAATCACCAAAAGAAACACACCGTACCTGCTGGAGCTGGTCACTCTGAGGAAGGTCCCCAGTAACTCATGCAAGAGCTTGGTCAGGATTGCAGCGACTTACCACTCGAGAAAGGGCAGAGTGGTACTGTATACTTCAGAATTCTTCTGGGCTGAATCTAAGCTTTGCGTGTCTAAGGTCCGCGGCTAAGTCGTGAGTTTTTATTCTCCATAAACCTGCTATTATTGGTGATTGCAGGCCACTGATAAAAGCAACCATAGATGGACTGCATCACAATACGAAGGCATCCTGACACTGCTTTGAAGTAAAGTCCTTACCTATAAATTTTCAGTGCTTGAAAGTTATTCCTCTAAGGACTCATCAAGCGCTGGCGGCGATTGCAAAGCGATAGCGCGCAAAGATTTTCATTTGTAGTTTATATACTGAGACTTGAGGTTTTGTTAGCATATCTTCGTAGTAATTACCAACTCAGAAAATAGCCCTCATATATCTTGTGAGCACAAAATTGATGAGCAACTTAGTTTCTCTAGATCTTCTTATGAAGGGCTCCCAAGAATTTCAAAGTCTTTAACATTCCATGCTTCCATTCCTGAGCATGCCGTTGATATGCTGGGTACACAGTCTTGCCTCTCAGGTTTCAGTAAACGCTCCATGGTGTGATGTGATTCTAGCGCATGATCACCACCAGGTAAGCCCAGATGCTATGTTTCACTAAATTGTTGTGAGAGAAACACAGGGCCTTAATCTCTAGGCTTGTATTGAACATAGAATCTTCATAGTAACTTCGCAACAACCAATATAGATGTACTAGTAAATCTAATAAAGCTTCTACAGGGATGGGTGATTCTTGGCATATGTCAAGAGAAAAGTATATAACTACAAGGCCAACATATTTATACTCAACCATGTAATCTGGCATCGCTGATAAAAGGATAAAGAGGAGATAATGCACGATAACACCATGTGTTGGGTGCCCAATGACACACACCCAACTGTTTTTGTTGTTAGGCCCCTCAAGGTGGTGCAGTATTATCCTGATCTGCTGCACGCCCCACCGGACAGGCTCTACTACAGAACTGTCAGTCACTACAACAAAACTAACAACACTGGTACTATCATTACCGATTTCACCGGAAAGCGCTCAGCCCGTAAGTCATAGAGCACCTTGGAATGGGAAGTAATGGAGATCGATCCGAGAATGAGAGGAGTTGGAGACCCGAATGACCTGGCATTAAGACCCTTCATTGGAAATGGAGAGAAGACGAGAGAGAGAGAGAGAGAGATAGAGAGAGAGAGAAGAGAGAGAGAGAGAGAGAGAAGAGAGAGAGAGAAGAGAGGAAGAGAGAGAGAGAGAAGAGAGGAGAAAATCGATACTTACATGGAGAGGAAGGCGTGAAGCTCTTCGTGGTAGGACAGGGTTTTTCCCTTGCAGCAAGGGGCCTCGACCACCACGGGGAGCTGAACATTATGATTATTATATTATTTATTATTATTAATTAATTATTGTTTTAGATACATTTTTATTATATTATTATTATTTATTTATTAATATTATAATTATGATTATTTCTGCTTACTATAAAATATTATAATTGAAATGGTCAACCCGCTAGGAGGGGGGGTATAACTGAACAAGAGCGCCCTGCGAGAAGCAATCAGGTTTAATCCCAGGAAGGAGGAAGGCAGCGCCTGTTTCCTCGGAATTAAGAGCCCATCAGCATCAACGCATCATCCCCATGAAAAGAGTGACGCCAGCTGAACGATAAGGTAAATTTATACACGACTATACAGTGAATTTTCCTGGACGGAGATACCTTTAATTTTTCCCTTAACATATGTATGTTAATTTTCCTAACGTAAATTACACGACGGCAGTTTCTGAACGTTTCCCCGCTATATTGATAATTAGTAAATTTTCAATTGATTATTTCTCTGCTTGAATAAGTCCTGTCGATTAATTTTTTAACTACATCGGAGGCTTAACGAAGCAAATTCCAACACACAATAAGCGTAAACTAATATGAAGGACCTGGGAGTGAAAAATGTCAGAGGATCTTTCACTTTTAAAAAATGACAACAATGTATCTACTACATCGCTAGAAAATTGATACAATGGATAATGAATAACCTTCAAAACTTAGAATGCCAAGCCCATGATATTCACCTGTCAGAATCGCTTGTTTCTCTCATAGTGGAAATATTGCCGCGTACACTAACAGCGCCTTTTCAAGGCAGGTGAAATTGCTGACCGAGAATCTTCACGAGCACGCATAATTACGATAAAACTCCTGAATTAGACTGGGAATACAATGTCCCAAGGAAACTTGAAATGCAGCGAGAAAGATGCATCATAAGTAAATACTTGGAAGAAATCCTAGAGATGGAATTAGTAGCCAAATTTCGCACACGAAAATCACCCCTGAACTAAAGCAAGACTTCGGCAGAACGATGCAACATCTCCGCCATGAAAATGCAATGGTTCCACAAGAGTACGCTAAGAAGACTACACAATAAGTGTCAGGTGCCCAAGACTCGTTCAACTGTCCTACCTAGCGGTTTGCGTGCGGCTACAACAGTAAAGAGCCTGGTTGATCAAAACCGCTGAACCACGAGGGCCTGGCCACAGACAGGCCGCGGGGGCGTTGGCCCCCGAATTTCCTCTCCAGGTATAGATCACAACTAATAATAAAATTTAAACGCTAAACCCGAGAGGGTCATACAGTGATGGAGTGAAAGGCAACAGTGTGCGAGAATAGGTTTGAGGGGGTAGGGAGGTGACAAGAGGAATATAAAAGTCACAGTTGGTGCAATAAAGTTAGTGTCTCTTAAAAAGAGCCAAGGAAAGTTTGCATCGAGGTGAGGACTTCCAGCAAGTGATGGCAGTGAGAGTTCTGAGGTTCGGCTGGCAGACACAACGGAAGGTGAATGTCTGCATGCACGACAGATATGCTGGACCGCATCCTAACCAAGATTTAGTTATACCAGACGAGTCATCCGTAGAGCAGCCGCATAGCGTTGTTTTCCATGAGTGTCCGTGAGGTGGTGTGTTGCCGATTACTAAACGGGGAGAGTGCAGCCGTCCTAAACACAAACTGTTGCGGAGATGGCGAGAAACCTAAATGTGGTTGTCACAAAATAAATAGTTTGGAGTACCAACTCAGATCACCCTGTCTTGTCATAGTTGCCGAAGTTGTCTCGAAGATTTATAAATATAGAAAAAACTAACGCTGAGCAAGGAATGCCCCTGTGAGAAAACTTGGGAGCCCATTACCCTAGAACATTGACGTTCGCAGGGTACAGAGCCTTTGTGATTTAACTAAGAAATCCGGCATAACCATAGTGAAAGAATGACAGGATTAAGGGAGTCGAATTTCTGGAGTAGCCTGTAATGCACTGTTTGCATGACAGCCAGAAAACTAATTTATAACTCTGAGCTGTGAAAATATTGACCATGTCTGGTAAATGACCCTCGGATGATTATGTTGCGTACAACGGCTAAACAATCTAAACGCCCTCAGATGACTAGACCTATCGGGTACACTGTATTACATGAGAAAGAGAAATGGAGAAGTGATCAATAAAGAGCGAGTGCTGAAGTTCCTAGCGAGTACGTGAGCTCTTTACACATGGAAGCGGAGAAGGAGCACAACATGAATCATTGAGACTTTACCAGGGAGAAAAAGAATGGTAAGAGGCCAGGGTGAACTTGTAGGGGGAGGCACAAGAGGGTGGAGGGAGTTTTTGTAATGGGTTTTTTTTTTTGTGACCTTGAGGTTTCGAAGGCAGAAATGAAGGCATAGGCCAGGAAAGGCTGATGAGGAGGAGAACAAGGAAGCATAGAAGAGTGGGAACGTCAAAGGTGAGGGCTGAACAAAGGGGTAGCTGAGATGGTACAACAAGGAGGACCTGATGGGCGCCAAGCCACTCTGGAGTATACATGAAAATCCTCCCACAGAAGAAGAGGTTTGAATCACTACCCATAGCGTAGGCATGGCCCTCTCTTTCCTTAAACAACGTGGATTTCACGTTCTCTCAGCGAACAGAGGGCATCGGCGGAATAAGCAGGGTGAGCTTTACCGTAATTAAGAACAGTGGGAGGCCAGCCTCAGATGGATTATTATATCTGCCTGCACTGCGACCAGGCATTCACGTCGTTGATCGTCAAATATTGGGCCGATGGCAAAGCACCAACAATGTCTGCAATGTTGAGTGACGGTAACACCTCCTGGCACTTGCTAGAACGTTGGTCCTGATACAACTGCGGCTTGAAGGTTATAGCGACGCTGCAACTCCCGCCAAAGGTTGCACATAAGTGTCCGCACTTTTAATGACGACAGGTTATTAAGATAAAGTTATTACCGAAAATGTCCGGGTCACATGCAGAAAGTCTTGTGGGTAAAGTGGATACGGATGAGGATAGAACTACAAGCTAGAACAGAGAAAGGAAATGTGGTATTGTGGACAGAAATACCGTCAATAGATTGGAGGAAAAATCATCAGCTTGCTCAGCGTCCCTTCAGCGATAATGTGTATCCACACGTTAGGACTAATAAAGAACACATTTTGCCTATCAGGTGCTTCATAAAGGCAACAGTGGTGTGGTTGACGCGAAAAAAAGGCTTTGAAATATAGAGTGGAGGAAATAGGGTTCCACGCAATGCGTTTCTTTGGGATTAGAGCGAGAGGGAATGTCAACATCAATCTGGAGTCATCAAGTATGGTCCAGGTCGTATTGACGCTTGCGTCGCAGACAATCTGTCATGTGACATGCGATCGACTCGAAAAACGACGTCCGTCAGGGAGAAGCCGAGGGAGCATGGTCACTGGTAGAACGAAAGTCAGAGGGTATAAAAATTCATCAGTCCGGCACACCGGCAACCGGAAGTTCACGAGTGTTCCCCAATAGAGGTACGAGTTTTGAGAAAGGTCCGTGGCGAGCCGGGTTCAGGTTGAGGTATTGAGAGAATTAAGGGGCCACGGAGGAGGCAGATGATTGACTTGACTATCCACGTGTTGTTGTTGTGTAAAAAGGTGGGACGCGGGGGAGAGTTGAGGAAGTGGAGTCCCACAGAGAAATCTAAAGAAAAGGAGATGTAATTCCTCCGTCCACGTCCCTTGTTTGCAACAAATGAAGTAACCGATGCTACTCTATCCTTGATGCAGTTTAGCCAATAAACCACAATACATACGGCCAGCCTCGGTCATCCACCAACCACCCGGCCCCCGCCTCCCGGAACCCGACAGGCAGCCTCGCAGGGTATACCCCAGTCACCTAAGGAGCACGAAATCTCCTCCGAGCCACCCGAGGAGTCAGCTCAGCGCATCCCCCCCACCCCCCCCAGGATCTCCAATTCCCACGACAAACACCACCACCACTGAGGGCCCTCAACGGAATGGGAGTTGACAACGATCCTTTTTTTTCCCTTAACCAAGAAAGGAACTGGAACATACAGAGGGAAGGGCTGGGGAAGGGTCAGAAGAATCAATCTTGAGAAAGTACAACAGGTCTAATTCTATCGGATCATGAGCTCTTCCACCACGTCATGGACCTTCCGCCCTCCCTGAATGGGAGGGGGAAGGGTTTGAGAGTTGTTTGTGCTAATTCACAATATACATCACTTAGTAAGTGGCTTGCAGGGTCGAGTCCACAGCTTTCCCTTGTTTCCGCCTCGTCGCGGGTCCACTATTAGGGTCATTTCCACTCTCTTCTCACTCTGCAATGCTGAGAAATATGTATAGGAAATTTTAAATCAAAAGTTGAAGAAGTTCCGTACGAAATCGATAATAAACATATTCACAATTCATTTAAGCGCAGATGTTAATGACCAAGGTATACTGAACATTATTGCAGTATTGATTATATAAGTGTTTATTATTACAAGATTCAAACAAGTGCAACAAACAACACCGAACTAAAAATGTTCTTTTTAGTAAAAAATCCTTTGCGCGTCAATATATTGATTATAACAACAACCATTCCAAGGTTGTATGTTTACGAGAATAGAACATGCAGAAACCCCCAAGGAACCATCCCTACCGCACCTCTTCCTCTTATTCTTCGTTCCTACAGCAGTTTACCTTTCTCTACTCCAGTCTTCTCAATACCTTACACTCCACAACTTTACACTCGTGGTGCTGGAGCTTTGTTCGTCAGTAAACAGGACGTTTTTCCTAACGTTTCTCAGAAGAAGATTCCCATAACGATCATATTTGCTGGCCGATCACTCCAGCTAAAAGAGTCATCTGTCTCCCTCATACCGCCAGAGCCATCTTGAGATGATAAGTTCCAACAAGTAACTATTGGTGGCATGAAGATGACCTCCTCGTTACCCAACCAATCTCGCGAGCTTAGGCTGACAGACTTCACAACAATCAAAGCTATCCTCACGATGTAACTGGAGAATAAATACGAAAACAGGGACTTTTGGTTCCCATTTGTAATTACCGTATAAAGTACGAGTAGGCAGCACACTGCTGCTACTAATAGAAGTCGTGGATGTTATTTTTGGGGTGATTATCCTGGAGTTTTATTGGTTGTGTAGTAACGTGTTGCCTGTGATAAGTTTTATTGTGTGTCTGTGATGTATGTTCGCATGTCTTCTGTGTTTCTTTTGTGTTATGACGTGAAAAAATAAATAGTATCGTAGCTGGAGAAATGTCGACAAAAAGAATGCACAGTTTGCAGTCTGAGTTATCCTAGGTTAAATATATCAAAAGTATTAAGGTAACATTCATTGTCAGAGTTTTCAATAATGTGAGCCCAAAAACGTTACCTGTTTTATTTTACATAATAATAACTCAAATACTTGGAGAAGAAGCTTTAAGACTATGTTCTTATGTATGATCTGTGCTGACCAATATAAGTCCTATTTTTTAAAAAACATTCAAGGACCCAATAATAACATTTCCTAGTCGCCTATTGCATTATTCTTGTCTGTGGAGAGCTCTGCCAGTCAGCTTCTTGCCGCAGTTTAGTTTAGTTTAATAGTATTTATTATGACACCGCCATAACCCAACCTGTGGGCTGTGAGCAAAAAGATTACAAGGTAACTAATAGGTCCAAGGAGCCCATTATGTACCTCTGATAATCCCTGCAGCAGTGATCGTATTAAAATGCATTGTTTACGTGTAGTGATGGTTTGCAACTAGAGAGTGACGGCTCACCCAACAAGTCTCATGTAAGTCCAAAAAATATGGCCAAAAAGCTGAAACTGACCCTGTACGGACACAGACTAGGTCTTACTACACACAACATAACCATCATACTTAAGAGCTGATAACCGTCGTTACCCACTTCTGCCTATTCTCTCTTATCAGTCATCATATGTACTTCCTTCCTTCTCTCTCTCTGTTCGTATATACAGTTTATCTATGAGTTTATACTTACGTATCCGTGTGATTTATGAGAGTAGCAGAATTAATTATAATTATTTATAATCAAGGGGGAAAGCGCTAAACACCAGAGGATTATACAGCGCCTGGGGGGGAATAGTGGACAGGCATGCAGGCTTAATTCGGAAACGGGCACAGAGCCAATTCTAAATCAAGAGCCCGGCTCACCAACATCAAGGAACCTTCCGTGAGGGGGTGAGAGTAGTCATAGAGAGAACGAAAATATATACGTGAGTGGACCTAGCACATCAATAGACTACTCAGACTGTGTGCTTGCCCTCCAGCAAAAAAATGTTAGTCATTTAAAAAACGCATCTGTTTTTGTTCCAAATACAATGCGATGGCACAACTCTAGCCCAAAGGATACAAAGCCAGTTTTGTACAGCAGGCACAGTAACACCGTGACACTTCTATACCATCCGTGCACAGTGCAGACTCTGGTAAGGGGAAACCCGTTCCACCATATGAGGGATTAGGATTAATCAGGTTTAATAAACCTATTGACCGCGGGAGTATTAACAAAACTGCATTTCTCCATACACCACAAGTTCAGAATCGCTTTTAATACTACTAAAAAGTGGTTTAAAAGTAGACATTTCAGTGTAAGCGATAATGAGATAAAGCACCTCCGTGTAGTATGTCTCCTATCGCCGAGATGGTAGGTTGGCTTAGTAGTAATTTTTTTATATAAATGAGTTTAACTGCCTAAGAGTCTGCTATCCTTAGGCAACATATAGGAATCTTTATAGAGAACGTTTCGCCAGCAGAGTGCTTCATGCAGTCAATACAACGCAGAAAGGTGAAAGGAGAGAGATTATTGAGTAATCTCAGTCCCTTCAGAGGCCTTGAGTCCTGATGTGTTCAGGGCCATCGAGTCTTTTAGAATGTACCAAGCACGACCACAGGGTTAGGTTAGGTAAGGTTCGTCAGGAAACAGACAAGTGTTTCCTGACCGGGTCCTTAGCTGATTGACGCCCCTTTGAAGCTTTATTCATGCTGACCGAGGGGCCCTTCCGCAGGAGCTTACCGGTCCACCGTTTAAAATAATGGTTATTTATAACCAAGTTATTGTAGTAAAGACACACAACATAGGGCCGTAGACGTGGGCTTAAATACTGGTAGCAGGTAGGCGAAGCCGGAGGAGGCAGGGTCATATGTCACCATCCACTGAGTCGAAGTTAGGTCTTACGTCCAAAGTTTGGACAATTTGAAGATTCTTTTATACGGATCCCAAGATGCTGCAGTTCTGAACAGTTTGTGATGAATGGTTTTGAAAACCGCCATTGAAGATTGGAGGACACTTATGCAACAGATGGAAGTCTTTATTGAGGAAACTTTTTATCGCCACACAGTGACTTTCATCAGTCCAATACCAAGAAGACACGGCAGTTCACGCAGGGCCCTATTGGAACATTATCCGAATATTCCTGTCAAATTGTAAAACTTAATAAGAAAACTAGGGATTTTAATTTATGCATAATTATACTAACACTACTAATACATAATTAAGCGTAAAATCATGGAGATAGGGAAATGAAAGGAATATCGATATTAAGACGGGCACGGAAGTGTATACAACTTGGTAGTGAACACTACGATGTCACATTTAAATCCTAAAAGGGAATTTATACAACAGTACAAACCCCTTGACTGGAAGTGAAATATATTCCGTACATCATTAATGAACCCACGTGTAACGATGTAGGCAGTTACACACCATTAAACCAACTGCCACGCCCTTGTACATTATGTTAGTATTCTTTCGAATGACACTGATTTTCGCCCAACAGAAATTATTTCGAGTTTTCATCAAGTTCGCATCTTTTATTTTTGTTTGCACTGCCAAATTCCTTGGAACATGGCCCTCACACCGTGTATCCAGGCCCTCCCCCTCCTCTCCCTCCCGGCAGCTTCACAAGGAGAAGGACACTCAGACTGGCTGTTGTCCGATAACCAACTTCCTTGAATAAATTTTTCTTTGGCGGTAAATTTATTGCTTACTAAAACCCGAGAGGCTTGAAACCGTGTAGAATTGAATTTATCGAGGGGTAAGAGAGGGAGGGGAGGAAGCATAACCTAAGACACCTTAGCATCTTAGAGACAAGACCAAGAGCTAAGCTTGAACTCCAACACACTTCATAAAATGAAATTTCAGACACGTAATTACTGTCAGGATGGAACCGCTCAGCAGTTTACGGGATTTCCCTGTCGTTTAGAGACATTATCATTAGTGATTACCTGCTAGAGAGAGAACAGTCATCTAATTACGTGGTTGCATGGGTCGATCACAGCTCTTGGCCCCGCCTCGTCGCTGGTCGCTACTAGGTCCACTCCCACGTTACATAGCCCTTGTTTAAACCTCTCTTAAAGCTATGTAGGGATTCCCGGCGCTCAGCCACCTCACTCTAGATTGTTTCACTTCCTGACAATTCCTACGCTGAAAAATGCTTCCTAACATCCTCTGATTCATTGACAGTTTTCAAGCTACCATCTGTGTCCTTCCTATTTCCCCTCCATCCCTGAAACATACTGTCCCTGTTCACTGTGTTAATATCCTTTCATATATGTATTGGACCGTTTGTTGTGTGTGTGAGTAGCGTTACTGTGGTCAAAGGTATATTGTCGATAGACACTTGGCCTTTTTGTGTATGATTGTGTTAACAACATATGACAGATTAGCCATTCTAATCGGAGCCTCATCCGATGACCTGTGTTCAGATCTTACTTAATCTCATTACTGTTTACTGTGATAACGTTTAAGCTCTTTATAAGAAGCTTGGCACCATACCTGTTGTTATATATACTGCGTATCAGGAAAAAGAGCCCCGACGAGGAGACTAAATCTTTCGGCCACCCGTTGGTGTATTACTTAGCACCATAAGTTAGTTAGGTACAACATTAGTACAGAACAGGACAAATGTTTTCCTGACGCGGGTCTAAGCATATAATGACCTGGGGGAGGGGGGGGGGGGGGGGGGGGGCGCCACTAGCTTTTGGTCATCTGATACGAGGCCTACCACTGGCTTACCCCTCACCCCGTCACTGAGCTTATTGGTCAACTGACCGAGGCCTTCCACTGGTGTTACCGTCCACCCATAATAAAAAAAATGTCATATTAATGGCAAGAAATACACAGAATATACATTACTAGGCTTTACATTATCAAATGTAATATGATTTTTTTCAATGATTCGTGTTTGCTTTTCGTGAGATCCGAAGTTTGATGTGGGGTGAATTTCGATAACACCAACTCTCTTTCTCTACACACCGGCCCGTATCCCACCAGGCGGGGTTGGACCAAAAGGAAAAACGAAAGTTTCTCCTTTTCAACATTGTAGTAATAATAAACAGGAGAAGAGGTTACTAGCCCCTTGCTCCCGGCATTTAGTTGCCGTCTTAACAACAGCTGCAAGGCTTCTCGGAGGAAGAATTATCTGTTCCACATCCCCATGGAGATAAGAGGAACAAAACAGACATAAGGAACAGAAAGAAAATAGAAGAAACCCAGAGGGGTGGGTATATCACGTTGCTTGTACATGTAATGTGTGATGAGACCTAAGTGTAAGTAGAAGTAGCAAGACGTACCTGAAATCTTGCAGTTCATGAGACAGAAAAAAGGCACCAGCCAATCCACCATCATTGTACAACATTACAGGCTTTCGTATTAACCCACACTGGCAGGACGGTAGTACCTCCCTGGGCGGTTGCTGTCAACCAACGCCAACTACCTATATAACATACAATCCGGCATTTTTTCTTTTATACTTAAGTAGGCTAGGTAGGATGCAGCGAAGAGCAACATTTGTCACTGTGAGAAGTGGTAGGTAATAGTGCGTCTAGATATTCCCCTGAGGGAGGTGAGGGACGCGCCCCGTCCAGGAAGGCTAATTCGTAATAACATATTATATATACTCACAAGAGAGCGCTAAACCAGTTTTGGATACATAAAGAGACCCTAATTACATTAGATTATGTTTAGGGACGATGGGTCAGTAAAAAGCGTACGAGTATGTATAACTCTACACTTAGAAATTTAATTTTCCATGTTGCGGACTGGATATACAGCCTAGATGGTACTCAATTTGTCTTGTAATATATAAATGTTATTCGTAATTTATTTGGGTAACTAAAAGTTGCTGTAATTAAAAAATATAACTAAAACCATGCAAGTTTTACCAATAACATGCTGAGTTGATTAATGGGGATTAACGCCAATCGTCTACAGGGGGTCCCGCACTTAAAGAAGACATTTAAATCCCTAAAATAGGGAGCTTAAGGTAATTCTCAATGTATAAACACCCGAGAGGCATATAACCCCCAGTAGGAGGTAGGTTAGGTAAGATATATCAAGAAACAGGACACTTGATTCCTGAAGTGAGATCTTAGCCATATGATTCACGCTACTAAAGATTTCTGGACATCGACCTAGACCGTTACCATTGACCGTTCTATCTCTTTAAAAATTAAAATATATAATACACACAACACTCGATAATTTACACTATAAACATGTACTCTATTTTGGTTCTAATTACAATTTTAAATTACTTATTTTGTAATACTATGATGCTTGTATAATGTCGTCGACAAAACATGTCGATAATCTATTAATTATTGAGAAGTTAAACACGTAAGGACCTGTAGCGTCGAGAATGGAAGAGGTAATCAGGTTCGATCCAATGGTAAGAGGGCCCTTCACCCTGGCAGTAAGGTAACCCGCCTTTTAGGGTAAAACAGATTAAGACCGTTCCTGATACAGCTACTATCTTCGAACACTGCTACTGCGACTACTCTACTACTACCACTGCTTGATGGCTGCTACTACTACAAACACTTAAACTGCTGACTACTACTACCACTTCTGTGCTGCTACTTACTACTAACACATATAACTGCTGCTACTACTACTACTATTTACCACGCTGATGCTGGCTGCTACGACTACTATCACCACTGCGATGCTGCTATGCTACTACTAACACTGCTACTGCTACATACTACTACTACTACCGACCACTGCTGATGCTGATACATACTACGAACACTTTATACTGCTACATTACTACTAACGACCACGCTGATTCGCTGCTAAACTGTACTACTAACACTGTTTACTACTTACTACGACTACTGATCTACCACTGCTGATGCTGCTACTACTACTAACAACTGCGACTAACTGCTACTACTACTTACTATCTCTACTACCACGCTGATGCTGCTTACTACTACTTAACACACTACTGCTACTACTACTACTACTACTACCAACTGCTGCTGCTCTGCTACGACTACTAACACTTTACTGCTACTATTTACTACTACTAACTAACTAAACTACCACTGCTGCTGCTGCTGCGCAACTACAACTACTACTACTACTAATTACTACACTACTACACACTACTACCACTGCTGAGTGCTGCTTGCTACTACTACCTACTACTATAGCACTGACGCTGTTGCTACCTACCACTACTACAACTACTACTACTTGCTGCTGTTGCTACTTACTACAAAACAAAATACAGAAAGACCAAGCCAACGAAGTACTGATATCAACCAATAAATAAACAAGAGGTACAAAGAACTTGTTGTGATAGAAACACAGGCCTTATCTCAAGGACTTTATTGAACGATAGAATCTCATTAGTACTTCTGCAACCACAAAATATAATGCTTAGTACATCAATAATAGCTTCTCAGTACAGGGATGTTGATGTCTTGCATATGTCAAGAGAAAAGTTATAACTACAGCCACATATTTAAACTCAACCATGTTAATCTGCATCCGCTGATAAATTGTTAAAAGTTGGAGAGGAAATCAAACACATGTGTTGGTAGCCCATCGACACACACCAAACTGTTGTTGTTGTTAAGGGGCCCCGTAGAGGTAGGTGCAGTATTATCCGCTGCTTGCTCCCTTGCACAGGACCATATCACTACATCTCGCGCAATCTCCCCCTTCTAAAAAGATCAGAAGACGTTAATTCTCCCAAACTGTATAGGTGGGCGACCGTAACACGTCCGTCCGACCTCGTAGCCTTGAGCCTCTTTCTCAGGTTCGATATTTTCCAGCGGGTTGATTAACTGCTGGAGCCAGAATCCTCTATTTCCATTGGGGTAGTCGCAAGGGGCTTCAGGAGAAAAACGAAGCATCTTTCACATCTATGTGTAATCTTGAGATTCCACTACTAATAGGGGATTTCATCTGTGGCTAAATGTCTAGTAGATTACTGTAGTCTCCTTTCACCATTTGGTAGCGAATGATGGGGCGTAATGTGGATTAGCTTGCAGGAGCTCTACCTCTTCCACTAAAGGATCCATCTTGTTCAAACCTAACGGTGACTCTTCAGGAGAACGGGTCCAGATGACATAAACCATGGGCACGGAGGCTCCCGGTAGTAGGAACGACTGAATAGTTGAGGAGTCTTTCCATGAGGGGTTGCATTAAATAGCTGTGCACATCATGATCTAGAATAGAGTGGAATAGCATCGTTAGGACCATTTTCCAGTGTTGAACAGGTTAGATTGCGCACTTTTAATGTCATTGTAAACTTGCCTTCCATATAGTACCCATTGAACCGCATCCACTTGACCATGCCTGAGGTTTATCTTGTTGTTTCTGCGTGCAGGCAATACCTTTGCTACCAAAACTCTGAAGTTATCGTTTACTCATGAACGAGGACATCCCCGGTCCTGAATGGATTATAAGGCTGGCATACCAAAAAGAAGAGGGAACAACTGTGAAAGACAACTAATAAAAGTTGAAGCAGGCCATTTTGCACGAAGGGGAATACAAAGGGAAACCTTGAATATTCATCTACTATGTTAAGGAAATACCTAATCTGATTTGAGCTTGTAGAGGTCCTTGAAACTATATTCAATCTTTCGTAAGGCTGGGTGGATTTTATGAGATGAGTCTTCTCTGGCTGATGAAAGTTTGGCTTGCACTCTGCACATACTCTGCATGCTTCGATCACATGTCGCACAGTCTTCCACTGAGTAGGGCATGTTCTTTGATTTGACAAATGGTACAGGCGTGTAACTCCTGGGTGACACAATGCCTGTGGAGAGCTAAGTGATTGCAAACCTTGACATGCTGCTCCACAGTGGGACCTAAGAGAATGCAATCAGTAGATGTTTCTCATCTGACCCTGTCGTAACAGAATATCAAAGACAATAACACGGATAGTTCCATCCTCCGCGTAATATTTGTCATTCTTTATCTTACTTTGTGCCTCTTGTCGAACATAATACTTCACGGACCGTTGTCAATCCTTATGGTGAAAATGTCTACCAGTTATATAATGCCTCCAGTGGGCGAACTGCTCTATGATGGCCTGGGCTTTTCCTTTTCTACAGCAGCATCCCATTTCTCATTCTCTGATCCTTGAAAAGTTCCGAAAAGAATCTACTTGGTCGCCTGCCTGAGATAAAGACTGAAGCAATGGCAATGCAGATGCAATGTCCTTTCCACTTTCGAAAAAAAAAAAAATGGGTAGGGACTCATCAATGGCTTTTAACTACTGAGTTTTTCAATGTCCTGTTTGAGAGTAAGGGAAAGCGGCTTCTGCTTCCTTTTGTCACAGGAAATGTGGTAGACACTCATGGCGGAACTTAACCTTGAATAGTGTAGATCTCATTGTAGTAATAAGCAAAGAGACCAAGAGTTCTTCGAGTGACTTTTTGTCTTGATGCGAAATTGGAAGTTCCCAGTAGAGTCGAGCCGTTCAGGTCTGGGAATATTGAACCTCCTTTCCTTCCACTCATAACCAAGGATCTTAAGCCTTTAATTTTAGTTGCGAAAAAGTGCACTTTCCTCATTGTAACTGATATGTTTCTTCGTGGCGGCTTCCAAAACTTATCAAAGTTTGCATCATGTTCCTCCCTAGGGTCTTGCCACAAATGGTAACATTATCAAATACGCGTAAGGTTTTCCCATGAAGTTGCGCTTCCTGAATGAGTGAATAGCCATAATTCAGTTGAAGGCCCAAGCTACCCCATTGGTGACTCCAAAAGGGACTCTGGTAAACTAGATACAGGCCATCACTAGCCGAAACGCTGTCTATGGTTTATCTTCATTCCTTATTGGACTTGATGATAGCACTTACAGCAATCAATTGAGTGCTAAACACGTAGTACTAGCAATTTTGTTCACTGTATCGTCAATTCGGGAGGTAGAGGGTAACCATCAAAAAAGTGTAAATTTGTTGATTGTCTCAGAGTAATCGATAGTGCCACGCCGTTTCCTAGAACCATCTTTAACAACACAACCGTCACGCCAAGGGGAAGTCACGTCGGTTCTATATTACCCTCCGTCAGCACTCTGAGTTTATTCTCAATGCGAACAACCGATCCTCATAAGAATGCGGCGTGACTTAGCGGTTATAGTGATGGGCAATCCGCGGTTAAGATTTGCAAACAGCTTTGGTGAGGTCTACCCTTAAGTGCTATTCCACAGTCACAAACAAGAGGAGGCAGTTCACCTCCATATGTTAGGTGACACTACCATGCAGCTTTTGAAAGTCCTGACCAAGATAACATCAAAGAGCACAGTTGTGGCAAGAATCGCTAAATGTACATCTTGATAATCCTTTTCCATTACGCGAGATTTACCTTACAAAACCCAAACGTCCTGAATAGAGAGAGATGTTGATGCCATGGTAAACGGTACCTGATGAGTGAAGTAGAGTCAAGGAGAGCCGTTTTAACTAAGGCAAGGTGATGAAGCTCTCTGAGCTGCCACTATCAATAAGACCAACTACTTCTGTTCTTTGATGAATACGTTCACAACTGCCTTTGACAGTGAATTTTGAGTACCGCAGAAGTCACTGTTTGCAGGCTAGAGTCGCATGATCACTTGAATGTGTGGAGGCACTAGCTCTGTTGATGCATAAGCACGACATACTTTAGCAGAATTGACCTTCTTGTGCATTTATTGCACATTGCGCGGTTCACGAACAGACAACTTTGGACGTGGATGTCTTGAAAAATCACCAAAAGAAACACACCGTACCTGCTGGAGCTGGTCACTCTGAGGAAGGTCCCCAGTAACTCATGCAAGAGCTTGGTCAGGATTGCAGCGACTTACCACTCGAGAAAGGGCAGAGTGGTACTGTATACTTCAGAATTCTTCTGGGCTGAATCTAAGCTTTGCGTGTCTAAGGTCCGCGGCTAAGTCGTGAGTTTTTATTCTCCATAAACCTGCTATTATTGGTGATTGCAGGCCACTGATAAAAGCAACCATAGATGGACTGCATCACAATACGAAGGCATCCTGACACTGCTTTGAAGTAAAGTCCTTACCTATAAATTTTCAGTGCTTGAAAGTTATTCCTCTAAGGACTCATCAAGCGCTGGCGGCGATTGCAAAGCGATAGCGCGCAAAGATTTTCATTTGTAGTTTATATACTGAGACTTGAGGTTTTGTTAGCATATCTTCGTAGTAATTACCAACTCAGAAAATAGCCCTCATATATCTTGTGAGCACAAAATTGATGAGCAACTTAGTTTCTCTAGATCTTCTTATGAAGGGCTCCCAAGAATTTCAAAGTCTTTAACATTCCATGCTTCCATTCCTGAGCATGCCGTTGATATGCTGGGTACACAGTCTTGCCTCTCAGGTTTCAGTAAACGCTCCATGGTGTGATGTGATTCTAGCGCATGATCACCACCAGGTAAGCCCAGATGCTATGTTTCACTAAATTGTTGTGAGAGAAACACAGGGCCTTAATCTCTAGGCTTGTATTGAACATAGAATCTTCATAGTAACTTCGCAACAACCAATATAGATGTACTAGTAAATCTAATAAAGCTTCTACAGGGATGGGTGATTCTTGGCATATGTCAAGAGAAAAGTATATAACTACAAGGCCAACATATTTATACTCAACCATGTAATCTGGCATCGCTGATAAAAGGATAAAGAGGAGATAATGCACGATAACACCATGTGTTGGGTGCCCAATGACACACACCCAACTGTTTTTGTTGTTAGGCCCCTCAAGGTGGTGCAGTATTATCCTGATCTGCTGCACGCCCCACCGGACAGGCTCTACTACAGAACTGTCAGTCACTACAACAAAACTAACAACACTGGTACTATCATTACCGATTTCACCGGAAAGCGCTCAGCCCGTAAGTCATAGAGCACCTTGGAATGGGAAGTAATGGAGATCGATCCGAGAATGAGAGGAGTTGGAGACCCGAATGACCTGGCATTAAGACCCTTCATTGGAAATGGAGAGAAGACGAGAGAGAGAGAGAGAGAGATAGAGAGAGAGAGAAGAGAGAGAGAGAGAGAGAGAAGAGAGAGAGAGAAGAGAGGAAGAGAGAGAGAGAGAAGAGAGGAGAAAATCGATACTTACATGGAGAGGAAGGCGTGAAGCTCTTCGTGGTAGGACAGGGTTTTTCCCTTGCAGCAAGGGGCCTCGACCACCACGGGGAGCTGAACATTATGATTATTATATTATTTATTATTATTAATTAATTATTGTTTTAGATACATTTTTATTATATTATTATTATTTATTTATTAATATTATAATTATGATTATTTCTGCTTACTATAAAATATTATAATTGAAATGGTCAACCCGCTAGGAGGGGGGGTATAACTGAACAAGAGCGCCCTGCGAGAAGCAATCAGGTTTAATCCCAGGAAGGAGGAAGGCAGCGCCTGTTTCCTCGGAATTAAGAGCCCATCAGCATCAACGCATCATCCCCATGAAAAGAGTGACGCCAGCTGAACGATAAGGTAAATTTATACACGACTATACAGTGAATTTTCCTGGACGGAGATACCTTTAATTTTTCCCTTAACATATGTATGTTAATTTTCCTAACGTAAATTACACGACGGCAGTTTCTGAACGTTTCCCCGCTATATTGATAATTAGTAAATTTTCAATTGATTATTTCTCTGCTTGAATAAGTCCTGTCGATTAATTTTTTAACTACATCGGAGGCTTAACGAAGCAAATTCCAACACACAATAAGCGTAAACTAATATGAAGGACCTGGGAGTGAAAAATGTCAGAGGATCTTTCACTTTTAAAAAATGACAACAATGTATCTACTACATCGCTAGAAAATTGATACAATGGATAATGAATAACCTTCAAAACTTAGAATGCCAAGCCCATGATATTCACCTGTCAGAATCGCTTGTTTCTCTCATAGTGGAAATATTGCCGCGTACACTAACAGCGCCTTTTCAAGGCAGGTGAAATTGCTGACCGAGAATCTTCACGAGCACGCATAATTACGATAAAACTCCTGAATTAGACTGGGAATACAATGTCCCAAGGAAACTTGAAATGCAGCGAGAAAGATGCATCATAAGTAAATACTTGGAAGAAATCCTAGAGATGGAATTAGTAGCCAAATTTCGCACACGAAAATCACCCCTGAACTAAAGCAAGACTTCGGCAGAACGATGCAACATCTCCGCCATGAAAATGCAATGGTTCCACAAGAGTACGCTAAGAAGACTACACAATAAGTGTCAGGTGCCCAAGACTCGTTCAACTGTCCTACCTAGCGGTTTGCGTGCGGCTACAACAGTAAAGAGCCTGGTTGATCAAAACCGCTGAACCACGAGGGCCTGGCCACAGACAGGCCGCGGGGGCGTTGGCCCCCGAATTTCCTCTCCAGGTATAGATCACAACTAATAATAAAATTTAAACGCTAAACCCGAGAGGGTCATACAGTGATGGAGTGAAAGGCAACAGTGTGCGAGAATAGGTTTGAGGGGGTAGGGAGGTGACAAGAGGAATATAAAAGTCACAGTTGGTGCAATAAAGTTAGTGTCTCTTAAAAAGAGCCAAGGAAAGTTTGCATCGAGGTGAGGACTTCCAGCAAGTGATGGCAGTGAGAGTTCTGAGGTTCGGCTGGCAGACACAACGGAAGGTGAATGTCTGCATGCACGACAGATATGCTGGACCGCATCCTAACCAAGATTTAGTTATACCAGACGAGTCATCCGTAGAGCAGCCGCATAGCGTTGTTTTCCATGAGTGTCCGTGAGGTGGTGTGTTGCCGATTACTAAACGGGGAGAGTGCAGCCGTCCTAAACACAAACTGTTGCGGAGATGGCGAGAAACCTAAATGTGGTTGTCACAAAATAAATAGTTTGGAGTACCAACTCAGATCACCCTGTCTTGTCATAGTTGCCGAAGTTGTCTCGAAGATTTATAAATATAGAAAAAACTAACGCTGAGCAAGGAATGCCCCTGTGAGAAAACTTGGGAGCCCATTACCCTAGAACATTGACGTTCGCAGGGTACAGAGCCTTTGTGATTTAACTAAGAAATCCGGCATAACCATAGTGAAAGAATGACAGGATTAAGGGAGTCGAATTTCTGGAGTAGCCTGTAATGCACTGTTTGCATGACAGCCAGAAAACTAATTTATAACTCTGAGCTGTGAAAATATTGACCATGTCTGGTAAATGACCCTCGGATGATTATGTTGCGTACAACGGCTAAACAATCTAAACGCCCTCAGATGACTAGACCTATCGGGTACACTGTATTACATGAGAAAGAGAAATGGAGAAGTGATCAATAAAGAGCGAGTGCTGAAGTTCCTAGCGAGTACGTGAGCTCTTTACACATGGAAGCGGAGAAGGAGCACAACATGAATCATTGAGACTTTACCAGGGAGAAAAAGAATGGTAAGAGGCCAGGGTGAACTTGTAGGGGGAGGCACAAGAGGGTGGAGGGAGTTTTTGTAATGGGTTTTTTTTTTTGTGACCTTGAGGTTTCGAAGGCAGAAATGAAGGCATAGGCCAGGAAAGGCTGATGAGGAGGAGAACAAGGAAGCATAGAAGAGTGGGAACGTCAAAGGTGAGGGCTGAACAAAGGGGTAGCTGAGATGGTACAACAAGGAGGACCTGATGGGCGCCAAGCCACTCTGGAGTATACATGAAAATCCTCCCACAGAAGAAGAGGTTTGAATCACTACCCATAGCGTAGGCATGGCCCTCTCTTTCCTTAAACAACGTGGATTTCACGTTCTCTCAGCGAACAGAGGGCATCGGCGGAATAAGCAGGGTGAGCTTTACCGTAATTAAGAACAGTGGGAGGCCAGCCTCAGATGGATTATTATATCTGCCTGCACTGCGACCAGGCATTCACGTCGTTGATCGTCAAATATTGGGCCGATGGCAAAGCACCAACAATGTCTGCAATGTTGAGTGACGGTAACACCTCCTGGCACTTGCTAGAACGTTGGTCCTGATACAACTGCGGCTTGAAGGTTATAGCGACGCTGCAACTCCCGCCAAAGGTTGCACATAAGTGTCCGCACTTTTAATGACGACAGGTTATTAAGATAAAGTTATTACCGAAAATGTCCGGGTCACATGCAGAAAGTCTTGTGGGTAAAGTGGATACGGATGAGGATAGAACTACAAGCTAGAACAGAGAAAGGAAATGTGGTATTGTGGACAGAAATACCGTCAATAGATTGGAGGAAAAATCATCAGCTTGCTCAGCGTCCCTTCAGCGATAATGTGTATCCACACGTTAGGACTAATAAAGAACACATTTTGCCTATCAGGTGCTTCATAAAGGCAACAGTGGTGTGGTTGACGCGAAAAAAAGGCTTTGAAATATAGAGTGGAGGAAATAGGGTTCCACGCAATGCGTTTCTTTGGGATTAGAGCGAGAGGGAATGTCAACATCAATCTGGAGTCATCAAGTATGGTCCAGGTCGTATTGACGCTTGCGTCGCAGACAATCTGTCATGTGACATGCGATCGACTCGAAAAACGACGTCCGTCAGGGAGAAGCCGAGGGAGCATGGTCACTGGTAGAACGAAAGTCAGAGGGTATAAAAATTCATCAGTCCGGCACACCGGCAACCGGAAGTTCACGAGTGTTCCCCAATAGAGGTACGAGTTTTGAGAAAGGTCCGTGGCGAGCCGGGTTCAGGTTGAGGTATTGAGAGAATTAAGGGGCCACGGAGGAGGCAGATGATTGACTTGACTATCCACGTGTTGTTGTTGTGTAAAAAGGTGGGACGCGGGGGAGAGTTGAGGAAGTGGAGTCCCACAGAGAAATCTAAAGAAAAGGAGATGTAATTCCTCCGTCCACGTCCCTTGTTTGCAACAAATGAAGTAACCGATGCTACTCTATCCTTGATGCAGTTTAGCCAATAAACCACAATACATACGGCCAGCCTCGGTCATCCACCAACCACCCGGCCCCCGCCAAAAACCCCATTCACCAAAACTTAACAACCCAACTTCACATAACCCAACATTCACACTAACCCCCACAATTCACATACACCCCCACATTTACCCTAAAACCCACACATTCACACTAACACCCACAATTCACACAAAACCCCAAATTCACCCCCTAACACCCACCATTCCCTAAACCAACCCTCCCCCACATTTTACTAACACCCACACATTCACATTAACACCCACACATTCACACTAACACCCACACATTCACACTAACCCACACAAATTTACACTAACACCCACACATTCACACTAACCCACACATTTACACTAACACCCACACATTCACACTAAACCCACACATTCACACTAACACCACACATTCACACTAACACCCACACATTCACACTAACACCCACACATTCATACTAAAACACCCACACATTCACAAATTTAACACCCACACATTCACACTAACACCCCCATTCACACTAACACCCCACACTTCACACTAACACCCAACATTACACTAAAAACCACACTTCATAAATAACACCCCCAACATTCACACTAACACCCACACATTCACACTAACACCCACACATTCAACTAACACCCACACATTCATACTAACACCCACACATTCATACTAACACCCACCCTCACACTAACACCCACACATTCATACTAACACCCACACATTCATACTAACACCCCCACATTCACACTTAACACCCACACATTCACACTAACACCCACACATTCACACTAACACCCACACATTCTTCATCTCCGCGCCTCACCTCCGCCCTATAAAAGGCACCATTCTCAAATTCACTTCACCCCTTTCTAGACTAAGTTGAACACATCTGCCCGGCTAAGGGACTGACCTCCACGAACTCCTGCAAGGTTGATGGACTGACCGTATTAACTTTACTTTTCACCGTTTCTGCGGTCTCCATATCTGCCACTCTACACTTGACTGATGAAGCCACGTGTAGGCGAAACGTTTCCGGAATAAAGATACCTAACGTTTGCAAATGTTCCTTTCACAGTGTAGCACTGTTTGTTTGTATCATGTATTAGTGACCTTTTGTTTTCACTGATTAGTGACCTGTTTTTATCACTGTATTATACCTGCTGTATCACTGTATTAGTGACCTGTTGTATCACTGTATTAGTGACCTGTTGTTTTCACCCGTATTATGACAGTGTTGTATCACTGATTTTTGTCCTGTTGTATCACTGTATTAGTGACCTGTTGTATCACTGTATTAGTGACCTGTTGTATCATGTATTTGGACCTGTGAAACACTGTAAATTGTGACCTGTTGTTCACTGTATTAGTACTCTGTATCACGTAATGACCTTTGTCATACTGTTATTGGGCCTGTTTGTATCACTGTATTAGTGAACTGTTGTATCACTGTATTAGTGACCTCTTGTATCACTGTATTAGTGAAACCCGTTGTATCACTGTATTAGTGACCTGTTGTATCACTGTATTAGTGAACCCTGTTGTTAAAACCATATTAAATTATGACGTTATGATTTCGATCGTTGTAGTAGTGACCTGTTGAATCACTGAAGTAGGCTATTCCTACCTGTTTTAACTTGAAAGTAATACACGTAACATATTATACAGTTGTAAGGGTTATGGGTTCTCATCCTTGCTTTACTACACCTTCTTAAACACCTTATGGTCTAAAAGTCATTTTTTATACACAAGATGCATCCTGTTTTGCTATGAATAGGTAAATAAGGTAAAACCCTTTTAAAAAAACAATTGAAGGTTTTTTTGGGCGTTTTCCCCCCCTGGGTTTTAACAAAAAAACTTAAAAAAAGGGAAAAATTCCCAAAAACATTG
>NC_069425.1:1600693-1670345 GCF_026875155.1 Cherax quadricarinatus
TGTTTGGGGATAAGGGTAAGACCTCCCCTTTTTTCCTTGGAGTTTACCGGAGGGATTTCCGGGGGTGGGCCCCCCCGGGGCCCGTTGTACCGGGCCTCCTGTACCACCCCAAATTTATCATTAATGTACCATATTTTTAAACCACATACAAGAGGTCTTGAGTTTTTTTTTGGTGGGGTGGTGTCGTATTGGTGGGGGGTCTGGGTTGAGTAGGGTTGGAGGTGTCATTGATCTTGACTTTGTCTTTGATTTTTTGGGGGGCCCTTTATTTTGTAGTGAAAAATTTGCTTTGCAAAAGCTTAGGGAAAGATAAGCGGGAAATTTTTGTGTTCGGTCTTCACCAGAATCTCACGGGAAAACTTTGAAAATGTCATAGGGAACCTTTTTTTCTGCAGGGGAGGGAAAAAAGAAGATAGCTTCCGCCCCTTTAAAAGTAAACAAAAAAAAAAATTGAGAACGGCTAGGCGTCGACGTAGTCAACTCACTTGACTTTTTACCCCAATTTTTAAACTAAACTCCTTGGTGCACAAGGCGCAAGAACTTTTTTCAAAGGAAGAAGTTTAAGCGAACTTCCCTGACAACACCCCGCGGCCTGCAAGTTGCCTGGTAAGGGAAAGCTGAAACAAGCATCCTAACTAAAGGACCAATTTGGGAAAAAACACAAAATTTTTTGTTTTTGTGGAACAAAATAAAGAGCGTTAAGGGGCTACTTAGTACCCTAGGGGGAAAATTTAAGTGCTCCCGACCTCCTCAGACACCCCCATTTTAAAAAAAGGGTCAGTTCAAAATCTTTGGAACCCTCCTTTGACCCACCCCACTGACTAAGTGAGCATATCTAAAGCCTAAAAACTTAAGGAAAATCCCAAATTATTGCCATTGGGTGGGTCCTGTCCCCCTCCCCCGAATATCGGGTGCAGGGGTTTACTTTTTCCTAAAATCGATGGTTCCTACCCCCTAAAAAATAGGGGTTACAAACCAGCATATGGCCATTTCAGTAGACGTGGAATTCTACATCTTGGTGTGGTAATGGCTGGGAAACACCCAAGAATGCCAGTAGGCCCTGACAGCCGAAAAATTTAAGTGTATTAACTTAAAGAAGTTGGGGTTACGTCTCCACAAGGCTGCAGTCAGAACCCAAACAACCCTTCGATGTAAACCATAACATCCAAAAAGGTAATGAGGATGGGCCATCCTCTACCACAGCCAGAGAGCTGAACTCGCAAAGTGTCAAAAACCCCCCACCTCACGCAAAATTTGGGAACCAAAATGCCATCACACACACCACTTGGGGGGGCTACCCAATCCCGCTAGCCAAATGGAACTACGGGGTCTGCCACTACAGATACCTTGCTACACCGAATAGGGGGAGAGTTTGTCTTTTCTCCCATACACCAATACAACAGTGGAAGGGACACCATGTCAGGGAACGCCTTCCAAAAACTGAACAAAAGAAATTAATGGAAAAAAAAAAAGAAAAAACTTAGGAAAAATGAGAATAATGATTTTTGAGTTTTCTTAAAATTTTAAAAAAAAAAAAAATTTGGCCTTCAGTTTTTTTTTAGTTGGGCAGGGTGGGTATGGCCCTGGATATTTTTCCCTGATGTTATTATGTAGGTTATCCTGGGCAGATGGTAACAATCCATTTTGGGGGAATCTCCTACCCTTGGATGGAGCAAAGTAGAATAGGAAGGGCCTTTAGTATAAATAAGTTAATAAGTATATAACACGCGCCCTTATCTGGCGCTACCCGGAAAGACCACGCCAGGAACAGAGCGGAATAAAAAAAAAAAATAAACTGGTTACCCAAAGTCATGATAAATAAAAATTTAAGAAAAAAAAAAAAAAGCCAAAATCATTATGGAAACCACAAACACTAGAAAAGAAAACATTAATACCCCGGGAGATCCCCCTACCTGATTAGGAGAAGAGGGAGGTAAAATGACTCCCAAACTTAAACCCACACCGGGAAAAGGTAATATACCAGGAGTAAAAACTTTAACAAATCGGAACCAGGAACAGTTTTCCCCCCAGCCCGCCAGGGGGGGGGGGGGTGCGCGCGACGAAAACTAATGGTTTTCCTGGTTCCCGAAAAACCTTAACCCATTTAACCCCTACTTTTCCCCCCAAAATCCCCCCTTCCAAAACTAGGGGCGGATCAATAAGTCAACAAACAGAGGGAAAAGAAAAATAAACCCGGCTCACCCAATCTGAAAAGGGTTTTCAGAGCCGAAAAATAAACGATTTTAAAAACTTAAGGTGAATAGCCAAGGCCCCTCTCAAGGTCTGTTTTTCCCCTTTAAAAATTTTTCCAATACATCAGTGGCTTGTGATCTGTTTCAAGCACAAAGGGTTTTCCGTTGGGGTGTATTTAAATCTACTTATCCCCCATACAAAAGCAAAACATTCTTTCTCCACAGGGAAAAAATTTTTCTTCCTGGGCGAAGTTTCTTACTGGCAAAAAGATCGGGGGAAAGGTGTTTCCTCATAATATTGAAGTAGACACCCCGAGTCCAGAATGGGGGCATCTTTCGAGACAAAATTTTTTTTTTAAATCGGCTTTAAAGGACAGGGGGTTTGAAAATATCCCTTTATTTCTTCGAAGTTTTGGATGGTTTCCTAAAAAACAACAAGAATTCCTTGCCCACCCTTTTTTAAATGCTGTAAAACTGAAGTTAAGCTACTTAATTTGGGTACAAATTTCTATAAAAAGTTTAAAACCCAAAGGGAAACTTCTTAATAATTTTTTTGGTAGCAGGGAACGTCTTTAAAAAAACGCTTTTGGCCTTTTTTGGAAGTGGTGAAAATTTTAGAGAAAATGAACCCAAGGTTTTGTCCCTTTATATAGCCAAAAAGCACTTTTTGGTTTAACTGTAAGGGCCATGATTCTTATCTTTCAAAACAAGCCTAGTGTTTTAGATGGTCTTCCCAGCACTTGTCATTTTTAAAAAATTAAAATACACTGAAACATTCTTTAGATCAGAGAGAACTATTCTCAAAAGCCTAAGATGTGGCACAGGGGTAACCCAACCCCAAGGGCATTGTGCGTATTGCTTAGACCCTATGAGTGGGAAAGCATGATGGTTTCGAGTCTGGGTGAATGGCACTTGAGGTACTTGCGAGATGTTAATTCTGAGAAGAATTTGCAGTCAGGGAAAATTTTCAAGTCATGATCAATTCGGCAGGGTTCTCACCCAATTTAGTTATAGTATTCAAATAAAAAAATCTTGTGCCAGTCGGTAAAATTATGGGTTTTTCTTAACCATAAAAACTGGTAAACAAAAAGCTGTTTTCGAAGGTTCAGATTTTAATTTAAATATTTTTGTAAACCCTCATTTTCAAAATTTTTTCCGTAAATGAAGGGGAAACAGGGTGATTTTTCCCCCTTAGGGTTCAGATCCGCAATTAATCTTGTGTACAATTGGTGGAAAGCCCTTACCGTGAATACGTAAAAATGTTTTTAAATAAGGACTTACTTAACTTTTGTTTATTCGACAAGTGTCTTTAAATTTTGAATTTGATTTTTGGTGGGGGTCACTTTAGAGTCCAGTAGTTCCTTCGATTCTGAAAAAAATCGTCTCTTAATACAAACTCACATTCGTACAAATCACCACGTCCCCAACCGAAAGAAAAGTATCTTCGTAAAAGGAATTTACCAAAGTTAATTTCTCTTCGAGGGTCCCGTTTCAAAATATTGACTGATAATTCTTCCTTTTCCCCCTTGACATCCAAAAAAAAAAAAAAAAAAATCTACCTTATTGCAGACCTTCACTACTTTATCGCCGCGCCGGGTTTTTAGAAAATTTGTTGGGATTTGTCGGGCAGGAGAACTAAAATTTTCATCCCCAACATTAAACTACGCTTGGACTTTTTATGTAAAAATAGGTCTTGTCTTTTTCCATAGCATCTCTATTTTTTTCCCGCCCAAATGGGGCGGTTTTTTCCCAAACCCTTTTTCCCTTAGTCTAAAAGAAAAGATAGCTGTTTTGAACCCCGGGTTTGATATCTTTGGACCAAATTCTTTCAAAAAGTGGGGGGTCCACGAGCTTTTTCCCCCCAAAAGCAATTCAAAAGGGGAAAAACCCAAGGGAACACGGGGAACTGGGGCATTGCGAAAAGAGCAAAGGAAAAATCATGAGTCCTTTGGTTTAAGAATACAAAATTTTTTTTAGTATTGACTTTAGGATGGCTTTGTTGTCATCCACTCTTCCTTTACACATCGGGGGAAAAGGTGTAGTGAAAAGATTTTTAAACCCCCCAAAAGTTGATAAACGTTTTCCATTAATTCTGAAGTGAATTGGCCCTTTGTCGCAGAATTTCCGAGGAACCACACGTAAAAAATGAAAGAAGGTTCTGCGACTTCAAAGGAGGTAATGGTTTTTAAAGGGGTACACCTCGGGAAAAGCGGCGCTGCCCCTCATAGTTAAAATTTATTTTTGACCTCCTGTAGCGAGGTGGATGGGAAACCAACTATATCAAGGCAACCCTTGAAAAAGGGGGACCGAGAAAATTTGGGCATTTTTTACCATGGGAACTCTCCTGTTCTACCCTTTTTGCTTTGGAAAGTTGAAAAAAAAGTGACATGATCTGCGTACTTAAGATGCAGAGGACATCAGGCCAGAAATTGGTCCTTAATTTTTTTAAGGTCTTCCAGTGAAAAATGGCCAGAGACCGGCAAGTCATAGAAATCTTTAAAATGGTTTTCACGGCAACCTGGGGAAAAGACAACAGGCTCGCCCAAACGTCATTGGTTTTGCCCAGAACAAAAGTTTGTACAAAAGATCGTTTTGAACTAAAAATTTTTAAAGAAAATTTCTTTCCGGGAACCTTTCCCTTTAAAGCTAACTTCCCCAGATTCCCTAAGGAAGGACAAATCCTTTGAAGACCCTCTAAATCAAAGAGACAGCTCGTTGGCTTTCCTTTGGGGAAAAAACTAATGGGGGGATAGGTTTTCCTTTGACTGGGCTCTGTTAAGGGGCGTTAAATCGAGTTGTTGTTGTAAGATTGGCCCAACGTATTTTCCACTGGGGGCTACGTTGTCCAGTTAAAAAACGACTTACAAAGGTGTTAAACCCGGGGTTTTGTAAACCCTTTAGCTCTCGATTTAGGTTATCCAACTGCTCTCGGAAATATTTTGAAAAACAAATTAGGGTTTCCAAAACCCTTTCCTTGGAAAAATCCAAATTCAAACAGTCCTTTTCAATGGGAAAGGCCCTTGTATGTTCCCAACCAAAAAAGAACCGAGGTATCGGGCAACAAGGCATCTACCCATCCGAGAACCCTTTGCACCTAACGAAACATCTGACTGTTGGAAAAGAATCGCTTTTTCCTAAATAGTCAGTTAATTTAGTGGAAATAACGTGAAGAATCTAGGTTTGGGGAAAAACTTTCTTGAGAAACAATAAGGAACTCCCGTGCCCCAAGAAGGTTGAACATTCATGCCATTGACTGTACCTTCACTAAAAAGGTGCGTTTTTGTTTGATTCAGGAAACTTTTACCCCATTTTCACCTTTTTCCTGGACAGTCGGGACGTCATGACCCCATCATTACAGTTGAAAAACTTTACGTGAAGGAGTGGAATTCTTGGGCGGGGGGTTGGGGTCCCTCCGATTGCTTAGGCCAACAGGTTATACTGCTCGTCTTTAGGGAGTTATTATGAGCGCACGATATAATCACGCTTGTCCATTTTTGCAGCCATATAAAAGTTTCTTTCTTTTAAAGAATATTCGAAGCAGAGTTACAGAAGAAAAGGAATTGATCTCTTACCTCAGGTCTCGAAAGATTGAAATCGTGGTCAACCTAGCACATCAATCCACGAATCAAAAATCTGAAAAGTGTTGTTTAAGAATTGCTGTAATTTTGATGAGGGGTTATTTTAATTGCCCAAAATCCGACCCCAAAAGATGATAGTTTTTTTGAAACCCGGTAAGCTTTTTTCGCAGGGGTAAACAGAAATAACTCAGGGGTAGAGTGGAATAGACGTTTAATCTGAAAAACCGACGTATAAGCCAAAACCTAGTAGCCCAAGAAACTCTGCAGTCCCCAGAGAGTACAAATACTCTCGAATCTAGTAATAATGCCCCTATGTCTCTGTTTGAGAAAAGGGGGTATTTTTTGGCTCCTAATATTAGGTTCTTGGGAAGGGTATTCTAGAACCCCTTATCATTTTCTGCTTAATAGTTTTATCTTTTTGGCTTCTAAATTTCCCAAACCTTTATTGTTCTAACTAATTTTCCCATTTTTAAGGGTACCCCCTCGGGCCCGAACCTATCTTCTCTAAAACCTTTCCTTTCGATTTACCTCTCGACTATCTTTCCTGTTTCCCTTTTTTTCTTTTTCAGCTAGTCTTTCCTGTTCCCCTTTTTTTGATAGTCTTTTCTCACTCGAGCTGTCTTTTTTGTTCCTTTTTCTCTTTTGAGCTAGTCTTTCCTGTTCCTCTTTCTTTTCTCGAGCTAGTCCCTTCCCGTTCCTCTTTCTTTTCAAAGCCATTTTAGCAGTAATGTAATTATCAAGGCTTTGTCCCTAAAACCCTTTCCCCTTTTCCGCTTTCAACCAAAATCTAAAGAATCCATCTGTAAAAAGAAATATTTTACACCCACTTCAAATCTTTAAATTAAAAAATTTAAAAGGAAAGTCTGTTACAGAAGAGGGCACATCCGCACACTTTAAAATTCCCAAGGTGAAAAGAAGTAAAAAATTTCCCTGGGAAAAATACACTTGTGGGCTCAAAAAACCCCCACTAAGCAAAATACACACGGTTCACACAGGAGGGGTTTTCTCAAAGTTCCCCCCGGGCCAACAAATGGTAAACTTCTAAACCCAACCCTTTGAACCAAACAACGGGAAGTAACCCGACTACCCTAATCTTGACACCCCAACAACTACCCTTTTTATCTTAAATGTTTTACTCACAACCCCTTTAACCATCAGGAGATTTGCTTCAAGAGTCGGTTTCCCGGCAAGGCGCCATTGTCATGGAACCCTTCCAACGAACAAAGAAAATTAAAGGGAAAAAAAAATAAATAAAGAAATAACTTAGGAAAAATGAAAAATAATTTTAAAATTTTCTTTAAAAATTTAAAATAATAAAAAAATTCCTTCATTTCTTTTAGTTGGCAGGAGTAGGGAGGCCCTGGGTAGTTTCCCCATGTTATTTATGTAGTTTTTTTCCTGGCAATGGTAACAATCCGATGTTTTTGAATTCCCACCACTTGGATGGGGCACAAGTAAATAGGGAAGGGGGGGGTAAATTAAATAATGTTAATAAGTTTTTTTTAACACACTCTTTCTCCTTTTTCTGGCGTCTATCCTGAAAACCACGCCAGGAACAGAGTGGAATAAGAAAAAAATAAACTGGTTTCCCATATCTGATAATTAAAATTTAGAAAAAAAAAAGAATAAATGCCAAAATCTTTTTTGGTAACCAGCAAACATAGAAAAAACAAAAGTAAAACTCCGGAGATCACCCCACCTGATTAGGAAAGAGTGGAGGGGAAATGAACCCCCCCCCCCCCCCCCAAAAACCCCCTTTAACCCCCAACAGGGAAGGTAATTTACCCGGATAGAAACTTTTTCAAAACGGACACCCGGAATATTTTTTGCCCCAGCCCGCCAGAGGGGGAAGGGGTCGCGCCCGTAAAATCTAATGGTTCCTGGTTGCCCGAACAACCTTAACCCCCTTCACCCACTTTTCCCTCACACACCCACAGGTAACCTCCCTGGGAAAAAAGGGGGATGAGTCGATGCAAGGCCCACCGCAATGATGATGAAAAAGAGAACACTAATGTAACCTGGGACCTGTTAAAGTGATAGGGTTAAAGAAAAACACTAACCCAGAAATGCTATCCCGGAGAGGCATTTGGGTTTTGTTAACCCTTCCCCCATATTAAAAACAACTTTCCAGAAAAAAATTTGGGACTTTAAAAAGTCCCACAAGTTTTAAAAAATTATGTAATCAGGGTGATGCTCTGAGCATGGGGGTGATTCAAAAGTCACAAACTCCGTTTAGCTTCCAGCAATTTGTAGAAAGAACCTAACTTTGCCTTCAAGACTTGCCTTATCACGGCTGCCAAAAGCCGAAAAATGTTTTAAAAAAAAGGTCCTGAAAATAAAGACGAACAAACTTTGCATTGCTCTTAATATTCCCCATGTAGTCAAAGCATAATAGTTTTACCCTCATGACAAGAGTTGTAATAAACCCCTAAAGGGTACATTTCAAATCTTTATGGGAAAATTGCTTCCATCAGGAACGGTTTCCTCTTACTCAATTTTTTGCAACCAAGAAATTGATGTAATTTTTTGCAGGAATGTAATTGAAAGATGGGGCACCCCCCCACCAAAATTTCCGGGATATGGGATAATGTCCCCCCTTTTTTAAGCGAAAAAACCCCTATCCCTTGAATGAGAAAGAATTTCATTTTTCAATATTTAAAGGTTTTTATAAACAAACCTACCCCCCCAGGCCCGTTATAAAGTTTGGGCCCCAAAAGAAAAACCCCAATTTTTGGGAAATTTTTGCCCCCATAAAAACCCCCCCCCCCCAAAATTAAACCCCGCGGTCTAAGTTAAAATTGGGTGGGGTTCCCTGACAGTAGAAAAAAAATTTCACCAACTGAATTTTTAAAATGGGAAGGAGCCAACTCTTGCCAAAAATGCTTTTTACAGCGAATCCGAATGCCTAAATTAGTCAATTTACCCCCCGAAACATGATTGTTAAATTGACACATTGCAAAAAAATTTCCCCCCGGGGGATTGAACCCCTAAAGATCTAAAATCCCCTGGAACCCATGCCAGCGACAATGTATAAAACTATATTTCACCCATAAAATTCACGGCCCTCCCCCCCCAAAATTTTACAGAGCCCCCCCTATGGCCGGAAAAATTTTAAGGGGGAAAAGGGATTTAAATCGCCGGAACGCTAAATTTGGTAAAAATTTGTTTTGTGGTAAAAAGGGGGCCTTGCAACTTCCTATTTAAAAAAATTTTTTAAAAAATTTTTGGGTTTTTGCGGGGGGTTTTTTTAATTTACCCCAACCGGGGGGGTTAGGTTTATTTGCAATGTGCCCTTTCCCCTTTTTTAAAGCCGAAAAAGAATAGGGGGTTTAAAAACCCAAAAAAAAAGGAAAAAGGAAAATAAGTTGAATTGTGGGCACTACGACCTACTCAATATAGGTGGGATCTAATCTGTGCTTGGTTTAATACATAAATTTTCATGCATGACTCTGTCATAGTTTATGATCTTCTTTGATCCCCTTCCAAGATAACAAATGTCAATCTTGATCACATCTCAGCAATCAAGGGCTAAATACAGAAGGAGGAAACTTTTTTCAAACCAGAAAAGAGACAAATTTTTTAACCCTTGGGCAATGGGAAAAAAATTACGAGCCCCTGGCACCAAAATTTTAAGTATTTAAAAACCTTTGGAGTGTTTCACAGACAAGTGGCAGGAAAGGAAACAAAAAACCCCCAAATATAAATAAAAAAAAAAAATTTTTAAAACATAATGTCCACAGTTGCGCACCCAAAAAAATCAGCTAGAGTGGTAAACATCGTGAATGTAGAACCCCAGACCCGCTCAAACGTTCCAAGCTGCACTAACAAATGCAAGGGAAAAGAAAGGAAGAACTTTGGCAAAGGAATGGGAAAAAAGTTTGTTAGTGGATTTAAAAAATTCCCCCTTTGGTTTGGCTTGGAAAGGTATAAATAAAATAAACCCGGAAAAAGCTCAATGTTGCCATCCCTTTCCTCTTGAAAAAGCAAAAAGACCTCATAAAAGACTGGTCCCCAAAACATCCCGGAAAGAAACCTTCCATTCTATTGAAAAAATTTAGAGATACTTCTGAAGAAATGTTGAAACTGATTTAATTTTATGACCCCAAAAATTGAGAGAGTGATTGCCTCTTTACCGGTTGAATTAGATAAAGCATTAACCCAAAGGGGATCACTGCTCCTGGGAGGATGGTAAAACCTTGATTTCTCAGAACTCTAAGGCACGTGCCTGATAACCCTTTTTTGGCATGTTAATCTCATTTCATTGAGGGGTTCTTCTATTTTCCCTGGCCCAATTCTCATTGTGCTTCCCCTAACCCACAGCCTGATCTTTTTTGGCCGTTTCCTTAACTAGTTTCTTTGAAAAAACTTTTGAAAAAATGATGTTAACGACTGTATACAGAATCAAAACAAACTTTCCCCCTATCTATGGGTTCAGAAAGGAAAAGTGTGCAGACTGTATTTCCACCTTTCTCACTGCACCCCCTTACTAGTTTACCACTTTTCTTGTTTTAAAATCTGCATTTATATTGCGAACAGAACCGTTTTTACTACATGAACTAGCCAAATTGTTTTTTTTGGTGGTAGCTTACTCTGCGGATAATAGGATCCGTAAAATAGGTACCTCTGTCCTTTACCAAGGCTTCAAATATTCTAAAAAAATTTGTCTTTTTTTTAAACCGCGGAGGAGTTCTTGCCCCCTGCTATTTAATTTTGTTAATGCTTCCAAACTTCCCCTGCCTCACCTAAACATAAGCTAAAACTACTGATATATCATACCCATACAAGGGGGCATAAAAAGATGAATCCCATTCTTAAGAAGTTCAAGAATTTGTAATTGACGGGCCCTCAAAATACTTCCTCTAAAACTAAGTTTTTAAACAAAAAAAACGAATCCCCACCCATCTATTTGCAGGGTGAAATCATTAGCTACGTTAAAACTTACAGATATTTTTGTGAGATGTACCCTTTAAAAAACCCTATACCACAACTAAACAAGAAATGTAAAGCTAGGCTAAATGCTCTAAAAGCTGTTGCTGGTACAACCCCAATTTGGTGCAAAAGAATCGTGAAATGATGTACATAGCCTATGTTAGGCCCTTAAATTGATTTTGCGCTCCCATTTGATATTAGCTGGGAAAAAGTTCTCTCGCCCTTGGAGTTAAGCAAAAGAAGCCGGGATTTTTTTTGGGCTGCCCCCAAGATCTACAAAAAGTTCTTTTTTTTCGCGGGGTTGTCTCGGCCCCCCTCTGCTGTTTTTCAGGGAGTACCTTATTCAGCAAAAACCCATTGAGTGTGAGGACGTGCGCTCCTTTGGGGATATAAAAAGGGGAAAATAAGAGGAGAGTGAATACTATCGCAAGAGGGTTCGTGGTACGTTAAGTGGAGATACGTGAAAGTCCTTCTCCCCCAACATCATCGGGACATATGTATTCCCAACGAGAATTGTATGGCGTCGCCCCTTTAAAGGTTTAACAAAGATCTTTGTGAAATTTTACGGGCGTTACTAACAAGAATTGTCGAGCATTACCAGGGGAAAAACGCATGAGTGTGAATTCAAAGAGGATGTTGTGTTTAAGACTCTTAAGTACTTACTGGGTGAAGGGAGGATGACCCTTCGGGCTAGGCTTTGGCCTGCAGGGGTTTTTTCGAAGTTATGGCAGTGCATTCTGCAACAAGGGGGTGTGGGGGTGGGCCATATGAAAGGGAAAGCCGGAAGGTTCTTACACCCTTAAAATACCTTAACAAGGCCCATACCATCCTATGTTCGATGATCGGTTTTTAGAACCAAATTTATGTGTACTATGCTGGGCAAAGGAAAACTGCGTCTATGTAGCTCTTATGAGCCTGGGGCCCCCGTGTCCTAGGAGGCGGGCTTTTTCGAATTCTCGACATCAAATTTTGATTCAACATCGTGTAATTTGGTGCCTGGCCTGATGCCCCGGGGGCCGGAGGGTGCCTCTGGAGCGAAGAGGGCGACCCGGGAGGTGGGAGCGGCGGAGATTTGTCCCACTCTCCCCGGGGCGTCGGGGGAGTTGAGTTTTTCATTTCCCGGGAGATTTCGGGGTTTAACCCCCCCCCCGGGGGGCGGGGACCAGGTTTGGATAGGCCTGTCAAAGGCTGTTGTGCTGGCTGGAAACCCAAGTGAGAAGCCCGGTGATAGGAACATTTGGTGCTTGGTCCAGTTTTAAAATGCCAAGGGGTTGTTGGGAATTTAGTTCTGGAGGGTTGTTTTTCCCCCTGGGGCCAGTAGGCTCTTGTGCAGTACACCCTGTTTTCCATTGGGGGGAGGGGATGCTGCCAAAGGCCGAGTGAAAATTTTTGGTGCAGTTGGTAAATTTCCCCTAGGGGGCCGGTTTTAATTTAAATTTCCCTTGGGGAGGGACATTTAAACCCCAGGTCCCCCCAATTGGGGGTTTTTATTGTTTTGCGTTTGGTGAAAGTTTCGACATTTTTCAGGCGGAATTTAGGGTTTAAAGGTTGTGTTTAAGTGCAGAAATTCCCGGGTAAAGAACAAACCTGGGTGTCATCAGGGGGGGGTCCCTAGTTTTGGGGGTTCATTATTTCCTGATTTTTCTAGCAACAGAAAAAGGAAAAGATTTCAAGTTATGGTCCCTTTAAGGTGGCCCGCATAATATAGGTTTTGATTGGTGTTTTTTTATTTTGTGGCCAGAATTTGTTTTGTTCTGAGGGGGTTTTTTGAAGTGACATCTGAGGAGACTTTCGTCCAGGAAGCTTCCCCCAGGATGGGTTTTTGGCAGTGTGATCAAGGTTTTTTTTGGATGAGGAGGAACCCTGTGCAAAAGGGTCCTCAGTTCAGTGAACGGGAACTTTGGAGGGACAACAATTTTGAGGAAGACTTGGTAAGATTGGGAGGAGATGTGGTGGCCGTGGGGGTACACGGGGGAATTGTCGGGGGTGATAGTGTGTAAGTGTGAGTTCTAGGAAACAACGCGGCATCAGAGATAGATGAGGTCTTTCCCCCGGGAGGGGGGGAAGAATTTCAGGGCGCGGTTGTGGACCCGGGGGGGACACATAGTGGTAGAGGTGTGCCGGTTTGAAAATTTGGGAAAAGGGAGGGGGGAAGTGACTCACGGGAAAACCGAGTGCAAAGGAACACTAATAGAAAAGTGCAGGGTAAACCCCAGAGGTGGGGGAAAACCCGCCCCTTCTTAATTTTTCAGATGGTCAGTTTAATGAAAATGGACTTAAGATGAGGTCAAAAAATTTTTGGTTTGGGTTTTTTTAAGGCGGTTTGATGTTGACATATGCTTTTGCAAGACTAATACAGGGCTGGTATTTGGGGTTGAGGGTGAAAGGTATCGGTTGTTTAACCGGGTTTGCAATTGAAAGGGTGGGGTAGCAGTTGCGGAAAAGGGAAACCACCCCTTGCGTGTCATCGGTTGGAAGAGGGGGGGGGGGGAAGTGAGGGGGGATCGTGTGGGGTGAGAGTCGAGTTAGTTTCGTGGGAGTTTTTTCATGCCAGCAACTAGAATTAAAAGGGGAAAAGTAGATTTTGTCAGAGAGGTATTGCTGTATCACTTGGAGGTTTGCCCCCTATAACAGTAATAGGAGGTATTGGAATTGTGGGGATTAGGATGGTGATGCGAACCGGAGGGGGGGGGTTGTGTGTGAGGTGTGAGGGATGATTGCGAGATATTGGGGGTTTTTGATGTGGTGGGGAGGGGGGGTTACCTTGTGGAGCAACGTTCGTCCCTAGGGGGTTTGAAGCGCGATTAGACAAAATTTATAAAGCAGGGTTGATGTTGTGAGGGTGCAAAATTCGTTGGGGGTTTTTTTGATCACAGAGCGGTAATAGCAGATTTGATGTGGGATGGGGTGGTGCGTATTTATTCTGGGACTGGAAATTAAAAAGTAAGGCTTCTTAAAGGGGGAGGGGGGGGGCCTTTTTTTAGTGATTGGTGGTTGCCTTTTGGGAGGCTAGGGGAAAAGGAGATAGATCTGTTAGATTGGTGGGAATGAGGCAAAACCTGGAATAGCGAATTTTTTTTTAAAGGTGGGGACAAGGAGGCGAGGTGGGGTTTTGGGGTTGCAAAATTATCTGGAGGGGGCAGTTGCAAGATTGTTATGTTGGGGGGGGGTGGTAGGAGGGGTGATATGGACAGACTGCGGAGTAGAATAGCTGAATTACACAATGATAGGTTTTATGCAATTTGGGTTAGGGCGGGTTTTTAGGATTTTTGTGGGGGTGATAAAAAGTCTGGGGATGTTTTACGTAAATTTTTGGGGCCGACAGAGTGTAACCCCCATTCTACAATTGGAAACAAGCCCTGGGGTGGGGGGGTACCAGTGGTTGAGTCCCATCCCAATACTGAAAGTATGATTCTATGGAAAGTTGGTTTAGAGAGAAATGGAGTTTGGAGGGGGGGGTTCCCGGGAGGGTATTTTTGAAGGGGGGTTCCATAGCGTTTTTAAATGACAGGATAGAGTGGGGTTGGGGTTGGTTAATAGGTTTAGGGGAAAAAGGAGTTTTTGGGATGAGTACCGGGGGAAAAAACCAGGGGTAGCGGTATCCAAATGATTTTTTTAGAGCACATTGGGGGGGGTTTTTGGCAGTGTTTTGTTAGGCTATTGGGCCATATGTTTAAATGTGGGAAGTTGGGGGATATCGCAAAAATACGGGTGTCATAGTTTTGGTGCAAAGAAGGGGGGGGGGTAGAAGTTTGGGGCTTACCGTGCAATATCTTTTATTGCGCTGATTACAAGGTTTTTGCGAAAATTTTTGGGGAATTTTGACTGAAGAAGGTCATGGGGGCGGGGATACATGGGGGGCTTTGGACCCCCGGGGGGGATTGCGGGGGAGGGCATGGTCGTATTTGGGATTTCCTTGAGGGTAGTAATAAAGGGGTATTCTAGGTCTGGATTGGGAGAAAATTATGATTATGTATAGGGGAATTTTTTATTGAGAGTATGGGAGAATGGGGTTTTGGAGGGAGGGTGGTTTGACTGGGTGAGGACTTTGTATGAGAATGCATCAATGGAGAGTACAGGTTAAATGGGATGTTGGAGGTTTGGTAGTTCAGTAAGCATGGGAAGGGGTTTAAGGCAGGGGTGGTCCACTCTCCCAAATACTCTTTGCATGTTATGCAGGAATCCTTTATATGTTTGGTGATGGTTATGGGATGGGAAGTTGGGGGAGAGTGGAGGATATTGTGGGAATATTGTTGGGTTATAGTAGATGAGACAACTGTTTTACTAATGGAAGATTGAAGATTTAAGAAAAGTGGGAAGGGTAATTGAGATTTTTGGGAATGTCTGGATGCAGAGTTAATAAGCAGAAATCACGGTTGTGGAGGTAGGGCTTGGGTAGGAGGGACCTTGGGGGAGGAGTTGGTGGATAACTGTCGTTAGGCTAAAGATTGTGGGATTTTGTTTTTGCCATAAGATGCACAGGAGGGAGCAGGAGGGTTAATTCAGGAAATGGTAATGGACAGAAAGCTTTGAGTAGGCCTGAGGGGTCTAAGGGCGGGGGATGTAACCTTGCATCAAAGGGTTGTGGTGGTTAAAAATACGCTGATTTATAGTAAGGTGTGGGGAGTGCAGAAAGAAATTTACCAATTAAGAAGTCATGGTTATTATGGAAAATGCAAAGAAGGGTCTTAGGTCTGTGTGGGGCTATGGGGAGGGCGTGGTATGGGCAAAGATGTAGTAATGACTGCGGTAAGGCAGGGAGGCTGGGATTGATTGCATTAGGGTTCTAGGGGTGAATGGCGCCTATATGTGAAGCAGAGGTATATTCGGGGCCAGCGGGGAAAGGGGTCTTCGGGTGGGGGTGATGATGGGGGGATATTCCGCAAATGGTGGGTGTTTGGCAGGGACTTAGTGGAGTTGTGAAGACATGTTTCGTTTATTGTTAAAGGTATTGCAATGTTAAAACTCAAGGTAAAACGGTTAGTGGGGGTGGGTCGTCGTCAGGAATTAAAGCAAGGGGTGGCAGTGTTTATCCACATTATGATTGGAGAGTTGATATGGGTGGAATTAGTAAATTAAGAATACCGGCCAAGACGTGCGAGGGAATTTGTATATAGAACCCTCCCACTTTTCTTATGGGGGACGGGGTTAGGCATCGAAAGAGGTGATTAGACGAATGAGGTGTTGTGAAAGAGGCGTCATGCGATTTTTGTGGGGGAGTTGAAAAAGGCTTTTCATGTAGTATATTTTTGTTCTGCATTTGGAGGTAGTAAGATTGTGGTTGAAGAGGAGTTTTCTTTTTATTGGGGGGGGGGGGAAAGATAATCACCCCTTAGGGCTTTAATGTTAGATATGGAAGGGCGTACCCAAAGGGTGGGAAGTGCTATCAGATATGTAATAGTTGGATTTATTGTATGTTTCTTGGGGGAATGAGGGAGGGGAGGGGAACATTAGGATAAAAGCGTTGGCGGCGTGTGTTTATAGGGGACAGCATGTGTAGGAACAAACAATTATATGGGGGTAGGTGGGTAATTAGTTTTCCGGAGGGTATCGTGGACTTACTGTTGAACGTTTACTCCGTTTGAGTATGGGGTGAGCAGGCAAGGGTTGGTCCTTCTTCAGTGGTGCGCCCTCTTGGTGTGATTGGAAGGCCTGGTGAGGTATGGTGATGGTTTGCACGGTGGTTGATGTGGGGTAAAGTTTATTGTAGGAGTATGTAGACCTTAATGAAAAAAAAAATTTGTTAAAATCACAGAGTCAAAAGTTATGTGATTTTCGGTTTTTTCCCTTTTGTTATAAGAATCATTTTATATAGGAGTTTATATTTATATGTAAAAGTGAGGTTATTGTTTGTATATTTTTAATCTGAAGATAGATTTCGCTTGTCATACACCTCTTTTTTAATATTGTATTGGAATAGCCATTATGCACAATGTACAAAATATATAAGTATTTGATGGGGTTTATATATCCCCTTATTTTGTATGGAAGGTCCTATTATATTATAGAGTGTTAATCAGTAACATTAAACTTTGTGACTAAGTGTATGAGTAGGGTGTTTGGGGGAGGGAACATGGTCTTTGGTTAGTTCTATCATAAATTGTAATATTTAGTTTTTTTGCAGACAAGTATTTAGCGATTTATTTCTATGTATGATTTAGTTTGTTCTTATGAATAAGTGCACATACACGTATGTGTATATGCATGCGTATATGTTTTACATTATGATTTGAGGGACTCGTGCCTAGTGTCTTATAATGACCCTGACTGTTTTTGTAGTTGGAAGTCTGCTGGGTGGGTTATTTGAGTAGAAATTGTTTCATGACCATTCATTAGGGAATTAATGTATGTTATTTAGATATGGGGGACTGTACATACGGGGGGGGGGGGGGTAGAAGGTGTCAGCTGTGTCGGCACTGGCAATAATGTGTATTGTAAAGGAGGGTTTGAAGGTTATGTGGATTAATAATATATAAATAACAAAGTGGAAAAAATACTGCAGATTGTAGGTTTGTTTTCCTTGGTTATATAATATGATGAATATTGTTATGTTATCTTGTGTAATCTTACTTAACATAGTTACATTGGACTGTAATGTATATGGATGGAGGGACAGTTGTGACAACACAACGTTAATCGTCTGTGTTCATTTAGACAATGGGTTTTATAATGAGTAAGAAATGATAATTGTGTTCTTTTATCTATTTAATGTATTGTGTGTTTTAAATAAAAATATAAAAAAACAAAAGTTCTTAACATGAGGAGAAGGAGCTTGGTATTTCTAGTAATCGCTGATAGGATGTTGAAATTAACACTGTACTCGGTATTAGAATGTTGAGAAATGAACCAGACACTGTCACAGTGAATCTTACCAAGTGTCTAGAGGTAATACACACAGATTCTAAATGGATTGTGAAAACGTGCAATTGCATTAAGTTTTATAAACCTGCATGAACTGTATCACTGTAGGCAAACAAGAGCATTTTCACCCTCCATGGAAGATGTGTTCATTTAATATCACATACCTACAAGTTCCTCCCAAGAAGCTCATTGCTAGTAATCCCTTCCTTAAATCTCTTGTTAGAGCAACTGCTCAAGAAGAAATTTCTCACCTAGCTGGTAGTAACAAGTTATCACAAGTTATATACACTGATGGATCTAAACAGGAGTCTTCTGGCAGGGCTGCATCTGCTCTTGTTGCCACCTCCCTAGTTAAGAACGATAATAAATTTGTTGAGTTAGGCATAAGAATTAACAACTGGGCGTCTACACTGCAAACTGAATTGTTTGCAATCCTAATGGCGCTAAAGCTAAACTATGACACTGAGCTTGACTCTATCATCATTACTGATTCTATGTCATCATTGAAGGCTCTTGGCTCATATAATGGACTCCAACAACATGCTCATTGGGAAGCCAGGTATAGATACTCAAAAATTAGGGAAAAAGGAATTAATGTACAATTGCTATGGATCCCATCACACATTGGATTACTCCTTCATGATAAAGTTGATATGTTAACCAAGAAGAGTATCGAGAAGGAGAATGTAGAATATAACTTTGGTATAACTGTGTCTAGCATTAGGAATAATATTAGGAGAGAAGTAAATAATGAAAATGATTGTTATAGGAATGCAGTTAGAAGCCTGAGTAGATCTATAACCCACTATGATAACATGAACGTAGATAAGTATGTTTATGGAGCAACTTGCAATGTGAACAGACTGACTGATGTTGTAATGGCCAGGCTTAGGCTTGGTTATAAGTACTTCTGGCAGTTTGGGAGACACACAGATGATGATCAGCATTGTTCGCATCGCTGTTGGGCCGTGCGGACGCACTGTGCAGTAGCTCCCACTACAACTGGTTTCTGCGCAGTTTTCACTGTTCAGACATGGCGGAGTACACCGGCAGGAGGATAAATACAGTTTGCATTGAGCTGTTGAGGGGTTCTCTGAGCCCTGCTACTTTGAACGTCGTTCTACCTGCAATTATTAGGGATTTATATGGTATCCCTAATGAGGAACTGTATGGTGTGGCCCTTAATGGGATGAAACGAGTATTTGTAAAGTTCCTGAGGAATAGTTACTACAGCAGTGTGGTGGAGGAGTTTCAGGAACGGCGAATGTTGTCTCAACTCGACGATGGTATGTGTGCTTGCATGGACGTATCTACATTCTACACGTGGGTACGAGTGAGGAATGTACCCTTCGAGGCAACCGCAGTTTGGTATACAGGAAGTTTTTCGCAAGTATGGTGTCATCATGAAGCCAGGTGGGGTTTGGCGGGATGGACCTATGTGGGCCTCCCGGAAGGGTCATACAATATCAAGATGACTTTAAAGACGCCTATACCTTCGTATGTAATGTTGCCAGGCACCAGAAACCAGGTATATGTGTCGTATGTGGGGCAAAGGAGAACGGTGTCGTCTTTGTGGCTCTTTTGACCATTATAGCGGCACAATGTGCACGTAGAGTTGACCCGGGGGTGTCAGTCCCGGTGGAGGACATCCAGCAGGCGAGTGTGGTGGAGGCGGCGAAGAATGGGATTACTCTATGGAGTGAGGAGGTGGAGAAGGAGGGTGAACAGATGGGGACGTGTGTCACACTCCCGGTGGAGGAGGAAGTTCCTTCTCCAACATCTGAGGTGGTGGAGGAAGTGGTGGAGACGACACAGGAGGTGTCCTTGGAGTCAGTGCTCCAGGAATTCTTGCAGGAGGCCTTGGTAGAAGGGGACATGGATGAACGGATCAGTGAAAAGCAGCAATTGCAAGGCCTGAGTGAGAAGTCGGAAGTAGTAGGGAACACTGGAAAAGGATACACTTGTAGTGGCAGAGGTACACAGGGAGGATTGTACCTGAGGAAGAGGTGGCTTTGGGAGGCAGCTCTAGGAAGAGACCAGCGGGGCTGACTGAATTAGATGATGTTTTAACACCTGGGCAAAGACCAGGTAAGAAGGTTTGGGCGGAGGTGGTCCGCAATTCACCTACAGGGGGGGGAGTCCAGGGAAAATCGGGGGAGAGCAAGGGGGGGTAGGAAGTTCTATTAAAAAGAGTAATAAGGAAAGGTGTAAGCAGCCTGAAGGGAAGTTGTGAGCAAGCCACAGCGGCATAGGGGTAAGCCGCCTCTCCTTGACCATTCAGGTGTGTAACGATAAATGCTAATGGCTTAAAAACTGAGGTTAAAAGGGGTGTGGTTGGAGTGGTTCCTTAAAAGGTACGATTGTTGATGTTGGTTTCCTACAGGAGCATAACTATAAGTCAGGTAGTGAGTTGAGATTGAGAGGATATAAGTGTTTGTGAGCATGGCAATGCTTTTAAAGGGCGGAGTGGCTGTTTTAGTAAAGGAGACCGTCCCTTGCGAGTCATGGGGTGGGAGGAGGGGGGTGGGGGGAGGGTTGTTCGGGTGGATGGGTGGTGGGGGGAGAGTAGGGTATGTTTTGTGGAGTTTATATGCCTGCGATTGGTAACGTAAGGATAAAATCAGATTTTGTTCGTGACGTTTTGTTATATCATCTCAGGGGTTTACCTGCCATAGCGATAATTGGAGGTGATTGGAATTGTGTGATTAGGCATGTAGACGTAGTTCCTAGGGGGGCGGGGTGTGTGTTGGGTGTTTTAAGGGATGCATTGGGTGATGTAGGGGTGGTAGATGTGGTTGGCAGGGGGGGTATCAGGTTGAGTATACCTATGTACAGGGGAGTTATGAGGCAAGGTTGGATAGGATTTATGTGAGGCAGGGGATAGGAGTGGAGAGAGTTAGAACAGTAGACGTGGGTTTTTCAGACCACAGAGCAGTGTTGGCTGATCTTAGGGTGGATGGTATTCCGAGAATATATCAGGGCTATTGGAAATTAAATGTGAGGCTTTTACAGGAGGAGGATCAAGGTCGGTCTTTTCAGTCATGGTGGAAGGGCTTTTGGGAGGCTAGGGATGAGGAGGTGGATTTGTTAGATTGGTGGGAGTTGCAGGCAAAGGTGAAAATTGTAGAATTTTTTAGGAAGAGGGGCAGGGAAAGGGCACGTTGGAGGTTTGGATTGCAGAATTATTTAGAGGGTCAGTTGAATGATTGTTATGCGGGGGGGGGAGTAGGGAGGGAGGGGAAGGAGTTATGGGGAAACTTAGGAGTCGTTTAGTAGAGATGCATAATGAACGTTTTGATGCACTCAGGGTCAGGCCAGGATTGGAGGACGTACTAAAGGGTGATAAGCCAACCGGGTATGTTCTCAGAAAATTCAAGGACAGACAGTTGAGGACTACCGTGGCGCATATTGTTGTGGAGGGTGGGGAGGGTTATGTGAGGGGACAGGGTCTCACTGACACAGATTCTATTAGTAGGTATGCTGATGATTGGTTTATGGAGAAATGGAAGAGAAGGGGAGGGGTAGGTGGGATAGAAACATTTAGTGGGATTAGGGTACCGCAGGGTATGGGGAAGAGGAATAGGGAGTTGGAGGGAGGCATTACGGGGGAGGAGGTGGGGGAAGTGGTGAATGGGTTGAGTCAGGGGAAGGCACCGGGAATAGATGGGTTACCTAATGATTTTTACAAAGCGCATTGGGAGGTTCTGAGGGAGTGCTAGTGGTGGTCTGAGATTATATGTTGAAATGGGGCAGAATGGCGCAAACACAGAGAACTGGGGGTCGTTGTCTTGGTGCCAAAGAAGGGAGGAGAGGAGAAGGGCTTGGGAGATTATCGTCCATTGTCGTTAATGTGTACGGATTACAAAATTTTTGCGAAGGTATTGGGGAACAGGTTAAAGAAGGTAATTGGGAGTAGAGTACATGAGGGACAGTATGGGATTCCGGGAAGGACTATGAAGAATGGGCATAGTGCGATAAGGGATTTTATAGAGAACTGTCAGGGAGGGGGCGTCCTTGGCTTGGATTGGGCTCAGGCATATGACTGTGTGAAGAGGGACTTTTTGTGGGGATGTTTGGAGAAATTGGGTTTTGGAGGGGGGGTAGTGAGGTGGGTGCGCACGCTGTATGAGGGGGCTGTAATGAGGGTGCAAGTTAATGGTAAGCTGGGGGGGCGGTGATGATGGAACAGGGATTAAGGCAGGGTTGCCCGCTGTCACAGTTGCTTTTTGCATGCGTGCAACATCCTTTCTTTGAGGCTGTGGACGAGGAATTGGGGGAGGTGGGGGGGGAAGTATGGGGGGCATAGTAGGTTATGTGGATGATACAACTGTGTTAGTTACGAGTGGGGAGGCTTTACGTAGGGTGGGAGAGGTCATGAGGAGCTTTGGGTATGTTTCAGGAATGGTAGTTAATTTAGCAAAGTCTAGGTTATTAGAAGTAGGAACATGGGTTGGGGGGAGATTGGGGGAGGAGATGGGATGGACGGTTTGTGATAGAATTAAGGTGTGTGGGATATGGTATATGAAGCAATTGCAGGAATGTAGGAGGATTAACTCAGAAGCAGTCACGAGTAGGGTTATAGGCAAGTTAAAAGGTTTGAGGGCCAGTGAAGTGGCGTTACAGCAGAGGGTGTTGGTAATTAATTCGGTGGTGTATAGCAAGGTCTGGGGTGTAGCGGAGGTGTTCCCTTTGAGGGTGCAGGATATACAGGAAATACAGAGGAGGGTGTTGAGGTTTGTGTGGGGGTTTGGGAGGGCCTGGTTGTCCAAAGATGTGGTCATGATGGAGGTGAAAAGGGGGGGGTCTAGGTTTGTTGGACTTAGGGTCTAGGGTAATGGTTTTATATATTAAGCAGAGGTATTTAAGGGTGCGGGGGGAGGGGGTGTTAGGGTGGATAGGGTGATGAGGGATGCTAGAAACTGGTGGAGTGGTAGGGATTTGAGAAAGTGTGAAGATGTATTAAGATTCATGTTGGCAGTGGGGCAGGTAAAAAGGTTGAAGGTAAAAGCAGTGGTGGGTGTGGTGTGGGGAAGGGGTGCATTGCAGGGGGTCGCAGTATACCCCATGTATAACTGGAGGGTCATATGGAGGGAGTTCAGGACGCTTCGGATACCAGCAAGGGTTAGGGAGTTGGTGTATCGTTTTCTAATGGGTGTGGTGGCATCTAAGTATATGTTGCATAAGATGGGGTTTGTTAGAGAGGCAACATGTTTATTCTGTGGGGAGGAGGAGACGGCATATCATGTGGTATATTTTTGTTCATCTTTGGAAGTGGTGAGAGTCTGGATGGCGGGGGTTATTAGGCTGTTGGGGGGGGGGGGGGGAGTTGGTCTTTTCTTAGATCGTTGTCAATGGATGTTAGTGGGGTAGCAAGTGAGGTGGGTAGGGCTTTGATGTATGTCATGGCAGATTATTTGCATGTTTCTTGGGGTATGAGGCAGATTGTAGGGCAGTTGAGGATAAAAGCGTTAGCAGTGAGGTTTTATAGGACAAGGTGTAGGAATAGGTTAATATATGGGGGAAGATGGGATTCAAGTTTTTCGATAGGTTATCGTAATTTTTCTGTAGCACAGCTTCTAAGGGAACAGGGGGGGGGGGGCAAGGGTAGGGTCTTTTTCGTGAGGGGGGGGTGTAAGGTTAGGATAGCAGTGTGGAAGGTGGTGTGAGGGTGAGATAGTGAGGGCATATATTTATGAAATGGCTATGTTCTGTAGAGATATTTGATATTGGCGATCAGTACCTTGGATACATTGTCATAATTGGAATGCCTTGCATTACATATTGGTTGGGTATATTATTGCACTCACTATCGAGGAGAGGTGGTTTAAGTGGCTGTTATGCTTTTTAGGCTAAGTAGTACTGAACACGTGAAAAAATTATTTACCAGTGAATTATAGTATGGTTTTTATTAAACGTGAGAAGGGGTTTTAAAATATAAAATAAAGCAAGTAAAAACTGTAGTCAAGTTTTTTTTTAGTAGTTTTAACGTGTAGCTGCAAGTACTTTCCATATTACCCTTGATTAGTTTTTCTTTAGATAATTAGTATACAAGTATTTCCTTTATAACGGTACTTCTTTATAAAAGAAGGATTGTAATACCTTGGCACAAGAGAATGTGAAGAATATGACTTAGTCAATAAGGTTTAATTGTGTTTCAGATAGGGAGATTAGAATTTTGTTTAGTCATTAACAAGTTTGCCCCGTCCTTGTGAGAACCCATTTGATATGGTTTATATTAAATATGTACATAGGTTGTTTAAAGAAGTGTATCCTCTAATTTATGTGTAAAACACATGTTATACAATGATGTTCTGATTTTCATGGTTGTTGTTTTTTATTATTGATATGGAATATTGTGGATGTATATTCTGCCAATTATACAAGTGTGTCCGTGTAGTAACATAATGTACATATCTGTGTTCTTATGTATTTTGATTGTTAGGTTACTTGAGTTTTTTTTTTTTTTTGTCAAAACGGTGCATGAAAATATTTTTTGTATGCACTGGTTTATTAATTTGTTAAAAAGGGGTTTGTAAATGGTGGTAATTCACCTAAGGGTAACGTGTTATTTAAGTTCTGGAATGTGAGGTAGAGGAATTTTGATAATATTCAGTATAGTCCTTTTTATTAATCACTTATACGTTCTTGTATTCGTTGTTAAAATGAGGGGGTAAGGAACCGATTATATGGGTATGACTTTGTATATAGCCTTTTATGTATAATGTACTACGTGTGATTTTCTTTGGATTATATAGTCTTTTGTGAGTAAGAAATTGTATTTGAATTTATTAAACCTTACTGTATGTTTGGGTGTGGGTTGCCTTTTGTGTAGTCACATGTATGATTGAATTTTTGGGGATGGCAATCATGTTAAATTGAAGTGTGACTATTAAGTATAGGTTAAGAGCTGGGATAGGGAATGTGGAATTGTTGTTTCATATTTAATGGATAACATGTCTTAGTTTATGTAACGTATGCATAGTATACATATGAATATGTATTGTGCTTTTTAAATAAAATATAAAAAAAAGATGATGATCAAACTAAATGTAAATTATGTGATCAGGCATATGGTCATTCTCTTGAACACTATGTGCTTAATTGTCCACTTATTGAGGAATACAGAGAGAGACAGTATAATAACCTATGTGACATGTCAAGATATCTTATTAATGAAAATAAGATACCAGATATACTAAGCAAATTTCCTAAATTTGCTTGTAACAGATAAGTGAACTATAGATATGTAGATATAAATCCATATGTATTCTTGTTAACCCTTTGGGGCCTAGTTCCTAGGCCTTTTGTGTATCCATATGCTCTCGCGCTACCGTCCACAGGATGGATATGGGGTGCACAATAAACTAGCCACTTCGGTGGCAAAATCTAAATCTCTAAAATCTCTTGCGTGCTGGAACTTTAAAATGTGCCAGTGAACTTATAAGATATATCCCTGCAGCGCTTGGAAGTAATCTTGCAGAAAATAATATCTAATGAGTCAAAAAAGGAGAATCAGTGTAAAATAACAAAGCATAACCATACTCTCAGAGGGGAACTTAGGCCTAGCATGCCAGTGAAAATATTATTAGAACTTTTTATCAGAGGAAAGACAGTCTCCCTGATAATGGTGTGTTATACATAGTGTTGTAGTGTGTGCCACAGTGGTACCCTAGTACATGGATAATAAATGATAAGGTGAAATTTAAAACTGAAGCGTTTAGGCCCAATAGGCAGGTGCATGTTGTAAACAGTTGCCAGCAGTCGTCAGAACCCTCCCACGCAGGAATGCTAGTGTACCTGACTTATAATCAGTGATTCCAGGGAGTAAGACATTGTACAATCTGTATAAATATGATAAACAGTGTATAATTGTGGTCAGTCGTCAGTACTCAGTGGTCAGTCGTCACGTGAGGTCACAGACCCTGAGTGCTTTGGGGATTAGTGTGGACGGTTACAAAGCATGGCTTGCTTCTGCAGTGTTTTAAAAATTGAGGTTGGAGAGTTGAAGGAGGAGGTCTTGCTTCTCCAGGAGGAGATTAGGAGGCTGAAGGTCCACCTCAATGGGTCTGGGAGTGAGTGTGAGGTGGCTGGAGTTGTGGGGAATGAGGCTTCTAGCAGCGAGGTGCAGTCTGTCTCTCGCTGTGAGGAGGCTGTAGTTGGGGAGGCAGCAACGGCTACCAGCAGTGAGGTGCAGCCCAGCACCTGCTACAAGTGGCGAGTAGTTCACAGTAATGGAAGGCGCATCAGAGTAAGGAAAGTTAAGAGTGAAGATCTGAAGGTAGGAAATCGCTTCTCTGTTCTTCAGGATGAATGTACTTCAGTGGCCAGTGAAGGTAAGGGTACTACTGCCCCTGCTAATGGAGGTAAGCGCATTCTTGTGGTTGGTGACTCTCAGGTAAGATACATTGACCGTGCTTTTGTAATAGGAATAAGAAGATGAGAGATAGAGTGTGCTTCCCTGGAGCTGGTGTTGGGGACATTGTCAACAGGCTGGATAATATCATGTCAGGTAATGGGAGCAAGCCCATTATCTGTCTCAGTGCTGGTGGAAATGATATTGGGAAGGGTAGGAGAGAAGAGCTGCTAGATAAGTACGGGTCAGCTATAGATTTCATTAAGTCTAAGGAGGGATCCCAATCATATGTAGCATCTTGCCTAGAAGGGGAGTAGGAAATGAATGGTTGTCTAGGGCAATTGGTGTAAATTGCTGGCTAGACAGATACTGCAAGGAACTTGCAATCCCATTCATTGACAACTGGAACAACTTTTATGGCAAACATGATATGTATGCAAGGGATGGGGTACATCTCTCTGGGGCTGGGGTGGTAGCACTTGCAGACTCGATTGAGAAGGCCATTGGTGAAATGCCTATGATTTTAAACTGATGGAAGATAGAGGTAATGGGTGTGTGGTGGGAAACAAGCAGGTTGCAACACTTGGGTTGGAAAACAGTAAATGTATAAAAGGCATTCAGCATGAAGTTATAAATAAAGACAATAGATCAGGTCAGCAAACAAAGGGGGACAGCAGAGGGCAGCAAGGGACTAGCTCCCTTAAGGTTTACTATACTAATAGCAGGAGTGTAAGAAATAAGATAGATGAGCTAAGATTAATTGCAAGTGCAGGAAACATAGATATTATTGCTATAACAGAGACCTGGCTCAATCTGAAAGATAGAGAGATGCCCTCTGAATGTCACATACAAGGCTATAAATTATTCCACACTGACAGGGTCAACAGGAAAGGTGGTGGAGTAGCGATGTATGTCAGAGACAATTTAAATTGTTGTGTTAGACAAGATATTAAATTAGAAGCGTCAGCCACTGAATCTGTTTGGTTACAGCTTCTCGAGGGCCGAGAAAAACTAATTTTGGGTGTGATTTACAGGGCCCCAAATCTTGATAGGGAGTGCAGTAAACTTCTATGGGACGAAATTCGTAAGGCATCTACATACGAAAATGTTGTGCTAATGGGAGATTTCAACTATAGACAGATTGACTGGAGCAATTTGACAGGAAATTTAGAGTCAGGTGACTTTCTTGATACGATCCAGGATTGTTTTTTAAAACAGTTTGTGACAGAGCCAACTAGGGGAAATAACCTCTTGACTTGGTTCTTGCCAGTAGGGAAACACTAATTAATAATCTTGAGGTTAATGATGAGCTTGGGGAAAGTGATCACAAATCACTCAGTTTTAATATATCATGGAATTCCCCTAATAATGGCAATCAAGTCTCCGTCCCTGACTTTCGCTTGGCTGATTTCATAGGACTGAAAAATTACTTAGGTGGGCTGAACTGGAATGACCTGACTAAGGGTCAGGTAGGTGGTGATGGTTGCCGATATGATGCTTTCCAGGGCATAGTTCTAGCTGCTCAGTCAAATTATGTTCCAAATAGGGAAATCAGATCAAACAAAAATGATCCTAAATGGATGAACAATAGATTAAAATATCTGATTGGTCAAAAGAGAGGCATATATAGGCAAATCAAAAGAGGAGAGGGGCAATTGAGAAATCGATATATTCAGTTAAAGAGAGAAATAAAAAAGGGAATTAGAAAAGCAAAAGAGATTATGAGGTTAAAGTTGCAAGAGAATCGAAGACTAACCCAAAAGGATTCTTTCAGGTATACAGAAGTAAGATCAGGGACAAGATAGGCCCACTCAAAGTTCCTCGGGTCAGCTCACTGACAGTGATAAGGAAATGTGTAGAATTTTTAACACATACTTCCTCTCAGTTTTTTACACAGGAGGATACCAGCGATATTCCAGTAATGATAAATTATGTAGAACAGGACGATAATAAACTGTGCACTATTAGGGTCACAAGTGACATGGTCCTTAGGCAAATAGATAAATTAAAACCTAACAAATCCCCAGGCCCTGATGAACTGTATGCAAGGGTTCTAAAGGAATGTAAAGAGGAGCTTAGCACACCTTTGGCTAATCTTTTCAACATATCACTACAAACTGGCATGGTGCCAGATAAGTGGAAAATGGCAAATGTGATACCTATTTTCAAAACAGGTGACAGGTCCTTAGCTTCGAAATATAGACCAATAAGCCTAACCTCCATAGTGGAAAATTTATGGAATCAATAATTGCCGAGGCAGTTCGTAGCCACCTTGAAAAGCATAAATTAATCAACGAATCTCAGCATGGTTTTACAAAGGGGCGTTCCTGCCTTACGAATTTATTAACTTTTTTCACTAAGATATTTGAGGAGGTAGATCATGGTAATGAATATGATATTGTGTATATGGACTTCAGTAAGGCTTTTGACAGGGTCCCACATCAGAGACTATTGAGGAAAATTAAAGCACATGGAATAGGAGGAGAAATTTTTTCCTGGATAGAGGCATGGTTGACAAATAGGCAGCAGAGAGTTTGCATAAATGGGGAGAAATCAGAGTGGGGAAGTGTCACGAGCGGTGTTCCACAGGGGTCAGTGTTGGGTCCCCTGCTGTTCACAATCTACATAAACGACATAGATGAGGGCATAAAGAGCGACATCGGCAAGTTTGCCGATGACACCAAAATAGGCCGTCGAATTCATTCTGACGAGGACATTCGAGCACTCCAGGAAGATTTGAATAGACTGATGCAGTGGTCGGAGAAGTGGCAGATGCAGTTTAATATAGACAAATGCAAAGTTCTAAATGTTGGACAGGACAATAACCATGCCACATATAAACTAAATAATGTAGATCTTAATATTACGGATTGCGAAAAAGATTTAGGAGTTCTGGTTAGCAGTAATCTGAAACCAAGACAACAGTGCATAAGTGTTCGCAATAAAGCTAATAGAATCCTTGGCTTCATATCAAGAAGCATAAATAATAGGAGTCCTCAGGTTGTTTCTTCAACTCTATACATCCTTGGTTAGGCCTCATTTAGATTATGCTGCACAGTTTTGGTCACCTTATTACAGAATGGATATAAATTCTCTGGAAAATGTACAAAGGAGGATGACAAAGTTGATCCCATGTATCAGAAACCTTCCCTATGAGGATAGACTAAGGGCCCTGAATCTGCACTCTCTAGAAAGACGTAGAATTAGGGGGGATATGATTGAGGTGTATAAATGGAAGACAGGAATAAATAAAGGGGATGTAAATAGTGTGCTGAAAATATCTAGCCTAGACAGGACTCGCAGCAATGGTTTTAAGTTGGAAAAATTCAGATTCAGGAAGGATATAGGAAAGTACTGGTTTGGTAATAGAGTTGTGGATGAGTGGAACAAACTCCCAAGTACCGTTATAGAGGCCAGAACGTTGTGTAGCTTTAAAAATAGGTTGGATAAATACATGAGTGGATGTGGGTGGGTGTGAGTTAGACCTGATAGCTTGTGCTACCAGGTCGGTTGCCGTGTTCCTCCCTTAAGTCAATGTGACCTGACCTGACTAGGTTGGGTGCATTGGCTTAAGCCGGTAGGAGACTTGGACCTGCCTCGCATGGGCCAGTAGGCCTTCTGCAGTGTTCCTTCGTTCTTATGTTCTTATGTTCTTATGTACGTATACAGTGGAAATTCATATAACCTGTAGTTAGCAGCAGTTGCAATATACACTTGAAAAAGAAAGTATTACTCCAGTAAAAGCAACCTTCCTCTAGTAATCTTCACCAGTCACCTATAGTGATAACATAGCATTTGCTGTGGTGGAGACGGAAAAAATCTAGAAAAGCTAAATACAGTGATCTATAAACCTTTAGGCTGTAAATAAGGGCTGAGGTCTCGACCGTTCATCATTATAGGTGCTGCCAGCAATCACCGGTTCTTCAACATGCAGGTTATACTTTTGCATACTTTGGTATCTGCAGACATGAGAAATCTGGAAAAACAGATGGGACGTGCAACTATGACCACCCTAGAAAATGCCGTCCCCATATGACAACAGGAAAATGCAAACTCCCTTCCTGTAAGCTTTTTCACCCTGAACTGTGTACCTCTTCAGTACAGGAAAGACTGTGCTGTAATTTAAATTGCCAGGCATACCATCTAAAGGGGACTAAAAGATACAAAACATCCAGGCCATGGGAAAACCTGGGTAGCCACAGCCACTCCAGAGGGAGAGGTTTTTTAGTGCCAAATAGGAAAAAAAACTGGCAGGAATGGTAGAAATCGTACACCAAATCCAGTCATCCCTGGAGTGGAACCACAGTCGATGGCCTCCACTCCAAACCAACAGATACAGATACTAATGCCGGAAAAAAAATCCCCCCCAGTACCAACGATACCACCAGTCCGATAACATTCTTCTTTGCAAATATACAGGGTCTAAAGCCAGCAACAAACAACAAAATACCTGGAGTTTACCTGGAGAGAGTTCCGGGGGTCAACGCCCCCGCGGCCCGGTCTGAGACCAGGCCACCTGGTGGATCAGAGCCTGATCAACCAGGCTGTTGCTGCTGGCTGCACTCAAACCAACATACGAGCCACAGCCCGGCTGATCCGGAACTGACTTTAGGTGCTTGTCCAGTGCCAGCTTGAAGACTGCCAGGGGTCTGTTGGTAATCCCCGTTATGTGTGCTGGGAGGCAGTTGAACAGTCTCGGGCCCCTGACACTTATTGTATGGTCTCTTAACGTGCTAGTGACACCCCTGCTTTTCATTGGGGGGATGGTGCATCGTCTGCCAAGTCTTTTGCTTTCGTAGTGGGTGATTTTCGTGTGCAAGTTCGGTACTAGTCCCTCTAGGATTTTCCAGGTGTATATAATCATGTATCTCTCCCTCCTGCGTTCCAGGGAATACAGGTTTAGGAACCTCAAGCGCTCCCAATAATTGAGGTGTTTTATCTCCGTTATGCGCGCCGTGAAAGTTCTCTGTACATTTTCTAGGTCGGCAATTTCACCTGCCTTGAAAGGTGCTGTTAGTGTGCAGCAATATTCCAGCCTAGATAGAACAAGTGACCTGAAGAGTGTCATCATGGCTTGGCCTCCCTAGTTTTGAAGGTTCTCATTATCCATCCTGTCATTTTCTAGCAGATGCGATTGATACAATGTTATGGTCCTTGAAGGTGAGATCCTCCGACATGATCACTCCCAGGTCTTTGACGTTGGTGTTTCGCTCTATTTTGTGGCCAGAATTTGTTTTGTACTCTGATGAAGATTTAATTTCCTCATGTTTTACCATATCTGAGTAATTGAAATTTCTCATCGTTGAACTTCATATTGTTTTCTGCAGCCCACTGAAAGATTTGGTTGATGTCTGCCTGGAGCTTTGCAGTGTCTGCAATGGAAGACACTGTCATGCAGATTCGGGTGTCATCTGCAAAGGAAGACACGGTGCTGTGGCTGACATCCTTGTCTATGTCAGATATAAGGATGAGGAACAAGATGGGAGCGAGTACTGTGCCTTGTGGAACAGAGCTTTTCACCGTAGCTGCCTCGGACTTTACTCTGTTGACGACTACTCTCTGTGTTCTGTTAGTGAGGAAATTATAGATCCATCGACCGACTTTTCCTGTTATTCCTTTAGCACGCATTTTGTGCGCTATTACGCCATGGTCACACTTGTCGAAGGCTTTTGCAAAGTCTGTATATATTACATCTGCATTCTTTTTGTCTTCTAGTGCATTTAGGACCTTGTCGTAGTGGTCCAATAGTTGAGACAGACAGGAGCGACCTGTTCTAAACCCATGTTGCCCTGGGTTGTGTAACTGATGGGTTTCTAGATGCGTGGTGATCTTGCTTCTTAGGACCCTTTCAAAGATTTTTTATGATATGGGAGGTTAGTGCTATTGGTCTGTAGTTCTTTGCTGTTGCTTTACTGCCCCCTTTGTGGAGTGGGGCTATGTCTGTTGTTTTTAGTAACTGTGGGACGACCCCCGTGTCCATGCTCCCTCTCCATAGGATGGAAAAGGCTCGTGATAGGGGCTTCTTGCAGTTCTTGATGAACACAGAGTTCCATGAGTCTGGCCCTGGGGCAGAGTGCATGGGCATGTCATTTATCGCCTGTTCGAAGTCATTTGGCGTCAGGATAACATCGGATAGGCTTGTGTTAATCAAATTTTGTGGCTCTCTCATAAAAAATTCATTTTGATCTTCGACTCTCAGTCTGGTTAGCGGCTTGCTAAAAACTGAGTCATATTGGGACTTGAGTAGCTCACTCATTTCCTTGTTGTCATCTGTGTAGGACCCATCTTCTTTAAATAGGGGCCCAATACTGGACGTTGTTCTCGATTTTGATTTGGCATAGGAGAAGAAATACTTTGGGTTTCTTTCGATTTCATTTATGGCTTTTAGTTCTTCCCGCGATTCCTGACTCCTAAAGGATTCTTTTAGCTTAAGTTCGATGCTTGCTTTTTTCTGACCAGTGTCTCCCTACCTTTTTAAGATATATTGACCTCTTTTACCGCTCTGTTATTCTTTTCCGTCGCCTGTAAAGGGAGCGCCTGTCTCTTTCTGTTTTACATCTACTCCTCCTTTTTCTTAGAGGAATAAGCCTTGTGCATACATCGAGTGCTACCGAGTTAATCTGTTCTAGGCATAAGTTGGGGTCTGTGTTGCTTAGTATATCTTCCCAGCTTATATCGGTTAGGACTTGGTTTACTTGGTCCCACTTTATGTTTTTGTTATTGAAGTTGAATTTGGTGAATGCTCCCTCGTGACTAATCTCATTATGTCGGTCTGGGGCTCCGCGCATACATGACTGAACCTCAATTATGTTGTGATCTGAGTATATTGTTTTTGATATGGTGATGTTTCTTATCAGATCATACCTTTCATCCGTGAACTGCTTGCAGAGGCAAAGGCAATGTTCACGGCGTTCACTGAGACCCACATAAAGGATCACTTGGACAACGAAATATGGATCCCAGGTTACAACCTATACAGATGTGACAGAGTGAACAGGCAAAAGGGGGGGGGGTTGGCCTGTGCATTGCAGAGTCACTTGTTTCCACAGAACTGCTTAATGCCTCAAATGATGTAGTGGAAGTTTTAGCAGTAAAGGTCGAGAACCAAAACCTAGTCATTGTGGTAGTCTACAAGCCTCCGGATGCAACATCCCAGCAATTCCAGGAACATCTGATAAAAATTGACCACTGTCTGGAAAATCTTCCAGCTCCTGCACCCAAGTGATATACACCTGGAAAATCCTAGAGGGACTAGTACCGAACTTGCACACGAAAATCACTCACTACGAAAGCAAAAGACTTGGCAGACGATGCACCATCCCCCCAATGAAAAGCAGGGGTGTCAGTAGCACGTTAAGAGACCATACAATAAGTGTCAGGGGCCCGAGACTGTTCAACTGCCTCCCAGCACACATAAGGGGGATTACCAACAGACCCCTGGCAGTCTTCAAGCTGGCACTGGACAAGCACCTAAAGTCAGTTCCTGATCAGCCGGGCTGTGGCTCGTACGTTGGTTTGCATGCAGCCAGCAGCAACAGCCTGGTTGATCAGGCGCTGATCCACCAGGAGGCCTGGTCACAGACCGGGCCGCGGGGGCGTTGACCCCCGAAACTCTCTCCAGGTAAACTCCAGGTCCAGGTAAACATCTTGCTCCTGGGGGATTTCAACTTAAGGCACCTAAAATGCAGGAATATAGCAAATAATATTGTTGCAGTAATAACACCAGGAGGCAGCTCTGATGAAAACTCACACTCACACGAGCTTTTAAATCTCTGCACAAAATTCAATTTAAACCAGCAAATAATAGAGCCTACTAGACTGGAGAATACACTAGACCTCATCTTCACTAACAATGATGATCTCATAAGAAATGTCACCATATCAAAAACAATATACTCAGATCACAACATAATTGAGGTTCAGACATGTATGTGTGGAGCCCCAGACCGACATAATGAGACTAGTCACGAGGGAGCATTCACCAAATTCAACCTTCAATAACAAAAACATAATGGGGGACCAAGTAAACCAAAGTCCTAACCGATAAAAGCTGCGAAGATATACTAAGCAACACAGACCCCAACTTATGCCTAGAACAGATTAACTCGGTGGCACTCGATGTATGCACAAGGCTTATTCCCTCTAAGAAAAAGGAGGAGTAGATGTAAAATAGAAAGAGACAGGCGCTCCCTAAAAGGCGAGGGAAAAGAATAACAGAGCGGCTAAAAGAGGTCAATATATCTGAAATGCGTAGGGAGAAAAGGGGTCAGAGAAATAGCAAGCATCGAACTTAAGCTAAAAGAATCCTTTAGGAGCCCAGGAATCGCGGGAAGAACTAAACGCCATAAATGAAATCGAAAGAAACCCAAAGTTTTTCCCTTCTCCTATGCCAAATCTAAATCGAGAACAACGTCCAGTATTGGGCCCCTACTTAAACAAGATGGGTCCTACACAGATGTACAGCAAGGAAATGAGTGAGCTACTCAAGCCCCAATATGACTCAGTTTTTTAGCAAGCCGCTAACCAGACTGAGAGTCGAAGATCAAAATGAATTTTTTATGAGAGAGCCACAAAATTTGATTAACACAAGCCTATCCGATGTTATCCTGGACGCAAATAACTTCGAACAGGCGATAAATGACATGCCCATGCACTCTGCCCCAGGGCCAGACTCATGGAACTCTGTGTTCATCAAGAACTGCAAGAAGCCCCTATCACGAGCCTTTTCCATCCTATGGAGAGGGAGCATGGACACGGGGTCGTCCCTCAGTTACTAACAACAACAGACATAGCCCCACTCCACAAAGGGGCAGTAAAGCAACAGCAAAGAACTACAGCCAATAGCACAACATCCCATATCATAAAAATCTTTGAAAGGGTTCTAAGAAGCAAGATCACCACCCATCTAGAAACCCATCAGTTACACAACCCAGGGCAACATGGGTTTAGAACAGGTCACTCCTGTCTGTCTCAACTATTGGATCACTACGACAAGGTCCTAAATGCACTAGAAGACAAAAAGAATGCAGATGTAATATATACAGACTTTGCAAAAGCCTTCGACAAGTGTGACCATGGCGTAATAGCGCACAAAATGCGTGCTAAAGGACTAACAGGAAAAGTCGGTCGATGGATCTATAATTTCCTCACTAACAGAACACAGAGAGTAGTCGTCAACAGTGTAAAGTACGAGGCAGCTACGGTGAAAAGCTCTGTTCCACAAGGCACAGTACTCACTCCCATCTTGTTCCTCATCCTCATATCCGACATAGACAAGGATGTCAGCCACAGCACCGTGTCTTCCTTTGCAGATGACACCCGAATCTGCATGACAGTGTCTTCCATTGCAGACACTGCAAGGCTCCAGGCGGACATCAACCAAATCTTTCAGTGGGCTGCAGAAAACAATATGAAGTTCAACGATGAGAAATTTCAATTACTCAGATATGGTAAACACGAGGAAATTAAATCTTCATCAGAGTACAAAACAAATTCTGGCCACAAAATAAAGTGAAACACCGACGTCAAAGACCTCGGAGTGATCATGTCGGAGGATCTCACCTTCAAGGACCATAACATTGTATCAATTGCATCTGCTAGAAAAATGACAGGATGGATAATGAGAACCTTCAAAACTAGGGAGGCCAAGCCCATGATGACGCTCTTCAGGTCACTTGTTCTATCTAGGCTGGAATATTGCTGCACACTAACAGCACCTTTCAAGGCAGGTGAAATTGCTGACCTATAAAATGTACAGAGAACCTTCACGGCGCACATAATGGATATAAAACACCTCAATTACTGGGAGCGCTTGAGGTTCCTAAACCTGTATTCCCTGGAAAGCAGGAGGGAGAGATACATGATTATATACACCTGGAAAATCCTAGAGGGACTAGTACCGAACTTGCACACGAAAATCACTCACTACGAAAGCAAAACACTTGGCAGACGATGCACCATCCCCCCAATGAAAAGCAGGGGTGTCACTAGCACGTTAAGAGACCATACAATAAGTGTCAGGGGCCCGAGACTGTTCAACTGCCTCCCAGCATACATAAGGGGGATTACCAACAGACCCCTGGCAGTCTTCAAGCTGGCACTGTACAAGCACCTAAAGTCAGTTCCTGACCAGCCGGGCTGTGGCTCGTACGTTGGTTTGCGTGCAGCCAGCAGCAACAGCCTGGTTGATCAGGCTCTGATCCACCAGGAGGCCTGGTCACAGACCGGGCCGCGGGGGCGTTGACCCCCAGAACTCTCTCCAGGTAAACTCCAGGTAATCACATATTGCTCGGTAAAATAATTTCCAGTAGTCCCTTCATGTGTTAGCCTAAATCACCGACCAGATATATTTTAAATAATTGATAAACTGATCAGATCTGACTGGTTCCGAACCCTTGACTGGTTCTGAACCCTTGACTGGTTCTGAACCCTTGACCGGTTTCAAACGGATTCGTTGGACAATAAAACGGACTATAAACAGACGTGATTTTAGGCGCCCTTATCAAACACAAATATCTTAGAGCGGCAAGCTTGTCCAAATATACAAGTACATATAAAAAGAGAAATACAAATAGCCAGATCGTCACTATAAGGAGGTTATTAGTAGAATATTCAAGAGGTTATAAGTGGAGTCACAGTAAATCAACCCCTAAAAATCACATTATGAAAAATCCTGTGTAGTCTGCAATCAAACAAACAAACGAGCTTCCAAATGGATTTTATGCAGCCTTTGTGGAAATTGGTGTCACGCCCCCTGTGCAGATATCCAAGAATTATCTAAAAAAGGTATTAAATCAGGGAAGTGTTTTTGGGTATACCCAAATGAGATTAATATGTGGAATAAAATCACATTGGTATTAAAAGAGGATAACATCAAAGCAGCCTTCATAGAAAACCTGGAAGCATTCTATAACAGATGGGAAAATAAAAAATCTGGGCTGGATGGTGCTATCTCCCTTGGTGCGGATGATGTCCTGGCTGACAGTAACTGTATGACTAGAGGTACTGGTCATGTAGTCAGGAAGTGTAAGGCTGGAGGTGCTGTCCTGATAGACAGTAACTGTATGCAAGGTGAAATGCATATTAGTGGCCTCGAGGGAGAGAGGAGCTGTAGTGGGGAAACAAGTGTAGTCAAGGACAAGATAAAACCAATATTACAAACTAGTAATACCACAGGAGATAGCAAACAAGGAGACTCCACTAGTAATAGTGAGGATATATTACCAGAAACAACTGGTGAGAGCTCAATTGTTAGTACTAGTGAGGATAGGAATGAGACAGGTAAACATGCACCAACAGGGAATGCAGTCACAGAAACCCAAGGCAAATGGAAACCGAGCCTGTGCACAAACTTTGCACTTGGTATCTGCAGGCATGGGAAATCTGGAAAAACAGATGGGACGTGCAACTTTGACCACCCTAGAAAATACTGTGCCCATATGACAACAGGAAAATGCAAACTCCTGTCCTGTAAGCTTTTTCACCCTGAAATGTGTCCCTCTTCAGTAAAGGAAAGACTGTGCTATAACTTAAATTGCCAGGCACACCATTTAAATGGGACAAAAAGATACAAAACATCCAGGCCATGGAAAAACCTGGGTAACCACAACCACTCAAGAGGGAGAAGTTTTTTAGTGCCAGGAAGGAAAAAAAAAACTAGCAGGAAATGGTAGAAATCGTACACCAAATCTAGTCATTTATGGAGTGGAATCACAGTCGATGGCCTCCACTCCAAACCAACAGATACAAATATTAGTGCCGGAAAAAATGTCCCCCAAGTACCCAGTGTCCAGAATATCTTGCTGTCAGTTTTGTCAAGGTTGGGAACCAAAGCAATCGTAGTACTAGGGGGAGAGAGCACAACTTTGTAGTACCCACAGTCATTGGCCAGGCTTCAAACACCTTTTATTGTACAGCAATAAAGGAATGGAACAGACTGCCCGCACATGTCAAAGCCAGTCATAGCATGAACCAGTTCAAGAAGAGTGCCAAAAGGTGTCTGGATGAATGTAGCTACAGAAAGGGAGGGGAATGATTTTCTATTTTTTAGCTAACATACGTGTAAATTTTACCTTATTCCTAGTAATGACCCTCGTATTGTAGAGTCTTAATGACCCTCGTGTAGTAGATAGTCTTTTTATTATAATATTATGTTATCTTCATTAGAGAATAATAAAAAAATATTATAACCTTTATATTATAATAATAGGGTAAAATGACCCCAATGGAAATAAGTCACTCTGTCGCATGTGCTGCTATGTATGATAATTCTATGTAACTGTATTTGTGTATACCTGAATAAACTTACTTACTTGGTATAAACCTTGGTAATAAATACCGACAAGTTGGTTTAGAAAGACACGTGAGCAAACACTATGATACATTTATTAGAAAACGTTTCGGTCCTGGGACCTTGATCACTTCTAACATACAGAGGTAGAAAGACATTATATATATATAGGCGGAGAGTGAGGTGTGACGCACGTGACCTGAGGAATGTCATAAGAACATAAGAATGGAGCAACACTGTAGAAGGCCTACTGGCCCATGCGAGGCAGGTCCTTATCAAAACAACCTCTGCCTATGATGAGGACGGGTAGACGATGAAATCATGTGACTCCTGTGTTGTTGGGTTGGTGCTGCTTAAGTATTATGTATGCCAATGTTTTTGAAATTTTGTAGTTTCCAGTGTTGCATTCTATAGTGTCGGTGACGTCGATTAGTGAGGCTTCTAGGCACCGTCGGCGTCTGAGGTCTGGTTCGGTGAGAACGAGTTGTGCCTCATTCCAGTTCATCAAATGCCCCGTGGAGTCTGTGGAAGACACAGGCGTATCTTACATCGTCTCTGTTAGAGGCATTTCGATGCTCATTCAGGCGGACTGCAAGATCTCTGCCTGTCTCGCCTACATATTTCTTGGGACAGAACCCACAGGGGATAGTGTAGACGCCTGCTGTAGAAGTTAGAGGTGTGGGGCTGCGTTTCGTAGTGAGGTCTTTGATAGATGATGTGTTTATGGTGGAAACGTTGATGTTACTCATAGCAAGTGCCCGGCGATTATTCGTGGCAACATCACCACATGGGAGTACTATGAACTGCTTAGGGGGCTGTTCAATGGGCGGTTTGTTGAGGATAGCTTGTGCCTTGAGTCTGCAATCTCGGATGAAGAAAGATGGGAACTGAAGACGTGCAAAGGCTTGTGTTATGTAAGTGCATTCTTCTTCTAGAAAACAAGGGCTGGAGATGCGAAGAGCTCTCAAGAAGAAGCCAATGAGGACTCCTCTCTTAGTGCGGGTGTCTTGGTGTAAATAAAAGTGTATAAGATCGTCCTTGTTGGTAGGTTTTCTATACACGTCTTCAGTTCCCATCTTTCTTCATCCGAGATTGCAGACTCAAGGCACAAGCTATCCTCAACAAACCGCCCAAGGAACAGCCCCCTAAGCAGTTCATAGTACTCCAATGTGGTGATGTTGCCACGAATGCTCGCCGGGCACTTGCTATGAGTAACATCCATAGTATGTTGTTTCATACTATGGAACAATGCTCTTCTCCAGACTGAGGGACTGACCACCTCAAAACTTTAAGGGCGATGGACTGATTACATCGTCTTCAAGTATCTTCTGCTTCTATCAACTTTTCTGTACTCGACTGAAGAAGCCTACTGTGTAGGCGAAACGTTTCGAAATAAAGATACCTAACTGTTTACCTGGAGTTTACCTGGAGAGAGTTCCGGGGGTCAACGCCCCCACGGCCCGGTCTGAGACCAGGCCTCCTGGTGGATCAGAGCCTGATCAGCCAGGCTGTTGCTGCTGGCTGCACGCAAACCAACATACGAGCCACAGCCCGGCTGATCCGGAACTGACTTTAGGTGCTTGTCCAGTGCCAGCTTGAAGACTGCCAGGGGTCTGTTGGTAATCCCCCTTATGTGTGCTGGGAGGCAGTTGAACAGTCTCGGGCCCCTGACACTTATTGTATGGTCTCTTAACGTGCTAGTGACACCCCTGCTTTTCATTGGGGGGATGGTGCATCGTCTGCCAAGTCTTTTGCTTTCGTAGTGGGTGATTTTCGTGTGCAAGTTCGGTACTAGTCCCTCTAGGATTTTCCAGGTGTATATAATCATGTATCTCTCCCTCCTGCGTTCCAGGGAATACAGGTTTAGGAACCTCAAGCGCTCCCAATAATTGAGGTGTTTTATCTCCGTTATGCGCGCCGTGAAAGTTCTCTGTACATTTTCTAGGTCGGCAATTTCACCTGCCTTGAAAGGTTGCTGTTAGTGTGCAGCAATATTCCAGCCTAGATAGAACAAGTGACCTGAAGAGTGTCATCATGGGCTTGGCCTCCCTAGTTTTGAAGGTTCTCATTATCCATCCTGTCATTTTTCTAGCAGATGCGATTGATACAGTGTTATGGTCCTTGAAGGTGAGATCCTCCGACATGATCACTCCCTGGTCTTTGACGTTGGTGTTTCGCTCTATTTTGTGGCCAGAATTTGTTTTGTACTCTGATGAAGATTTAATTTCCTCATGTTTACCATATCTGAGTAATTGAAATTTCTCATCGTTGAACTTCATATTGTTTTCTGCAGCCCACTGAAAGATTTGGTTGATGTCTGCCTGGAGCTTTGCAGTGTCTGCAATGGAAGACACTGTCATGCAGATTCGGGTGTCATCTGCAAAGGAAGACACGGTGCTGTGGCTGACATCCTTGTCTATGTCGAATATGAGGATGAGGAACAAGATGTAATAAAGATGTAATAAAGTTGGTAGAATTACCGACAATATGTAAAGTAAAAGGACACAAGTGCAACTAATGTGACATTTATTGTGGCAACGTTTCGCTCTCCAGGAGCTTTATCAAGCCATTACAAACAATACATGGACACAGAGGGTATATAAAGGCTCAGAGTGAGGTGAATACTAGTGAGGTACCATTTCGATGTTCACTAGTGGTAGTAGTAGTAGTAGTAGTAGTAGTGGTAGTGACAAAAGTAATACAATATGGTAGAGCAATTAATTCGTACATGAGTAAAAGGATATAAAAGCTATTACTTGGGTAACATAAAAATAGGTTGGACAAATATAAACTGGAATGAGGCAGCTTGTTTCAGTGTTCACTCTCTGTGCTTTGTGTAGTATAACAGGAGAGACTATGTGATGGCAGGGTTTACTGTTTTCAGGAGGATTCTTGCTAAGACTTCGGAGATGGTGAAGCTGCCGTTGTTTTGTTTAATTGTATTCGAAACAGCGATCAGTGCTGATTCAAGGCACTTGCGTGTGCGGAAATTAGTTTCTTTTATCAGTAATTGGGCGTCTCTGAATTTCATAAGATGATTGGTGGAATTTCGGTGTTGTACACAGGCGTTGTTTAAGTTGTCGTTCCTACATGCGTATATGTGTTCATTGAGGCAGGTGTCGAGGTTTCTTGCTGTTTCACCTACGTAGATCTTGTCACAGCCTCCACAGGGTATAGTGTAAACTCCTGCATTGACTGGTTCGTGGTGATTGGGTTTTGTCCTGGTTAGATCCTTTATTGAAGTGGTAGAAGCGATGGCGACTCTGGTATTAGCTTGTGAAAGTACTTTTGAGACGTTTAGTGCAACCTGGCTGTTGGGAAGAATTATAACTTTGTTGGGAGCGGTGTTGATGCGTGGAGAATTGATGATCTGAAGAGCTCTTTTCTTGCAGTCTTTGATGAAAAAAGAAGGAAATTGTAACTCAGTGAATGTTTGGTGAATGTAAGTACATTCCTCGTCAAGAAACTCAGGACTACAAATTCGGTATGCTCTTAGTATTCACCTCACTCTGAGCCTTTATATACCCTTTGTGTCCATGTATTGTTTGTAATGGCTTGATAAAGCTCCTGGAGAGCGAAACGTTGCCACAATAAATGTCACATTAGTTGCACTTGTGTCCTTTTACTTTACATACCTAACTGTTGCATATGTGTCTTACCTAACCACCAATGACTTAACCTGATTCATCATTTTTTTCTTCTTCTCCATCTTCCCTTTCCTCTTTCCTTTTTTTTTTTTTGTCTTTCTTCTGTCGCGTGTTTCTGTTCCTTCATTATTTATTTCATCACTTCCCCTTCCCCCCACCTCTCTGTACTTGCTCTCCCCCTGTGGGCACCTAGCTCCCTTGCAGTGCTCCCCTTTCTTTATATTTGACTGGCTCCTCCTCCTTAGTTCCTCACTACCACTACTACTACTACTACTACTACTAGTACTACTACTACTACTACTACTACTACTACTACTACTACTACTACTACTACTACCACCACTACTACTACTACCACCAATACCTCTTCCTGCCTATATGTAGCCGTCCTGCTTCACTTCTGGTTAGTGTGACTTTGTAAATGGTCCAAATCGGACCGAAACGTCGTCGTAAGCTCCTCTCTTCTATGTGCGGGTTATTTGTGTAACTGCTAAATGCCTCAAATGTAGTTGAAGTTTTAGCAGTAAGTATGGAAAACTTTATAGGGGTGATTACTTGTGCATACCACAATATTACATGCATACGAGTAATCTCATTGGGAAACAACAACTATATTGTTTACCGTAGTCACCCGTGTAAACATGTGAGAAAACTTAACCACCTCTGGTCACTGCAGGTGGCCCCTCGACCCTCACAATCTTATCCATATCTATCCGAGACCAGTATAATTTGGGTAGAACCCTCAAGTACGGTGTTGCTAATTAATTGTGGACTGTATAAATTATATTAGTTTAACTGAATGAAGAGGGGGGGGGGGAGGTTACACATGGATATATCCATCAAGGAAAAACACTTGTACATAATCCCACAACTCTGCATGACAGTGTCTTCCATTGCAGACACTGCAAGGCTCCAGGCGGACATCAACCAAATCTTTCAGTGGGCTGCAGAAAACAATATGAAGTTCAACGATGAGAAATTTCAATTACTCAGATATGGTAAACATGAGGAAATTAAATCTTCATCAGAGTACAAAACAAATTCTGGCCACAAAATAGAGTGAAACACCAACGTCAAAGACCTGGGAGTGATCTTGTCGGAGGATCTCACCTTCAAGGACCATAACATTGTATCAATCGCATCTGCTAGAAAAATGACAGGATGGATAATGAGAACCTTCAAAACTAGGGAGGCCAAGCCCATGATGACACTCTTCAGGTCACTTGTTCTATCTAGGCTGGAGTATTGCTGCACACTAACAGCACCTTTCAAGGCGGGTGAAATTGCCGACCTAGAAAATGTACAGAGAACTTTCACGGCACGCATAACGGAGATAAAACACCTCAATTACTGGGAGCGCTTGAGGTTCCTAAACCTGTATTCCCTGGAATGCAGGAGGGAGAGATACATGATTATATACACCTGGAAAATCCTAGAGGGACTAGTACCAAACTTGCACACGAAAATCACTCACTACGAAAGCAAAAGACTTGGCAGACGATGCACCATCCCCCCAATGAAAAGCAGGGGTGTCACTAGCACGTTAAGAGACCATACAATAAGTGTCAGGGTCCCGAGACTGTTCAACTGCCTCCCAGCACACATATGCAAGTTAACTATAGTTACATAAAAACTGACGGTGACGACAACGAAATGGACTAAATATGACAGAAGAGGGACCGGCATTCAAGTACCAGACCTGCTGCCAGACGTGAACCAGACACAAGACGTTTTCCACTAAATGAAATAACTGACCTCCATATCAACTGCACCAGTGTTTAACGGGAAGACAACATGGCAGAATTCCTGATCAACTAAATCTCCAAGGAAATGCCAGGTCTGTAGGACTTTTTTCGTCAGTGCCAAACGAGGGAAAGATTTGAGCCTTTAAACATGGCTGACCGGCATCCAAACAGCAGCTACTGCCAGACGTACAACTAGCGAAGTGAAATTCTCATCTTTACTGACGTTCATCTGTTGACAGTAGCATCATATCTGTACCACCATCATATCACCTGTACCAGTGCTAACGAGAGGGAAACACAGGAGACATCGTCAAATCAACAGTACAAAACTCCAAGGTATAGGACGGTTATCCCTCAGTGCCAGTCGTGGGAAAGAAGTGAATAGTTAAATAGTCAAGGTTAATATTTTAGTAGCTGACCTATATTCAGCTGACCAGTGTACAGTGAGAGAATCATAGCAGAAAAAGCCAAATATATCTATAATCTCAAGGAAAGTCAGGTGGTGCTACTCCCCTCAGTGTTTTAAAAATGGCTGAGTCAGCAAAACAGGTCAGGAGACAACAACACGACACAACCCCCGATAAATGGAATTGAGGGGGATTTGGAAGGATAAAACCATTGATTAAACCTTTCTGGTCTACCAGAATGGAAAGGAGTTAGAAGTTAATTGGTGAAGCCAGACTGTGAAGTGAGGTGGGTAGGGGAGGGTGAATAAGGGGTTAAATGTAAGGGTGTTGTGAAGTTAAGGGAAAAGTGAGCAGTGAAGAGGGTTTTGAAGAGGAAATTTTACTAGTAATTCAGTGTAATTAAAGCAGATACTAAGTGTACTAGGGACTGGAAAAGAGAAATAAATATTGTATATGAGTAAAAGAGCGAAGAGCGAAAATGGCAGGCATTAGAGGGGTACAGGCTGCCATAATTATATTTATATTTCTTCTTCAATTCCATGAAGAAAGAAATCAGTCATGGGGGTTGGAAAAGGTGAATGGAGTAACAGTGCCCTGGACAGTAAAAGCCCAACAGTTGCCATCCTACCAAAAAAGTAAACCTCACTATCGCCGAAAGGTATGGCAACACCGCATACCCAAACAAAAACAATGGCACACAGCTCTTATTGTAGCGCTCTTAAGTGGTGATATCCAAATTAATACAGGACCTCAAACTATTGTGCAGAGGCAAAACAGACAGATAAATGACGGCAATAATGACGGTCTAGTAGCTAGGGATGATAACCTTAACTCCATATGTAATGCATACATAGGTCAATGTGAGACAATACAGCCATTATTATCTCAAACACTACCAAACAGATGCATACACTGTACTAAAGTACGCATGAAAAAACAGAAAAGGCACCTTATGTAAAATGTGTAAGGGGTGGGTGCATGATGGATGTATGTACAATTATAGCAACGGTGCCAGAATTCATTTTGTGTGTAACAAATGCACTTTGGCACAGTTACCCTTTAGCAGTGATGACATTGATTTACCTAATTTTAATACAAATGACCCATTGCCATATATTGATGATTATGATTGTTTTATGAAAAACAGGCCTTCACTTTATTCATGTCAATGCAAGATCACTTCTTCCTAAATTGGCAGAGATTAGGATTCTAGCTAACAAAATTAGGGCGGCAGTTATAACCATCTCTGAATCTTGGTTGGATGATACGGTGACTGACGACGAGGTCAAAATAGAAGGTTACAATATAAAACGATTAGATAGGAACAGAAAGGGCGGTGGAGTATGTGGCCTACATTAGAAATGACTTAGCTTACAACCCAAGACCTGATTTAAATAACAATAAACTGGAGATTCTATGGTTTGAAGTGCTGCTTCCCAAGACCAAACCCATCTTAGTAGGAACTAGTTACCGCCCTCCTACCCAGGACCAGTTCTTAGAAGACTTTTCCAGAGTCTTGTCCGGAGTTGAAAGCAATTGCGAAAACAATAATACTGGGCGACTTCAATATCTGTTTTCAGCAACAAAATAACGGGCTATGCAAAAGGTATAAGCAAATTCTAGGATTAAATAGCTACACCCAACTAATTAATAAACCAACCCGGATCACACAGTTCTCAGCCACCCTAATTGACCACATTACTTTGCAACCGCGCTGAGAACATTAGTCAGTCAGGCGTCATTACCACAGGTCTTAGTGATCATTTCATCATTTACTGCACCAGGAAAATCACTAGGGATAGGATAGGCCTACACAGAACATAAAAATGAGGTCAACTAGAAAACTACAGTAAAGAAACACTGGTAAATAGGCTACACAATTGTGACTGGACAGAGATAACAAGTTGCACGGACGTAAACGATGCCTGGGAAAATTCAAAACAATGTTCACTACCATTCTTAATAATATTGCACAGTTAAAGAGGTTAGGATTAACGAAGAACTGAACCTGGATGAATACTGAGATATTAGATAATATGAAATTCAGAGACCAGCTGCTAAAAAGATTTAAAGCAAACAGACAGGATATTGCAGCACTAAATGAATTCCAAAGGGTGAGGAACAGAGTACAGAGGCTTATAAAAGGAGCAAAGGCAAAGCACTATTGCTCAAAAATTGAAGAATATAAGCATAACCCCAGAAAGCTCTGGCAACAACTAAAACAGTTGGGGTATAGCCATAACCCAGTAGATAGGTCTAACATAGTACTCACTATCGATAATGAGGTATGCCACGAAACATCTAACGTGGCAAATTGCTGTAATTCCTACTACACATCTGTTGCATCAACACTAGTAAGTAAACTACCAGCTGCATCAAATACCTTTAACACAGACTCTGATAAGTTTCAAACATACTATACCAATAAAGGGGTAACCCCAAACAGTTGTCCAAACTAGTAAGTGTATCTCATGACTTCATTCAAAAAGAACTAAGCAGGTTAAACCCAACTAAGAGCACAGGCCCTGATAACATCCCGTCTAAGTTCCTAAAAGATGGTGCTTTTGAACTGTCAATCCCTATTGCTCACATAATAAATTTATCAATCACCACTAATACCGTACCGGAGGGGTTCAAGGAGGCCAGAGTTACTCCTATCTTCAAGAAAAATAATAGGTCTGATGTAAGCAACTATAGACTGTTAGTATACTCAGTATAATATCTAAATTCTGGAGAGGGCGGTGTATTCTCAAGTAGTTAAGTACCTTAATGACAACAGCATTCTCCATAGCTATCAATCGGGCTTTAGAAGATCATACTCAACCGATACCTCCCTTATTAATCTGATGGATTACCTGAGAACTGAAATGTCAAAAGGGAACCTCATAGGTATGGTAACCTTAGACCTGCAAAAGGCCTTCGATACTGTCAACCACCATATATTATGTAATAAACTCCAAGCTATCGGTATAGGTTCTGTAGACTGGTTTAAGTCCTACCTTAGCAACAGGAGACAAATAGTCAAAATCAACAAAACGGAATCCAGAACCCCTGCGATAACATGTGGAGTTCCCCAAGGTAGTATTCTGGGTCCCTTACTATTCTTATGTTATGTCAATGATATGCCTATCAGTGTCAAGTGCAAACTCCTACTGTATGCAGATGACAGTGCTCTGTTAGTGTCAGGTAAAAGACCCACAAGATATTGCTAATGTTTTAACACTGGAATGGAGTCCTGCAGCAAATGGTTAGTAGACAACAAACTATCATTACACCTAGGGAAAACTGAAGCCATTCTCTTTGGAACGAAACATAAACTGAGAAGGGTAAATAATTTTAATGTTCAGTGTAATGGGGTGATCATCACTTTGGTTTCATCAGTTAAATATCTGGGAATCCCCTTTGACCCATGCATGTCAGGAGAATTGATAGGAAACAGTGTAGTAAAGAAAGCGAATGCCAGACTGAAGTTCCTGTATAGACAAGCACAGTGTCTACCTACTGAGGCTCGCAGGACCCTATGTCTAGCCCTTATACAATGCCATATGGATTACGCTTGCTCTTCTTGGTACTCTGCCTTGACAAAAAAACTGAAAGATAGACTGCAAATCACCCAGAACAAAATCGTAAAGATTCATCCTGGGGCTGGGACCAAGAGAACATGTAGGCCAGGATGAATTACAGCAGTTGGATATGCTGAATGTTGAAGACAGAGTAAAACAACTGAAGCTAAATCATGTTTATAAAATTGCTCACGAACAGTGTCCAGAATATCTTGCTGTCAATTTGTCAAGGTTGGGAACCAAAGCAATCATAGTACTAGGGGGAGAGAGCACAACTTTGTAGTACCCACAGTCAGTGGCCAGGCTTCAAACACCTTTTATTGTACAGCAATAAAGGAATGGAACAGACTACCCACAAATGTCAAGGCCAGTCATAGCTTGAACCAGTTCAAGAAGAGTGCCAAAAGGTGTCTGATGAATGTAGCTACAGAAAGGGAGGGGAATGATTTCTATTTTTTAGCTAAAATACGTGTAAATTTTACCTTATCCCTAGTAATGACCCTCGTATTGTAGATAGTCGTAATGACCCTCGGGTAGTAGATAGTCTTAATGACCCTCGTATTGTAGATAGTCTTAATGACCCTCGTATTGTAGATAGTCTTAAATGACCTCGGGTAGTAGATAGTCTTTTTAGTATGATAATAAGATGTTATCTTCATTATAGAATAATAAGAAAATATTAAAACCTTTATATTATAATAATAAGGTAAAAGGACCCCAATGGAAATAAGTCACTCTGTCTGGACTTTTTTGGGTTATCCTAGGTTTTCTACACATTGCTGCTATGTATATAATTCTATGTAACTGTATTGTGTATACCTGAATAAATTTACTTACTTACTTACTTACTTACCAACAGACCCCTGGCAGTCCTTCAAGCTGGCACTGGACAAGCACCTAAACCCAGTTCCTGATCAGCCGGGCTGTGGCTCGTACGTTGGTTTGCGTGCAGCCAGCAGCAACAGCCTGGTTGGGATCAGGCTTGATCCACCAGGAGTCCTGGTCACAGACCGGACCGTGGGGGCGTTTGACCCCCCAGAACTCTCTCCAGGTAAACTCCAGGTTACCAGATATTCTCTGGTGGTCAGATAATGTGGCTGGATCACCCATAACCTATCCAATTAAAACATACCTAACTTGCCAGTATCAGTCTGCTATAACTAGAAAGGTTACTTAACTGTGGGTGATGTGATGCTCCTTATTTCCTCCATTCACCATTTCTTTTCTATGTCCTGCTACACCGACACGGTTCTTATTCCAGGGGGAGAGGTATTCGTGTTTTGGCCCGGTTTAGAAGTCGTGATTCCATAAAACTTCGCTATCCTCGGGACGAGAACCACGCGTTCACTGGGAGCAGGGCGATTTATTCCCTTCCCACATTCTCTTAACCTAAGTTATTATCACTGATTACATTACCGTTCACAAGACGATTTTAAACGTCTCAAAATTTATTATACACATTAGAGGTCACTCCATTAAGATCTGGGGACGATGAGTGAGGATTAATCATGGGTAATTTCCCCTGGACACAATTCCATGGCGGCGCCCCCGTCACCCCTGGCCCTACTATTATCCACTCATTTTTACCCTTTATTACGGTGGTCACGTAAATCACGTTCCCTCACTCTTCACCAGGAACAGTTACGACACTTCCTTTTTAGGAAGTGAGGCCTATATTAATATTTTGGCCGCCATGAACGCCAATTTCCTGATCCCATGTTTAAACAGCTTCCTCATACATTCAAAACACTGCCGCCTCCTCGAGCCCCAGCTCGACCTATACCCCCACACATCTGCGCAGGTGCAGCGGGAACCCAGTTGGTTCCATTCAAAATACAAATACATTTTGATCCAAATCAACACATTAAACACTTATTAGGTACTATAGCTTCGGAAATTAAATAATTTCCACACTTTGGCCGGGCGGAAGTCGTTGTTAGTTAGTTAGTTTAATATGTTTATTATGCACCCCATACCCATCCTGTGGGCGGTAGTCACCACATACCCATCCTGTGGGCGGTAGTCAAAAGATTACAGAGGTACATAATTGGTCCAGGGACTGGACTCCAAAGTTTTGATAGCTGAGCAAGTTACAGAGGTAATGAACTCACAAGTTACAAAGGTAATGAATTCTGTAGAATGGTTACTTACGTTTATACTTTGGCTACAATCAAGCATTACCACATGTGTGCATGTGTGTGTGTGTGTGTGTGTGTGTGTGTGTGTGTGTGTGTGTGTGTGTGTGTGTGTGTGTGTGTGTGTGCGTGTGTGTGAGGGTGTGTGTACTCACCTAATTGTACTCACCTAATTGTGGTTGCAGGGGTCGAGACTCAGCTCCTGGCCCCGCCTCTTCACTGATCGCTACTGGATCCTCTCTCTCTCTGCTTCCTGAGCTTTGTCATACCTCTTCTTAAAACTATGTATGGTTCCTGCCTCCACTACTTCACTTGCTAGGCTATTCCACTTGCTGACAACTCTATGACTGAAAAAATACTTCCTAACGTCCCTGTGACCGTCTGAGTCTTCAGCTTCCAGTTGTGACCCCTTGTTTCCCCGTGTCCCCTCTCTGGAACAACCTATCTCTGTCCACCTTGTCTATTCCCGCAGTATTTGTATGTCGTTATCATGTCTCCCCCGACCCTTCTGTCCTCCAGTGTCGTCAGTCCGATTTCCTTAACCTTTCCTCGTACGACATTCCCTTGAGCTCTGGGACTTTGCCTTGTTGCAAACCTTTGTACTTTCTCTAACTTCTTGACGTGCTTGACCAGGTTTTGGGTTCCAGACTGGTGCTGCATACTCCAGTATGGGCCTAACATACACAGTGTACAGTGTCTTGAACGATTCCTTATTGAGGTATCGGAACGCTATTCTCAGGTTTGCCAGGCGCCCGTATGCTGCAGCGGTTATTTGGTTGATTGTGCCTCCGGTGATGTACTCGGTGTTATGGTCACCCCAAGGTTTTCTCCCTGAGTGAGGTCTGTAGTGTTTGTCCACCTAGCTATATTCTGTCTGCGGTCTTCTTTGCCCCTCCCCAATCTTCATGACTTTGCATTTGGCTGGATTGAATTCGAGGAGCCAGTTACTGGACCACATTTTCCAGCCTCTCCAGGTCTCTTTGCAGTCCTGCCTCATCCTCGTCCGATTTAATTCTTCTCATCAACTTCACGTCATCTGCGAACAGGGACACTTCAGAGTCTATTCCTTCCATCATGTCGTTCACATATATCAAAAATAGCACTGGTCCTAGAACTGACCCCTGTGGGACCCCGCTCGTAACAGGCGCCCACTGTGATACCTCTTCACGTACCATGACTCGTTGCTGCCTCCCTGTCAGGTATTCCCTTATCCATTGCAGTGCCCTTCCTTTTATGTGTGCCTGATCCTCCAGCTTCTGCACTAATCTCTTGTGGGGAACTGTGTCAAAGGCCTTCCTGCAGTCTAGGAAAACGCAATCTACCCAACCCTCTCTCTCGTGTCTTACTTCTGTTACCTTGTCATAAAACTCCAGGAGGTTTGTGATACAAGATTTGCCTTCCATGAACCCATGCTGGTGTGTGTGTGTGTGCGTGCGTGTGTGTGGGTGTGTGTGAGGGTGTGTGTGCGGGTGTGTGTGAGGGTGTGTGTGTGTGTGTGCATGTGTGTGTGTGTGTGTGCGTGTGTGGGTGTGTGTGTGCATGTGTGGGTGTGTGTGTGCGTGTGTGGGTGTGTGTGTGTGCGTGGGGTTGTGTGTGTGTGGGTGTGTGTGAGGGTGTGTGTGTGGGTGTGTGTGAGGGTGTGTGTGTGTGGGTGTTGGTGTGTGTGGGTGTGTGTGTGTGGGTGTGCGTCCTTGTGTGTATGCATATATTTGTACGCTCGTGTGCACATGTCCGTGCGTGCGCCCTCGTGTGTGTATGTGGGTGTATGATCCACTTAATATTTGTATTTATAACTCATTACAATTGTGACCAGGTGTGGACGTATCAGTGGTTCATTACTTTGTAATTTGTTCATGACTGTAACCATGTATAGGAGTGAAGCTGATTCATTACCTCTGTAACTTGCCATGATTAGTGACCAGATCTACCTGGAGTTCATTACCTTTGTAACTAGTTCATCTATCATAACTTTGGGGTCCAGTCACTGGACCCATTATGTACCTTTGTAATCTTTTGACTACCGCCCACAGGATGGGTATGGGGTGCATAAAGATATTAAACTAAAGTGTGTGTGTGTGTGTGTGTGTGTGTGTGTGTGTGTGTGTGTGTGTGTGTGTGTGTGTGTGTGTGTGTGTGTGTGTGTGTGGTGTGTGTGACTCAACAATCAATATTTGCACCAATAACTCATTACAGTTGTGACCGGGTGTGGAAGTGTGAATTGCTCATTACTCTATAATTTGTTCATGATTGTAGCCAAAGTCGTTGTTAGACGACTTAAATTGCGTCTTCCTCCAGGAGATGATTCCAGCCCTCTCTGGATTGCGCTGCTGTTTTCCTAGTGGGTCTTACTACAATTTCTTCTTGCATTACTCGGTCAGTGTCTTCAATATCACTCGTGTCACTTTCCCTTAGATTTCCATCTGCACTGGATTGAACACCATTTATGTGGAAAATTTTATAGGGGTGATTACCTTTATGTACCTCAACATTATATACATACAAGTAATCTCATTGGTAGACAACTCTATATTGTTTACCGTAGTCACCCCGTGTAGATATATGAGAAAACTTCACCACCCCTGGTCACTGGAGGTGGGCCATCGACCTAACAATCTTATCCATATCTATCCGAGACCAGTATAGATTGGATAGCACCACAAGTATGGTGCTACTAATTAATTGTGGACTGTATAGATTTATATTAGAGTAACTGAATGAAGGGGGAAGGGGTAGGTTACACATGGATATATCCATCAAAGAAAAACATTTGTATATAATCCCACCACTTACCAGATATTTCTCTGGGGGTCACTTGATGTAGCTGGGATCATCCATAACCTGTCCAATTACAACATACCTAACTGGCCAGTATCAGTCTGCTATAACTCGAAGGGTTACTTAATGTGGGTGATTGATACTCCTTATTTCCTCCATTCACCATCTCATTTCGATGTCCTGCTACACCGACACGGTTCTTATTCCAGCAGGACGAGGTATCCATTGGTTTGTCCCAGTTTAGAAGTCGTGACTCAATGAGCTTCACTTTCCTCGTGACAGGAACAACGTGGTCTAGCGTGTTCACTCAGAGCAAGGTGACTTATTTCACTTCACGCATTCTCTTAACTTGGCGTTATTATCACTAACTACATTGCAATTCACAAGACGATTTAATGTCTCATATTATTATACACATTAGAGATCACTCCATTAAGATCTGAGACTGATGAGTGATGATTAAACCAAGGGTAATTTTCCCCGGGACACAGTCCATGGCAACGCGCCAGTCACCCGGTCCTACCCTTATTCACTCATTTTGCCACTCTATTACGGTGGTCCCGTAAATCACATTCCCTCACTCTCCACCAGGAACAGTTACGACACTTCCTATTATGAAATTCAAAGTTTATTCTCTATAAGGAATACAATGCAGAGTTTACAGAAATTTGGTTATTGTGTGGTTTACATGTAGTAAAATTGTGATTACAGAGTGTACCACTAGAACGCTTAGCATGGCTAGGCATTTCGGGCAGACTTAGTTTTATTTCTTAATTGTAAAATATTACAAATAATGAGGTACGTTGGTATTATGGCTAAGTGACTAAATACTAGTTTGTGAGTTTAGCAATGTGAATGCTTTTGTTTTGGCACAGTACATAGTTTCAGTATTGGAGTATCACAGGATTCATTATTTTAGATTGAGATTAATATTTCTGTTTATGGTCAAATGAGTGAGTGAGTGTAAGTGTGAACCACCAGGTGGTATTCGTGTAGTTAGTTGACGGGGTGTATCAGGGAGTGATAAGATGTTTTCTAATGGTAGTTTTGAAGGTGATGAATGTGTCTGCAGTCTAGAGTTCTCAGGTAGGGTATTCCAGATTTTAGGGCCTTTGACATACATTGAATTTTTGTAAAGGTTTTGTCGGCACGGGGAATGTCGTAGAGATGTTTGTGTTGGTGTTATGCCTGTGGGTTTCTGTCACAACTATCAAGAAGGCGTTTTAGGTCATGGTTGATATTAGAGTTTAAGCTTTGTAGATGTAGACTGCACAGTAGTAAGTGTGGATGTACTGAACTGGGAGTAAGTTTAGGTCTATGAAGAGTGAGGGGGTGTGTTGCCAGGGATGGGATTTAGTGATTATTCTTACTGCAGCTTTATGTTGGGTTATTATTGGCTTTAGGTGTGTTGCTGCAGTTGATCCCAAGCACAAATAGCATAGGTGAGGTATGGATAAATAAGTGAGTGGTATAGTGTGAGAAGGGCATTTGCGGCACATAGTATCGTATCTTGGAGAGGATCCCAACCGTTTTGGATACTTTTTTGGTTATATGCTGGATATGGGTGCTGAAATTCAGGTTGTTGTCAAGGTATGAGCCTAGGAATTTTCCCCCATTATTTCTGGTAATTAGAGTGTTGTTCAATCTTAATGTTAATTTGTGCATCTCCTGCTCTGCTACCAAACATAATATAGTAAGTTTTGTCAGTGTTAAGCGTAAGTTTATTGGCTGTCATCCAAGTCGATATTTTAATCAGCTCCTCATTCACAATGGTGTTGAGGGTGGCAAGATTAGGGTGAGAGATGACATAAGTCGTGTCATCAGCAAAGAGAATGGGTTTCAGGTGTTGGGATACGTTTGGAAGGTCATTGATGTATATGAGGAAGAGCAGGGGACCAAGGACACTTCCCTGCAGAACTCCAGTATCAAGTGGCAGTGTTGCTGATGCTGGTGTCTTTAATGGTGACGTACTGATACCTATTAGTAATGTAAGATTTGAAATAAGCAAGCGCATGGCCTCTTATACAGTAATGATCAAGTTTGTGGAGTAGGATGTCGGGTCTACTGTGTCAAAGCTTTTCTTAGGTCAATAAAAATCCCTAGTGGATATTCCTTATTTTCCAATGCTGTGTAAAGCAGATCTAGCATTTTTATGATTGCATCATTAGTGCTTTTATTTTTCCTGAATCCAAATTGGCAGGGGTTGAGTATGTTTTGAGCCGTTATAAATGAATACAGTCTCCTGTGCACGAGTTTCTCAAAGATTTTGGATAGCAATGGTAAGTTAGATATTGGCCTATAGTTGTTTAAGTCTGTAGGGTCACCACCTTTATGTATTGGTGTAACCCTTGCCATCTTGAGTAGTTTCGGGAAGGTGCTAGTCTCTAGTGTCTTGTTAAAAAGTAAGTGTACAATAGCAGCGGATAAGGGACATGGGTTACTTCCATTTTTTTTTCCGCTAGCTTGATACAGTTTGGTGGGACATGGAGACAGATTCCCCAAAGTTATTTTTAAGTGACTTTATAATCTCAATGACTTCCGGGGGCTCTGTGGTGCAAGATAGAAGGAAATTAGGGAAATTCCCATCTAGGTAGTCCCTGGCATGGGCATTGGTATTGTGGGGATTTTTTACTGGGCTGAGATTAGATTAGATTCCTAGTTTGTCTAAGATGAGGCCGTTTATCTTGTTAGCTGTGTGCAAGTGGATGTTGTGGTGTTTCATTAGGTTTAGTTAGGACATATTTCTTGGGTTTTTCTCAGTTTTCTGGGTCCTAGAATCTGACGAGAGTGTTTTCAGGTCTCTTTTATATAATCTCCTTAGTGTCTGTGGAATCTACTGGAGTAGTATAGTTGTTTGGCTTTCTTTATTACTTTGGTGAGAGCTGATGAATAGTGTTTGAAGAGTATCCTGTTTGTGCATTAAGTCCCTTCTGTCTAGTATTGCTTTTCATATTGGTGTTTCTTGTCATTATCGGATCGTTCAGAATGGTGCTGGTTAGCCATGGGGCAACCAAGCCGTTTGTTTGTGATCTGTTTTGTTTTATAGGACAATGTTTGTTGTATAGTCTAAGTAATTTTCTAAAGAAAAATGACTGTCCAGTCATCAATACCATGGCGTGGTGAATTCTGCTAGAGCCATAATCAACACTTCTAGGTCAGTTGTGAATTCCTTAGCAGAGCTCGTCATGGAGTTAAATGAGAACTTGTTGTATCAAGTGGTTGTTTTACTAATGTTTGTCAGGAGAAAGTAGGAGTTAGTGGTCTGTAGTGCTATTGTGATTTATCGCCTGATTAAGGGGGCTAGTATATTGGTCCATAATGTGTACTATATGGTTGCACTTGTCTCAGTGAGGAGCCTGGTTGGTTTAGTTTTTGTTGGTATGAGAAGTGTGTTGTTCATATTGTTGAGGACAATCAGTTACAGGCTGATCATCTAGTAAGCCATGGTTGATGTTGAAGTCTCCAGTCTAAGCAGAAGAAGGTGGTGCGATTATTCATTTGTACTGTTTGTTATATAGTGACTTTAAATTTCTCAACTGATATTTGGCGCGGTGTTTGTGTGAGGTTTAAATAAGTGACCCACTGATCAGGATCAGATAGACTGGTCCGAACCCTTGCTGGTTGGCTTGAACCTTGTGTCTTGGTGTTCTCGAACGCCTTGACTGGTTCCGAACCTTGGACTGGTTCAAAACGTGGTTCGTTGTGACACTCTAGAGGTTATTAATAGAATATTAAAGAGGTTGCTAGTAGAATTGCAGTAAATTCAACCATTCAAATCATTTTGTAGCTGTGTGTAGTCCTGTGGTCAGTCAAACAAACGGGCTTCCAATGCATAAAATTGTCATTTCTGTGGAAATTGGTGTCACGCCCTGTGCGATATCAAGAACTAGCAACAAGCAGTATTAAAACAGGGAAGTGTTTTTGGGTATGCCAAATGAGATAATCTGTGGGACTAAATCACAAGGTATTAAAAGAGGTCACATCAAAGCTGCTTTCATAGGAAACCTGGAAGCTTTTCTACAAACAGATGGGAACATAAAAGTCCGGGCTGAATGGTACTGCCCTTGATATGGCCAGTAGTCAGGAAGAAACTGTAAGGCTGGAGATGATGCCTGGTCAAGTCAGTAAATGGGGGGCTGATAGTGCTGTCCTGGGAGACGTAATGGGGATGCTGGAGGTGCTGTCCTGGGAGACAGTAATGGTGAGTGGAGGTGCTGTCCTGGGAAGACAGTAATGGTGAAGCTGAGCTGCTGTCCTGGGAGACAGTAATGTGGGAAGCTGGAGATGCTGTCCTGGGAGACCGTAATGGTTGAAGCTTGGAGAGCGTTTTGTCCAGGTATTAGTCGGGAATTATACGCAGGAAGGATCATATGAATGACCTCAAGGGGGACAGGAGCCATATAGTAGGGAAAACAAGTGTAGTCAAAGATAAGATAAAAACCAATATGCAAACTAGAAATACCGTGCAGGAAATAGTGGTGAGTAGAATAGACTACACGAGGACTGCCACTAGCAATAGTGAGGATATAATACTAAAAACAAATGGTGGGAAAGCTCCATTGTTTGGTGCTAGGTGAGGATAGATAGTAAGACTGGGAAAAACATTGCACCAACAGGGAATACAGTCACAGGAAACCAGGCAAACGGAAACCAAGCCTGTGCACATACTTATGCACTCGGTATCTGCTGGCATGGGGAATTCTGGGATAAACAGATGGGACGTGTCAAACTATGATCCACCCTAGGAAATGCCAATGCCTATATGACAACAGGAATGCAAACTGTGTCTCATGTTGCCGTGTTAGCCGCTTTGTTTCACCATGACTGTTGTCTACCTCTTCAGTACAGGAAAGGACATGCTATAACTTAATTTTGCAGGCCATACCATCTAAAGGGGACAAAAAGATACAAAACATCCAGGCCATGCGGAAAAACCTGGGTTGCCACAAGCCACTCAAGGATGCGAGAGGTTTTTTTAGTGCAGGAAGGAAAAAAAACTGGCAGTGTGTGTCAGTTCTTACACAATAAATCCAGTCATTCCTGGAGTGGGAATCCACAGTCGATTGGGCCTCCACTGTGTGTGTGTGTGTGTGTGTGTGTGTGTGATTACTAATGCCGGAAAAAAAAATCCCCCCCAAGTACCAAACAATACACAGTCCGATAACATTCTTCTTTTGGGCAAATATACAGGGTTAAAGCCAGCAACAAACACCAAAATACCTTTCTTCCGTGGACTGCTTGCAGAGGCAAATGCAATGTTCGCGGCTTTCAATTAGACCCAACATTAAAGGATCACTTGGACACGAAATATTGGATCCCAGGTTACAACTTTTACAGATTGTGACAGACGTGAAAGGGCAAAAGGGGGGGGTTGGCCTGTACATTGCAGGAGTCACTTGTTTGCACAGAACTGCTAAATTGCATCAATGATGGGGTTGTGGAAGTTTTTTAGCAGTAAAGGTCGCGACCCAAACCTTTTTAGTCATTTGTGATTAGTCTACAGCCTCCGGATGCAAACATCCCAGCAATTCCAGGAACAGCTGTTAAATATTGTCACTGTCTGGAAAAAACTTCCAGCTCCTGCACCCAATAGACATCTTGCTCCTGGGGGATTTAACTTAAACACCGCTTAAAATGGAGGATATAGCAAATAATTTTGTTGCAGTAATAACACCAGGGGCTGCTCTGATGAAAGAACTCACACTCACGCGAGCCTTTTAAATCTCTGCAGACAAAAAGTCAATTTAATTCCAGGCAAATAAATAGAGCCTACTAGACTGGCGAATACACTAGACCTCATCTTCACTAATCAATGATGGATCTGATAAGAAATATCACATATCAAAAACAATATACTCAGAATCACAACATATTCGAGGTTCAGTCATGTATGCACGGAGAGCCCAGACCGAAATAAGGAGATTAGTCACGAGGGAGTTCACAAATTCAACTTCAATGACAAAAACATAAAGTGGGACCATGTAAAACCAAGTCCTAACCGATATAAGCTGGGAAGATATACTATAGCCAACACAGACCCAACTTATGACCTCTAGAAAGATAACTCGGTAGCACTCGATGTATGCACAAGGCCTTCATTTCCTCTAAGGAAAAGGAGGAGTAGCTGGTTTTTTTAAAACAGAAAGAGACAGGCGCTCCGTTTTCAGGCGACGGACAAGGAATAACAGAGCGGCTAAAAGAGGTCAATATATCTGAATGCGTAGGGATACACTGCGTCAGAGGAACTAGCAAGCATCGAACTTAGAGCTAGAAAAGAATCCTTTAGGAGCAGAAATCGCGGGGAAGAACTAAAAAGCCATAATATGAAATCGAAAAGAAAACTCAAGTATTTCTTCTCCTATGCCAAATCGCAAAATCGAGAACAAGTCCAGTATTGGGACCCTACTTAAACAAGATGGGTCCTACACAGATGACACAACAAGGAAATGAGTGAGCTTCCAAGTCCCATATGACTCAGTTTTTAGCAAGCCGCTACCAGACTGAGAGTCGAAGATAAATGGAATTTTTTATGATGAGTGCCCAAATTTGATTAAACCACAAGCCTATCAGATGTGTATCTGACGCCAAATGACTTCGAACAGGCGATAAATGACATGACCATGCTCAACTCTGCCCCAGGGGCCAGACTCATGGAGAACTCTGTGTTTCAATCAAGAACTTGCAAGAAAGCCTATCACGAGCCTTTTCCTTCCTATAGGAGAGGGAGCCAAGGACACGGGGGTTCGTACCACTGTTACTAAAAACAACAGACATAGCCCCCACTCCACCAAAGGGGGAAGTAGAAGCAACAGCAAAGAAACTCAGACAATAGCACTATCAGCAGTTCCCTTATCATAAAAATATTTGAAAGGGGTCCTAAGAAGCAAAGATATCCACGCATCTAGAAATCCCATCAGTACACAACCCAGGCAAACTGGGTTTAGAAACATGTCGCTCCTGTCTGTTCTCAAAACTATTGGACCACTACGGACAAGGTCTAAATGCTCACTAGAAAGACAAAAGAATGCAGATGTAATTTTACGACTTCGGCAAAAGCCTTTCGCAGTGTGACATGGCGTATAGCGCACAAAATGCGTGCTAAGTAGGATAACAGAAAGTAGGTCGATGGATCTATAAAAATTTCCTCACTAACAGAACACAGAGAGTAGTCGTCAACAGAGTAAGTCCGAGGCAGCTACGGTGAAAAGCTCTGTTCCACCAAGGCACGTACTTCGCTCCATGCTGTTCGCATCCTTATATCCGACATAGACAAGGATGTCCAGCCACCAGGCACCGTGTCTTTCCTTTGCGATGGACACACGGAATCTGCTGGCAGTGTCCTTCCATTGGCAACACTGCAAAGCTCCAGGCAGACATCAACCAAATCCTTTCAGTGGGCTGCAGAAAACAATCTATTGAAGTTTGTTACGCGCATGGAAAATTTCAATTACTCAGATATGGTAATACATGAGGAAATTAAAATCTATCATCAGAGTTACAATAACAATTCTGGCCACAAAATAGAGCGTAAACACCAACGTCAAAGACTGGGAGTGATCATGTCGGAGGATCTCAACTTCAATGACCATAACATTGTATCAATCGCAAGATCTGCTAGAAAAATGACAGGATGGATAATGAGAACCTTCAAAACTGGGAGCCAAGCCCATGATGACACTCTCAAGTCTCTTGTTCTATCTAGGCTGCGAATATGCATACACATAACAGCACTTTCAAGGCTCGTGTGGAAATTGCCGACCTAGATAAAATGTACAGAGAACTTTACGGGCGCAAACGGAGATAAAACACTTCAATTTTACGTGTGGTGAGCGCTTGAGTTCCTAAACCTGTATTCCCTGGAACGTCAGGAGTGGAGAGATACCATGATCGTATATCTATACTGGAAAATCTAGGAGGGACTGTACGAACTTTGCTCGAAAATCACCCACTACGAAAGCAAAATGACTTGGCAGACGATGCACCATCCCCCATTGAAAAGCAGGGGTGTTCCCCCCCCCCCCACTAGCAACGTAAGAGACCATACAATAAGTGTCAGGGGCCCGAGACTGTTCAACTGCCTCCAGCACCTTAAGGGGGATACACAACAGACCCCTGGCAGTTTCAATGCATAGCGACTGGACAAGGCCCCTAAGGACAGTTCCGGATCACCGGGCTGTGGCTCGTACGCGTTGGTTTGCTATGCAGCCAGCGCGCAACAGCCTGGTTGATCAGGCTCTGATCCACCAGGGTTGGCTGTCTCAGGCGGGCCGCGGGGGCGTTGACCCCACGGAAACTCTCTCCAGGTAAACTCCAGGTATCCGAGTAAATGGCCACCGATTGTTATAGGCGTCTTAAGTGTTTTTTACAGTAAAATTAGCAAAAATGTATCTCCCCATATTAATCACTAGAGCAAGTGGTGCCTAAGACAAGATTTCAATTGGTTAGAGTAATAGTTTGCAATACCACCCCAAATTGGTTTTGTCTCGCAGTTGTGAATTGCTGTGTATCACTGGTAGAGGGTTAGTAGATATCTATTGTGTCCTGCTGAGCCAGGGTTCTCAGTACAGAATAATGCAGGAGAAGGGTTGTCTTTAGTGATTCAAGGCATGTGCTAGGAGGTCATCATAGTGGTTGCTTAAGGATCCTGATGTTGTTAGTTAAGTAGATCTGATAGACTTTTTGCCATTGTTTTAGGATAGTCGGTGGCTTGTGATGCTGTGTATTAAAGGCAATTACTTTCCATAGGTTTGATTGGGTGTCAGATTATGGAGGTTTAGATCAGGGTCACAAAACGTGATCAATCATTCTTCTAGGTTTAAATTGTGGTATTTATATCCTGAGTTTGTGTTTTGAGTTCTTTAGTACTGATATCTGTAGTGGTGGGAATGAGACCTATATTAAGCCTTAGGCGCCGTGAAACGACCAATTTCCGGTTCCATGCTTTCCAAGCCTCCTCAACTACATTTAAAACACTCTCGCCTCTCCATGCTCCGAGTCGACCTAAACACCACACATTGCGCATAGTGCAAAGGGAACTCCCTGGGTTTAAACCTAATTTTTCTCAAATACTTTTTGACCATATCGCACAGACATTAAACAACACTATTAGGCACTATATTCGGGAAAAATTAAAATATTTCCCACACTGCGGCGGGCGGAGGTCGGGGGGTTTTTTTGCTAGAAGCTTACATATGTGGAGTACAATTTTCCCATCTTCATGGCCACCTGGGCTAGGATCTCCAACATCGGTATTTTACATAATCACCCATTAATTCTTTCCAACTGTTACTCCTCAGGTGGCTCCATCCCAAAGCTCACTCGAAGCCTCCATGCTTCTGGTATTAACAATTTCCATCTTATTGTAAGGTGTGACACTAGCAATTTGATCTCTGGGTTAAATTTGTTGGGATATCTGGAATTATGAGACTTTAACAATAACAAGTCTCTACTCAGTATCCCAAGTCAGCCCCAGCACATTTCTGCATATAGGCAATCATACTCCAATGGCCAATCCATAATTTATTGATCCCTCAATGGACTAATTACTGATTCCATTCCCTCAGGGGCATGCCTTACACCTTTGATTATTCATTATAACCTCTTCACATTTCTCATTAGTTCTCTGCAGTTTGATGTCACACCCGGGGAAATGTTCCACATAAAGATTATTTACAATTACTTCGCTCAGTGGACCACCTGTGCCACTTATAGGTGTGCATTTATCGTCGCTGAAGTAGAACAATTTATTATTTTTAACTGTTTATTAATATATCATTATAAGCAGTCAACAATTTGCGTTGTCTTGATCTGTTCGCAGAGTCTGGGCCTTTAACTGTCCATACGCATCCTATAATTAGTAGATAATTCGGCTGGTCATGCTTCCACGGAAGTCGCACCCAGTGAATGGCCAGATTCCACATTTAACATCCTTCAGGTATTGTTCCTGAGTAAAGGTATCATTTGGACTTTCATCATTTATATTAATTGCCCCATGCTGTCCAGCTCCACATTCTAGACTAGGTTCGACATCATTCTCGATAGAAGTATACTTCTTGTACTGGGTTGACCTTTTATGAGGTAAAAGACCACCGTGACTGATATTCACTACTTCCTCTAGTCATTATTACTAGGCGGTTTTTCGCCATATATTACATTGCCGTTTACCAGTGTTGAGGAAGTGACGCCGCCTGCTTTTGGATTTTTGCCCTTATGGCTGTACATTTGCAGAGTCACTTGTTTGCACAGACTGCTTATGCCTCATAATGGGGATGTAGTGGTGGAAGTTTAGCAGTAAAGGTCGAGAACCAAAACTAGTCATTGTTGGTAGCTCTACAAGCCTCCGGATGCAACATCCCTGCAATTCAGGAACAGCTGTTAAAAATTGACCAATCTGTCTGGAAAATCTTCAGCTCCTGACACCAACATCTTGCTCTGGGGTGGGATTTCAAATTAAGGCACCTAAAATGGAGGTATACTAGAAATATATTGTTGAGTAATAACACAAGGAGGCAGCTCTGATGAAAACTCACACTACACGAGCTTTTAAATCTCTGCACAAAATTCAATTTAAACCAGCAAATAATAGAGCCTACTAGACTGGAGTAATTAAACACTAGACCTCATATTCCACTAACAATCGCATGAACTGATAAGAAATGTTCAACAATATACAAAAACAATATACTCAGTATCACATAATAATGTGTTCAGACATGTTATGCGAGGAGCCCAGGACCGACAAAATGAGACTAGTCACGAGGGAGCATTGCCACCAAATTCAATTCGCAATAACAAAAAACATAAAGTGGGCCAAATAAACCAAATCCTAACCGATATAAGTGGGAGATATACGAAGCAACACAGGCCCGAAACTTTATGCCATAGAACAGCATTAACTCTGGTGGCCACGATGTATGCCACAGCTTATTCTCTAAGAAACAAAGGAAAGGAGTAGATGTAAAATAGAAAAGAGCAGGCGCCTTTTACTGGTGACGGAAAAGAATAACAGAGCGGCTCTAAAAGAGGTCAATATATCTGAAATGCGCGGAGACCTGGTCAGAGAAATAGCAAGCATTCGAACTTAAGCTAAAGAATCCTTTAGGACGTCAGGAATAGCGGGAAGAATCTAAAAGCTATAAGTGAAATCGAAAGAAACCATAGTATTTCACTTCTCCTATGCGCCCAAATCAAAATCGAGAACAACGCCCAGTAGTATTGGGCCCCTACTTAAAACAGATGGGTCCTATCAACAGATGACTGAAAGGAGAAATGAGTGACGCTACTCAAGTCCCAATTGACTCAGTTTTTTACCAAGCCGCTAAAACCAGACTGAGAGTCGAAGATCAAATGAATTTTTATGAAAAAGCCACAAATTTGATTAACACAGCCTATCCGATGGTATCCTGACGCCACTATGACTTCGAAAACAGGCGTAAATGACATGCCATGCAAATTGCCCAGGCCAGACTCATGGAACTCTGTGTTCATCAAGAACTGCGAAGCCCTATCACGAGCTTTTCCATTATATGGAGAGGGAGCATGGGACACGGGTGGTCGTCCCTCAGTTACTAAAACAACAGACATAGCCCCACTTCCACAAAGGGGGCAGTAAAGCAAACAGCAAAGAACTACAGACCCCAATAGCACTAACATCCATATCTAAAAATTTTGAAGGCGTCCCTAAGAAGCAAAGATCACCAACCATCTAGAAACCATCGTTATACACAACCCAGGGCAACATGGGTTTAGAAAGGTCGCTCCTGTCTGTCTCAGCTACTGGATCACTACGACAAGGTCCTAAATGCACTAAGAGACGAAAAGAATGCAGATGTAATATATACAGACTTTGCAAAAGCATTCGAACAAGTGTGACCATGGCGTATAGCGCACAAAATGCGCGCTAAGGAATAACAGGAAAAGTCGGTCGATGGATCTATAATTTTCTCACTAACAGGAAACACAGCAGAGTAGTCGTCAACGAGGGTAAAGTCTGAGGCCCAGCTACGGTGGTGAAAAAGCTCTGTTCCACAAGGCACAGTACTAGCTCCCATCTAGTTCCTCATCCTCATTCCGACATAGACAAGGATGTCAGCCACAGACCGTGTCTTCCTTTGTAGATGACACCCGAATCTGGCATGACAGTGCTTCATTGCAGACACTGCAAGAGGCTCCAGGCGGACATCAACCAAATCTTTCAGTGGGCTGCAGAAAACATATGAAGTTCACGATGAGAAATGTTCAATACTCAGATATGGTAAACATGAGGAAATTAAATCTTCATCAGAAGCTACAAAACAAATTCTGGCCACGAAATAGAGCTCGACACAACCACGACGTCAATGGATCTGGGAGTGATTATGTCGGTGGATCTCACTTCAAGGACTGTGATAACATTGTTATCTCAATCGGCATCTGCTAGAAAAATGACAGGATGGGATAATGAGAACGCTTCAAAACTAGGGAGGCCAAGCCATGATGACACTCTTCGGTACTTGTTTATCTAGATGGAATATTGCTGCACTCTAACAGCACCATCTTTCAAGGAGCGCAGGTGAAATTTGCCGACCTAGGAAAATGTTTCAGAGAACCTTTCACGGCGCGCATAAACAGAGTTAAAACACCTCATTACTGGGAGCGCTTGAGGTTTCTAAACCTGTATTCCCTGCGAACGCAGGAGGGAGATGATACATGATTATGATACACCTGGGAAAATCCTAGAGGACTAGTACCGAACTTGCACACGAAAATCACTCACTACGAAAGCAAAAGACTTGGCAGGCGATGCACCATCCCCCGATGATAAAGCAGGGCTGTCCACTGTAGCACGTTAAGAGACCATACATAAAGTGTTCAGGGGGCCCGAGACTGTTCAAAAACTGCCTCCAGCTCACATAAGGGGATTACCAACAGACTCCTGGCAGTCTTCAGCTGGCATGGACAAGCACCTAAGTCAGTTACCTGATCAGCCCGGGCTGTGGCTAGTACGTTGGTTTGCGCGGCAGCCGCCCAGGCAGCAACAGCCTGGTTGATCAGGCGCTGATCCACAGGAGGCCTGGTCACAGACCGGGCCGGCGGGGGCGTTGACCCCCGAAACTCTTCCAGGTAAACTCCAGGTTATCCTGGAATTTTTACATCCAATGCCGGCATGGCTACTCAGATAGGCCCTCATTATTGCAATTAGGCTGCACCATTACATCAGTCACTGTTGTAAGTGTCAGGGTTATTAAACATTTTCATTATGTCACCATTATTATGTTAGACAATAAATTGCGACTTCTCCCGGAGACGATTTTCAGCCCTCTCTGGTTGCGCTGCTGTTTTCCTAGTGGGGTCTTACTACAATTTCTTCTTGCATTACTCGGTCAGTGTCTTCAATGGTCACTTTCCCTTTAGATTTCCATCTGCACTGATTGAACCACCATTTAATTCTTGTGATGAATGGTTTGAAAAACCGACATGTTGAAGAATGAGACACTTATGCAGCTATGGGATCTTTATTCAGGAAACGTTTCGCCACACAGTGGCTTCATCAGTCCCAATACAAAGAGGAGCGTAAGGAGAGGGGGGAATGAGGTAATCAGTCCTCAACTGGAGTCGATGTGTTCAGTCCATCAATCTTGATGGACTGAACACATCGACTCAGGTTAAGGGACTGATTACCTACTTTTCTCCCCTTCCTTACGCCTTCCTCTTTGTATTGGGGACTGATGAAGCCACTGTGATGGCAAAAACGTTTCCTGAATAAAGATTCCCATATGCCTGCATAAGTGTCTCATTCTTCCCCATTTGATTCTTAAGGGAATTTAATTTATTTAATGGTACGCAAAACTTTCCTGACCACGGACAAAACACTTTGACGTCGCGCACGCGCTCATACACCCTTGTGCATCAGGTGGTAAATGTAACTACCTTGCCAGAGGCCACAATGTTCGATGTTGTTCAGTATCCATTAACTCAATGTCACCAGGTTGAATGTTCATGTCGGTTTACTGCCTCTGGCGCACATAAAGTGTTCCTCGAGTGTAAGAAGATATTTCTTTACGACCACACATCGACCAAGAGTAATTTTCCTTATTTAACCATCTTGAACTTATCACTCAACACGGTCACGTTATTTTAATCCTCATCACTTCTCGGGATTATCTCTCATAGATAGGTGCGGCTTCTAACCTTCGTCCACATATTAGGTGAGAGGGAGTCAAGGATCTCCGCGTCAGGAGTGTCGCGATCATGTATGACAGAGGGCGATTGTTTACCGATTGTCTGGCTCCACCAAACGCTGCACGAATTCCTCCAAATTATTCTCTTCCTGTGTAGCACCTTATGAAGACATCTTTTCACCCATGTATCTCTAACCTATCATTCTTTCGTACAGTCCTCCCTGCCAAGGGGCTCTGGGAGTAATAAATTTCCAGACACACCCTCGCTGGGTCAACAAAGACTGTACATCATCACTCTTATTTAATTCCATCAAGTGTTGAGCACCAGCTACAAAATTTGTGACATTATCTGAGATCATCAATCTTGGACAGGATCTCCTACCTGCAAATTTCTGGAACAGCTGTATGAACTGTTATGGAGTTTAACTGGAGAGAGTTCCGGGGGTGAGAGTAAGACGCATGTGCAACATCTGGGTATCTTTATTGTAGACGTTTCGCCATCCAGTGGCTTTATCAATACAAATTCCAGGACATAACTTGAAGACAGTAGAACTATGTACAGAAGATGAGGTAATCAGTCCCTCAACCTAGGAGTAGGTGCGAACAGCACCATAGTCGTCATGGAGATTTCTGAAGCAGAAGAAGATCTGGCGTTTTATAGTAACGTCAGGTGAAGCAGACGAGGGCAAATTCACTGGTGGGCGGGATTCCCCAGTGGAAGTAGGTCCTTCCCAAAGAGATGGGTTGTAGTAGTAGTAGTTGTCGTAGTTGTGAAGGTTATGTACATGTCCTCAGAATTAGATTCCATGATGTATGCAGTGTCTGAAAGTGTGTACGAATGTATATAATACCGACAAGGATGAGAGTAAGACGCCAATGGGCAACATCTGGGGTATCTTTATTGTAGACGTGTCGCATCAGTGGCTTTATCAATACAAATTCCAGGACATAACTTGAAAGACAGTTTAGAACTATATGTACTGAAGATACCCAGATGTTGCACATGCGTCTTACCTTAATCTTGTCGGTATTATATACCATTAGTTCACACTTCGTCAGACACTGCAACATCAGGAATCTTAATTCTGAGGACATGTACATAACCTTACAACTACGACAACTACTACAACTTACAACCATCTCTTTGGGAAGGACCTACTTCCACTGGGTGAATCCCGCCCACCAGTGAATTTGCCTCCGTCTGCATCACCTGCTTTACTTATATAAGGCCAGGATTCTTTCTTCTGCTTCAGAATCTCCACGACTATGGGTGCTGTTTCGCCACTACTCTAGGTTGAGGGACAGGGATTACCTCATCTTCTGTACATAGTTCTAAGTCTTCAAGTTATGTCCTGATTTGTAGTGTAAAGCCACGGGATGGCGGAATACGTCTACAATAAAGATACCCAGATGTTGCACATGCGTCTTACTCTCATCTTGTCGGCTATTATATTACCTATTCGTACAGACAATTGTCAGACACCTGCAACATCATGGAATCTAATTCTGAGGACATGTACATAAACTTCACACTCGACAACTACTACTACTACAACCCTTCCTTTTGGGAAAGACCTACTTCCATGGGGGAATCCGCCCCACCAGTGAATTTGCCCTCGTCTGCATCACCTGACGTTACTATATAAGCGCCAGGATTCTTTCTTCTGCTTCAGAATCTCCACGACTATGGTGCTGTTCGCACCTACTCCTAGGTTGAGGGACTGATTACCTCATCTTCTGTACATAGTTCTACTGTCTTCAAGTTATGTCCTGGAATTTGTATTGATAAAGCCACTGGATGGCGAAACGTCTACAATAAAGATACCCAGATGTTGCACATGCGTCTTACTCTCATCTTGTCGGTATTATATACCATTCGTACACAGTTCCGGGGGTCAACGCCCCCGCGGCCCGGTCTGTGACCAGGCCTCCTGGTGGATCAGAGCCTGATCAACCAGGCTGTTGCTGCTGGCTGCACGCAAACCAACGTACGAGCCACAGCCCGGCTGATCAGGAACTGACTTAAGGTGCTTGTCCAGTGCCAGCTTGAAGACTGCCAGGGGTCTGTTGGTAATCCCCCTTATGTGTGCTGGGAGGCAGTTGAACAGTCTCGGGACCCTGACACTTATTGTATGGTCTCTTAACGTGCTAGTGACACCCCTGCTTTTCATTTGGGGGATGGTGCATCGTCTGCCAAGTCTTTTGCTTTCGTAGTGAGTGATTTTCATGTGCAAGTTCGGTACTAGTCCCTCTAGGATTTTCCAGGTGTATATAATCATGTATCTCTCCCACCTGTGTTCCAGGGAATACAGGTTTAGGAACCTCAAGCGCTCCCAGTAATTGAGGTGTTTTATCTCCGTTATGCGCGCCGTGAAAGTTCTCTTTACATTTTCGAGGTCGGCAATTTCACCTGCCTTGAAAGGTGCTGTTAGTGTGCAGCAATATTCCAGCCTAGATAGAACAAGTGACCTGAAGAGTGTCATCATGGGCTTTGCCTCCCCAGTTTTGAAGGTTCTCATTATCCATCCTGTCATTTTTCTAGCAGATGCGATTGATACAATGTTTTGGTCCTTGAAGGTGAGATCCTACGACATGATCACTCCCAGGTCTTTGACGTTGGTGTTTCGCTCTATTTTGTGGCCAGAATTTGTTTTGTACTCTGATGAAGATTTAATTTCCTCATGTTTACCATATCTGAGTAATAGAAATTTCTCATCATTGAACTTCATATTGTTTTCTGCAGCCCACTGAAAGATTTGGTTGATGTCCGCCTGGAGCCTTGCAGTGTCTGCAATGGAAGACACTGTCATGCAGATTCGGGTGTCTTCTGCAAAGGAAGACACGGTGCTGTGGCTGACATCCTTGTCTATGTCGGACATGAGGATGAGGAACAAGATGGGAGCGAGTACTGTGCCTTGTGGAACAGAGCTTTTCACCGTAGCTGCCTCGGACTTTACTCTGTTGACGACTACTCTCTGTGTTCTGTTAGTTAGGAAATTATAGACCATTGACCCACTTT